>CP092087.1:28435286-28702786 GCA_029203775.1 Neoneuromus ignobilis
AAGTTCGAGAACATCCAGTATTAGGACCATATGTAGTAGATTTAAGTATTCATCCAGTTAATTCTAGTGATGCAGTAAATAGTTGGATACTGGCAGGAAATAAACAACGTGCCACTGCTTCAACTTTAATGAATGATAAATCATCAAGATCTCATAGTATTTTTAGTATTATATTAAGTATATCTGCACCAAACGACAAAGAACACATAACTAGTCGACGGAGTAAAGTTAATTTAGTTGATTTAGCTGGAAGTGAACGTATTGGAAATGTATTTAACAATGATGAACGTCTCCGAGAAGGTGTTAGCATAAATCGATCTTTACTTACTTTAGGTAAAGTTATAGCAGCGCTATCAGAACAAAAACGCACCAATCATATACCATATCGTGAATCTGTATTAACATGGCTTCTTCGTGAAAGCTTAGGAGGTAACTCACGCACTTGTATGTTAGCAACAATTACTCCTGCAAGTTGTCATTTAGAAGAAACTCTTTCAACATTGAGGTATGCTTCACAAGCAAGAACTATTGTTAATAGGATTCGTATTAATGAAGATCCGCATGATCGCTTAATCAAAGAATTACGAGCAGAAGTAAAAAGGTTGCGTGCTTTACGTCAAGACTATGAAAAATGCTCTTTGAGCAACTTAAGTATTCAAGAGAGTGATAACAGTGAATCAAAAATTGTTGACTTACAACAAAATAAAAAGGATGATACTGAACTTTTTGAAGAAGAATGTGAAATTACTAATAATAATGGTCAAACAAATATTTTATTTAAAAAAAACTCTACTATTTTAACAAATATTGAAACTATTCTTTTAAAAGAAGGTGACAGCATTACCATTAAAGGTCAATTTAACATTAGTGAAAAAGTGTTCAATCCTGATATTTCTACAAATGAAAATGCACTCACAAATTTACAAGATAATAATTATAGTAGTGAATTAACAGATTTAAATAACAGCATCTTAGTAGTAGAACAATATCGAAATGAACTAGATTCAAAAATGAAAATATGTTCAACACCAGATTCACCAAATGATGTATCCTCATTTCAAACTAATTTTTTACAAGAACTACAACTTATTTTAACATCTTCAAAATCTCCAAAAACTCCAAAAATTCAATGTTCGCCTAAAAAATTGCTTGGTTTATGTAAACAAAATTCAAAATCTACATTAAGCACTCGTGAAAACATTAAAAAGTGTATTCAAGATTTAAAAGAAATTCATATTACTTTATCAAATTTCATAAGTGATGAAGAAATCGACTCTTTAATGTACTTGAATGATGCAATATGCAAAATAGATAGTATTTTTCAAAGAAAAAGGCAAAAATCTGTAAAATTCAAATATTAATAAAATATTGTAGTGAGACAAAATTATTTATTTTTTATATGTAAATGTATATACATATATGTATGTTTAGTTTTTATATGTAACAATTGCTTTTTATAAAATTATTAAAACAAAACATTTTTGTATTATTATTTTTAAACTTGATGATTTAAATCTAACACAAAAATAAAAAAAATATTTTATTTATTAACTATTATAATTTAGTCAAAGTAATCTTCAATATCTATAGCAGGATTTAATAAATCTTCTCCATAAGGTGTTACATCTAATTGATTTAAAATTAAGTTTTCTATAGTTTCTTCTAGTCCTGTATCCCCAATAAGAACAGCTCCTTGAATACGTCCTTCTACTATTACTAACTTAATATATTCCATTCCAGGTGTAACACGAAGCAAGCACTCATACTGATTATTAAGTTTTTGACCATTGTATAAACCTAACAATGCAACTTTATAACCAAAAAGCTTAGTTGAATGAGCAAATAATTCAAAACAAAAATCTTGTACAATTTCTTCCTTATTATTAATAGATGTTATACATTTTGCTGCATAGCAACCCATTTGACGAGCTTGAGACCATAACCTCATTTGAAACCAATGTTTTGCTATTTCCCAAGAAGCTGTACAAATATCTCCTGCCGCAAAAATATTAGATAATGAAGTTTCCATTTTCCAATTAACTTCAATTCCTCCGTCAGAGGCAAGTTTAATTTGATCATCTACACTTATTTGAGAACAAGGTAACACTCCTGTTGCTGAAATAATTAAATCACACTCTACAGTTTTCCCGTTCGTAAAAAATACTGTCACCGGCCACTGACTTTTTTCATCTGATTTTATAATACTAGCAACTTCACATTCATATTCAATAGTGATATTTTTTGATGAATTATTTGCTCCAAAAAAAGAATAATTTTTTTGCCAATCTGGCCCTAATGCTGCTCCACCTTTATTAAGATCGTTACTTTCAGAATAACGCAACCGTTTTATATAAGTATTTTCTTTTTGTTGCTCACTGTTTTTATTAATCGATGGCTGGAAAAACTGTGATGCTCCAGGATCTAAAAATGTAGCAGATACATGATCATCTCTTATAGCCCAGATAATTTCCAAATTTTCAAGTTCATAAATTAATTCAGACGCTATTCCTCCGTTTCCAACTACTAAAATTCGCCGAGAACTTTTTACTTTTTCTTGCAACATATTTACAGAATCTGTATCACGTATGCCAATTACAAAACAATTACAATTATCAGCGTTAATTAATTTTGGCTGTGCACCTAAACATAAACATAAATATGTATATTTTATTTCTTTTCCTTGCAATGTTGTTATTTTAGAATTTTTGGTTGAAATATAAGTTAACGAATCTTCTACTACTGTAATATTAGGATATGTACTGCACAAATCACTAGCTTGTTTTTCTTCAACATTGAAATCAAATAACATTTTTGAAACTGGAATTAAATTTGTAACTGCTTTAATAAGTTTTGATTTGGTAAGTAAAACGACGGTTTTTTTTGGATTTAAAAATGCTAATGTTTCAGCACAAGACACTCCTGCTATTCCACCACCCACAACAACAAACATAGCTTCCATGTTACTCTGTATTTAATTTAAAATATTCACTATAATCATATTCTCGAAATGGAATATCAAATGTAAGTATTCCTCGATCTTTAGCACGCTCAACACTTACAAGAAGTTCTTGATGTCTTCTTTGACATAAACCAGTTTTACTGTAACTTAAAATAGAGCCTGTATAAGGTGAAATAAATTGTTTAAGAAGATCTGGATTTTTTTCGCTTAAAACCAAATATTCATCTCTACATATAGGACATGGATTGCCTGTAGAAATAATATTTTTCCGAATACATGTTTTACGAGTTTTATGAGGAGGAAACGCTCCTTTATGATTTCTTCGATACTGAACCCAAACAGGATCAGTTCCGTAAGTTTTTTTATAAGCTTCACTACTCATATATTGAACACTCGTTTCAACTGATATTATTTTACTGCGGTCTTTAGACGGATTCTCAACAATTTCAGATTGATTAAATGAAGTTGAAAACGATTGTATTAATTTCAGTGATTGAATATTGAAATTGCACAATCGTAATTCCCCAAGAGCTAATCGTAAAATTGACATTTTAAAAATAGCTAATGAGTAATTTTCATTTCCCTACTCAAAATTTAATTTATAACTATAGATGTAAATACAACTGTTTACAACTAACTTTCTAACCAATTCTAATTGCGAATGGTGTATGCATTAATGCATATATATATATATATATATATAAATATACATAAAACACCCATACATGCTTTCAATTCAGTCAAAAATTCCTATGAGAAGAAGTGGAAGAAGAAGTACTCTTTTACATTTATCTGTGTGGTACAACTGGTTAAATTTATAGAAGCTGTCGACGCGTTATCCTTTGTGTGAAGGCACATATGCTTTTTATTTAAGTAAATTAGAAGATATCACATTAGTAAATAAATATTATAAATAGCAACTCATTTGCACAATTATGTGGAATAAATTTGCACTTCAGTTTATGTGACTAAAATTTATGGACTCGATTTCAAAATGAAGTTGGTTTGGTAATAAAAAAATAATAATTTTAATTTTGAGACTAATGTAAAATACTTATGAATATTATGTTGTATTAACGAGATCAATTAATTTATATCTTAAATACCAAAACCTAATTATTCGAGAAATGTATGAAGTAGGGAATTTGTGTTCTAGCAATAAAAACGTGACGTGTATCCGGTTAATTTATTAAATAAACATTTCCGGTATAGACATTGATTATTTATAGATGCATTCGTGACAAAAAAATAACAGAAGTATGTTTAACATATGTCCAATTTAAACACTCGATTTAATTGCTCTATATATATAACCATATAATAAATTATTATTATGTATGAAAGAAAATAATTAAAAATAAATTGGGCGTCAACCCACTAAATGATGTGCATGCTATTTAATGATTTTATTGTGGAATAGAGTGGAAATATTGTGTTTAGTGGAAACGAAATCAAATGTAATGTTTGATATAATCAAAGGAACTCATTAATAGGAGAAATTATGGTAAGATAAATGTTTTAATATTTTTAGGAAATGACGTAATTAGAAAACAAATTTCAATTCATGTTTGGTGTATACAGATGGGGTACACAATGTATACATATGTGTATGTTATTGCATATATTTTTTATATACATGTATGTATCCACATTATCAATGTACAAAAACATATATAGAACTTTTATCATATTTTAGTATGATACTTTCATCCATTTCGTTGTTAGTCATATAATCCATATATTAGTTGGTGGCCATATTGAATATAAGAAGGCATTGTTTTCAAATGCATTCTCGAAAAAAATTATGCATATTTTATATACATTTCTTTTTCACAGCCGCGTATAGACCCTCATCAACTTCTTACATGCCTTGGAGTTCTTCTAACTCCTAGCGGAGGCATAAAATCTAAAGATGAAGTGCAACGCCTTGTAAAGTAAGCAAGATATTCATAATTATCTATTACTTACAATACAAATTATATTCTAATATAATAATCATTATTTACAGTTTAATGACAAAATATTCAAAAAAATTAGTTAGCAAGTGCATTTATATTTTAATATTAAAAAACACAGATACTGAGTTATTGGGGCAGTTTATGTCTGTGGGGGGTTGGAATCTTACACATGTATGGCTAACTGATGGCATTTATAATGAAAATTGGGCTCTAGTAAGTGAGCTATTAGAGCTCATGCTTATGTGTCCAGTAGATGTAGAACGACTTAAAGCTAATAATTGTCCTAAACTTGTTAAAGGACTTTCTAAAGATGGAAGCCCTGAAGGTATGTGAATAATATTTTTTTACTATATATATGTGTGTGTATATATATATATATATATAATTTTTCAAATATATTACTTAATAAATTATTTAACTGTTATAACTTATAACTTCATAGTTAACTTTGAATTTTTATTTGGTTTGGCTATTTCATTTATTGTTAATTTGAATAATAATTTGTATTAAATTAAAAGGTATGTATTATAAAATTATAATTTATGGTTTAATATTATAAATATTTTCTTTTAAAAACATGAAATATTCTAATATTAGTTTTTATATCAAAGCCAACAGAAATTAATATCATTTATTATATACTTACGCTCTATTTAAAAAATGAATATAAAGTTATTTTTGATTAATTAATATATGCCTTTGTACTGAAGTAATTTTTATTAAAAGTTCCAAGAAATTATGTAGTATTCTTAAATGGTTATATATTTATATTCATTATGTTACAGGTGTTAGGTTATTGGCAAGTAAATTAGTTGAACAATGGCTTAGAGTAGTTAAAGGTGAAACACAGATTGCAAATACTAATACATCTCAATCTATAGTTATTGAACCACCAACTATCCAACAAATATCAGTGCCTACATCTTCTATTCAGAGTATTGAAATAGCTAAATCAGATAATTCAGTTCCTACTATTAATGGTGAAGATATCTCAATTACAGCAAATGAAAAAGATTCTGAAATTGCTAATGAAGTTTATGAACAAGAAACAACACTCTCTAATACTATTTACAGGATAAAAGTCAGAGATGGAAAACAAATTATAACGCGTGACTCTGTACTTAATAAAACTGAGGAACATAACGTTAATGTAGACACAAAATCAGAAAAAGATAAAAAAGAAAGTTGTAGTTTAAATCGGGAAAAAGAAAAAGAGAGATCAAAACATTCTAGTAGTAGTTCTAGTTCAAGTAGACACAGCTCGAACAAATCTAGTAGTTCAAGTCGAAAATCAAGTAGTAGTAGTTCTCATAAAGATAAAAATAGGGATAGGGATAAAAGTAAAAATAGCAGCAATAATAGCAGTAGCAATAGTAGCTCTAGTAGTAGTAGTAAAAATAAAGATAAAGAAAAGCATAGACCTAATGGTATTTCTAAAAAAAGTAAAAGTAGTGATAGTTCAGTTAAAGATAACAAAGAAAAGCAAGCTGAAAAAGATCAAGCTACTTTAGCAAAACTTCAACCACAAAGTATTAGTAAAATAGGTAGAATACCAAAAAAACCATTGTCTGATGAAGATAAGAAAGAGAAAAAATCGAACTCGTCTAGTAATAAAGTAGAAAGTAAAAAATCATCTATATCAATTGAAGTACGTAAACATGATTCTGACTTAAGGCCAAAGACCGTAAAAGTTTTTAATGCAAAAATGAGATCGACTGGATTAGAAGAAGAAGCAAAACCGCCACCACCTCGGCCAGTACCTCGAAAATTGCCATTGCCTAAACGACCATCTCCACCAAAAGATAATAAAGATACTATAAAACCTCCTCCTGAGAAAAAACCCAAAGTTTTGGATTCAGCATTAGATATAGATCGCCCAGGTGGAATTAAATTAATTGAGGCCAAACCAAAACGTAAGTATCAAGTTCTTAAAAAGTTTATTTCTAATATCACATTACTTTTACAGAAATACTTGGAAAACAACCTCTCGAAAACTCTAATGATCTACAAACCTCACATCATCAAAAGATCTCTTTTATTTTTATACTGTATTTTAGTAGTTGCAGTTACAAGAAGTTTAAATTTTGTTATAGCTGTTCTTCCCAAAATTTATCATAGCTTTTTATTTTTCATCTATTTTTTATTTTATTACATTTACTTTAATCAAGTAGGAAGTTTTCCAAAAATGAAAAAGGCGGTGTTATTCTCTCTCATCAAGGTGGTAAGTTGATTTTTGGAAGTGACATCGATAAAAAAATCACCAAACAACTATTGCAGTTATAAATCAGTCTTATAAACTTAAGTGTGAAATATTAAATTATATATCTGATAAATATATATTACATATCTGATTAGAGAATTATAATCAAATACTTGATGTTACTTTGTATATATGTATATATTCAAATATCCATATATATATATATATACATACAAACAGTATACATTTACGAACACATCTATATACAAAAGAGGGGAAATTCATAACACATTGTACATATATATAAATATATATATATGTATGCACATACACATACATGCACCCTTATAGATTTGGCATAATGTATTTATTTTTAAATGATTTTCTAATCAGATGATGGCGTCAAGATGCATAAATAGGGATGAGTGTAATTTCTTGTTCTGTATTTTTCATAATATAAATAAAAATACATTTTCATCTGGGACAGAGGCCTTCTTTCCCATCCTATATATTACATTAATAAAAAAATATATATATGACATTTGGAATCAATTGTGTATAACATATACTATTAATTATGTGAAAGAAAATAAATAAAAATTCGTTAAATACATAAAAATGGCGCATATTCAAATATCAAATGTTTTCGAAATGCGTAATATGTTCAATGGCGCTGGTATAAATAGACGTTTGTATAAGTAAAGACGTTAAAATAAAACGATGCAATTTTACCCAGATGGTTGATAAATAAACGTACTATCTGTATTCAATGATCTTTTATATTTCAAAATATTTAATTACTCAATGTAACTTAAGAACTAAAAAGAAACACTTGTTTGAACAGTACTTATAAATGAAATACTACTATTGAAATGAACATTTAAAAGTATTCAAAAATTATATGAATCAACAATCAGTTTTGTTATTTATGAAATACACAAAACAGTAAGATGTTGAGCAAAATTGGTTAGTTCACAAAATAAAATACAAAACTATTTTAGTTTTGATATTCGATTTAATTTTTTTGTATAAAAGAAAATTTAAAATTAATATATATTTCAGTTACATTATACGTAGTTATTGATTTAAAATCGAGATAAAAGTTCTAAAAAAAGAAAAATTACATTATTTTAACTAATAAATTATTTTCAAAATTTTGTTTTATTAAAACTTAATATTACGCATAATATTTATCTACTAATGTATAATATATTTAATATCATATTGTCATAAGTTTCAATAATTAAAAAATAAAAAAATTATACATATAATGTCTATATTTCAACCAACCAACAAATTTCTCGGATTTATTAGAATGTGCTTTGTAGATAATATACAAATTAATGATCTATTCATTTAAAATAACTAATTGATTAATTTATAATAAAGATAGGTGATTAAGATATGGATAAGTGTATGTGTACATGCATATAGATCTTTGTAATGAGTTTTGTAGCTGTTAAAAAATATAAATCTGTTAAATATTTAACTCCAGATTTTCAATAAAAGAATATAATTGTTAATTTTGATTTAATAATTGAATATTGTTATATTACATATATGCATGCGCGTATGTGTTTATATATATGTATATATATATATACACACGCACGTATGTGTGTGCAATAAAGTATGAATGTTATTTAATTAATAATTCAAAATTAACAAATATACTATTATATTGAAAGCTTAAATTTTTCATAAGTTATACGTTTTTGAATTTATGAATTTTTACAATATATATATATATATATATATATATATATATATATATATATATATATATATATATATTGTAAAAAGTTATCCATAAATAGTTAATTTCAAGTCACTAAAATTTATAAAATTAAAAATGTATGTATAGACACAATCACTGTGCCATGAGTCAAATGTGATCTATATTTTAAATCAATTTTTATGTATCAAAGTTATAAAGATAATCTTGAATAAAAGTGAAAGATAAACGTGAAAAAATTATGTTTGATTTCTGTTTAAAAAATGAAATGTTAATAAGCTCATTTTCTTGGAACTACAACGTTGAGTAAATTAAAGTTATACATCGGTTGTATAATCTTTTACAAATATTTAATACATATGTTATTCACACAATATTAAACCTTAATAACAAACTAAGTATAGTTTGGCAATGTAGCTAATTCATTCTTTAACATGAATAACCCTAATATTAATATTTTATTGAAATATTCAAAAATCGCTTATTGTTGCTTATACACATTTCAATAGCGACATCGCTATTTTAGAACGCAGGCACAAAAAAAGAGTATGTCGGCACTAGGAAGACCAAATATTGAAATATGCATAAGTAACAATGGTGAACAATAAGAAATGAACGCTACAATAAGATATTACGTGCTAGTTTACTAATTTTTTTTTTTCAAAAAATTTCATTGGTTTCAATACTATTCATACTTTTGATAATTATCATTTTCAACAATTATAATTCGGTTTTTACGAAAAATGATATTGTTACTGCGAATGATATACAAATACGAATTTAAATAAAAACATATATTGTATATATTTTTTATAAAGACATACATAACACGCGCGTATAAATATACTGTGCACGTAATAGCATTAGTTTCTTTTAAATCGCGATTTTGCCAAACTATTTGATATTTTGCCCTCCAATAACAAATATTGATATTCAAAAATGTTCGACAAACTCTTTGATTAGTCTCAATTTTTTTCATTAAATGATATTTCAATAACATTTGTCAAATCTTTATGTATACTTACATATATCTTTATATTTATGTATACTTACATAATCTTCATAGAATCAAAATTTCACACATTTTACTATAATTATATAAAATAATTAATGTAAATTCAATTTTAACGTGGTTTTTATGTAGTAAAACGAATATTTTTTTATACTTTCATAGCTGTTATTATTGTTTTATCTCACAGATTTTACTTCTGTTAAGTCCCCAATATTATTCAAAATCATTTCATATTCACTAATTTAAACTATTATACAATTTACGAATCAAATATCAAATTACACATAAAAGTATTGAAAATTGTGATCATTGAATACAAAATTGCATCATTTAACGCAGAATTTAATAAATTTTAAAATGGAAATTATATACAATATTGAATCATTTTTTTTAATTTAAAATTACATCATGGTTTTTAACAATATATTTTAAATTTAAGAAATATCTTTCAACCGCTTATTTTTATTTATCTGATGTAGTGATTATTGTTTTTTATGTACTTTAATGACGTTAAAAGTTGTTTTCAAATTTTAATATACTATATATACATATGTGTGTGTGTATATATATATATATGTATGTGTGTGTGTGTTCGTTACGTACTGTTAATTATACAATCACTTGAAATTAATTTTGTTTAAAAATTAAATTCAACAATTACAAATATATGTTTTGAGAAATGTGTATCAAATAAAATTTAAAGAGTTTTCTAAATTTGTAATTAATGTGAATGTATGATATATATATATATATATATATATATATATATATATATATATATATATATATATATATATATATATATATATATTATTTGTGTGTGTGTATGTGAACCTTTAATGTTAAATTATTTATAAATCAGCTTACAATATTGCAAAAATAGAAAAAATATCAATTTCAGTGTTATATAAAGAGACCGCTTAGAAATTATTATAGTTTACATGCCCACATTAACTGTATTTGCTTGTTTATAATAAAATCCTTAATAGTTCATATGTTTATCGCCGTCTTCTTTGTATTAGGTACCAACCATTTTAAACTCATTATCTTTCTTATTTTTGTAAAACGAGTTTGTTTTCCAATTCATTATATTCTTTTCCTATCAGTTATTTCTAGCGTGTATCTTTCTTTACCTCATCAGATCGCCAAACGTCTAAAGTATTTTGGCGTTAAATTCCCATAATCCATTTCTATAAATAAGGAATTGTCCAATATATCTGCCAATAGAATGTTTACTGAGGCGTTTCGTCCATGTATACTTAATTCCTGTTTTGTTACATTCATTTATTTAATAAACAATCTACCCTTAATCATACATTTCAGATAAAAACATGTAATAGCTTCTTAAATTTATATTCGTTTATTTTATTTGGGCAGAAAATTTTACTGAAAAACTTTAATTTTCTCTAATTCATGATAGTCCTATTTTTTTAAGTGATATCCTTTTTTCAGTATTTGCCAGAATTACAAATTGAGATGGTTTAGTTTAGATTTAGTCTTTCACCTTTCATTTATTATTCCAATCGTACGACTGAAACATTTTCTAAGATCGCTATAACCAATTTATAATCTTTGTGTCTTTCATTCTACTCCTTTAATTTTAACGTCTCTTTGTTCGTGTATATGTATATATATATATATACATATATATATATATATATATATATATATATATATATATATATATATAAGTGGAATTCTATAACTTATTTAAAAAAAAAAAAATTATTATAAAATAATAAACATTAACGAAAAAGAGCTTATGAATTTTATATATGTTTTTGATTGTGTATTTCAAACATTTCGTGTGGAAATATAAATAATAGTTTATATTTTTAAATAAATCGTTTATTATTGTTGATATATACATATGAATAAACAAACTATTGTGTTAATCAACTAATTATAATTGAATTAAGTTATTAAACATCCATTTCATAAAATTATTATTATTTATCTTTCAAAAAATATAAGATTTTTAATAGTCATTAGATTTTAAATAATTATATTTACTCAATTTACATTTATTTATTTATAATATGTTTTTATATACAAAATAGTTACATACATGCATATATATATATATATATATATATATATATATATATATATATATATATATATATATATATATATATATATATATATATATATATATATATATATATATATATATATATATATATATATGTATGTATATGTATATGTATTATATGTAATATAAACATACATTAAATTGATAAAAAAGAAACAACCATTGTTGAATAAAATATTTTTTTAGAAATTAACAATTAAATAATATTTAAAATTTATTTTTGTGCCTTAAATAATTTTAATTATGACAAAAAAGAATTAAACAAATATACATTTACTTATATTTTTCATTGAAAAAAAATATCTTTTCAATATTTGTATATAAACACTATTATAAACTTCTTTTCAATGTTGTAAATAGAAAATATTTTCAAGTATAAAAATAATTTGAATTATAAAGAGGACCTCGTTTTTTCAATTCTTAGATTTATTTTTGCAGATCTATTTTTAAAACGTTTCTGCAATGGCTGTTATTAAGTATTCTGGTGATTTATTTTATCAAACCGTGCTTTAAATATATATTCTTTAAATGAAGAACAGGAAACCATTATATTATATTTATATATATATATATTTATATATATATATATATATATATATATATATATTATTGTATTTGCACGTGTTATGTATAATATTTATTGTGAATGGAGATGAAGAAGAACTTCGTATGTTTTATTACATACACAAATTGTTTTTACTGCTATTATTTTTATATATAGAATATGTATTTTTTTAATTAAATAAAAGTATTAATTTTTTGTCTAAATATAATTACCCATTTTTATTACAGCTGCTGGTTTACAAGAATGTGGTCTTTTTATGGATGCTATGGTAGCAGCGTCAGTTTATAATAAGAAAGATCCAAAGAAAAAGAAACGTCGTATTAGTGTCACGAAAGAAGATGGTGCTCCGGGTGGGAAATCGAATTCACCTCCGAGTTCCCCATCAGTAACAGTTACTGGTGCAAGTTCTCCTTTAATACTCAAACCTCAAGCACCTAAATTTTATAAAGATACCTTAGAAATTGATGAAGAAACCGATACCAAATCATCAATAAAATCTGATTCAAACGAGGAAACTCAAGAAGCAGGAAATTCAGTTGCTGACGTCGAAATGAATGACAAATTTGATAATGAGAACCCCACTCCTGAATTAACAGAAAATCAATCGAAACCCTCAGATTCAAGTTCACCACAAGATTCTTCCGATAATGTGTTTGATTTTAAAAGTGATAAAAAAGGAAAAGGCGTATTAGTGCATGTGAAACGAAAAGGTCCCAAAAAAACAGTTAAATGGAAAGCGGATACCGAGCTTGAAGAAATACAGTACTTCGAACTGGATGAAACTGAACGTGTAAATGTTACAAAAACATTTACTGATATGAAACAAATTGAATTAACTTCTGAACGGGAAGCCTTAATAATGTCAAGAAAATTAACAACAGAAGATTGTATGGATGAACGTATTACGTGGCGACCGTTAATTCGCATCGAATTATCTCCAGATTTAGTATCATTAGGTAAAAATAGTAGAGAAAAAGATATACAATTTGCTAGGGAAAAGGTTATTTTGCAAGCAATATATTTTCATCGTTCTATGATTCCCGATTCTCCTACTGAGCCGGACGTAGAACACCATCAGATGGAAGACCCTGTAGTTATTCCCTTAGACGATGTCGCTGGAAATCCTGACAATATTAAAGACTATACTAGTACACCGTGGCCAGATCCCAAAGGAGATCCACCAGAACCTAGTTTTCCAACACAAACACCTTCATTTAATTCGATACAGCCACAATTTATAGGGCCTCCGACCGGCGCTCCTTTCCCTCCGAATATTCCAAATCATTTTCCACCACAACCAGGATTTATGAATAATCCAATGATGGGAGGAGATTGGAGAACTGGCGATGGTCGAGTCATGCCGTTAGTTCCCGATGTTAATATGGGACCAGAAATATTTAATCCTATGGGTGGAATGCCGCCAAACATGTTTCCAGGAGCACAGCCACCTCCGCCTGATAATTATAATATGCCAAATAATATGAACGGTCCATTTCCACCAATGGGATTCAATAGTGGACCGGGAATGTTTCCTGGACCAGGGTTTCAAGATAATCGAGGAGGAAATATACGAGGGCGAAATCGAACAGCAAATGGACCTTGGTATCGTAATAATGGTCCGAATAATTGGAAAGGAGGAAATTGGGGGAATCGCGGTATTTGTAAACACTTCCAAAGGAGTGGGTATTGTCGACAAGGGGACAAATGCCAGTTCCTGCATCCAGGTGTAAATTGCCCTCCTTTTGAATAAATGCTCGTTGTGATATAAAAAAAAACTGAAATTGACAGTGAATTAATTTTTTGTAATATAGTTTGTGTAAAGTGACGATTGAGCAATTATATGTAATTGTAAATATTTTGTATATACTGTTATCGAGTTTGTACAGAACTAAAAATCGAACTTATATTAATTTTGTATGTGATTATATTAAATACGTTATTTATATTTATTCTACTTTATTAAACCACAATAAAGCGTTACAATTTTAAATCACTCTATAAATCATTCACTTCAATGTAATATTTTGAAATGTTTAATCAATAATATTTATTATTAGTACAACGTAAAAGAATGATATCAGTTCCAACAAACATATCTATTCTGCCCTAATGAAATTTAGATAAAGTGAAAGATTGTACTACAAAAATGAAAAGAAGTAAGATATATATATATATATATATATATATATATATATATATATATATATATATATATATATATATATATATATATATATATATATATATATATATATATATATATGTAACCCAAATAAAACTGAAGGATAATAAAGAATAGTAAATGATAATAAACAAGTATAAGTATATCTAAAACCTTCAGTCTCACTTGAACTATATATATATATATATATATATATATATATATATATATATATATATATATATATATATATATATATATATATATATATATATATATATATATATATATATATATATATATATATATATATATATATATATATATATATATATATATATATATATATATATATATATATATTTATATATATATATATATATATATATATATATATATATATATATATATATATATATATATATATATATATATATATATATATGTATTGTGTGTACATATACGTATGTGTATTTTCGTGTTAACGGCATACTTGTATCCATAACCGTATACTCACTACAAAGGGACTTTTAATAGCGTATATGGTTGGGAAGTTATTAAAGTACTATTACTAGAATCATGCCACAGTTCAAAGTCTATAAAAATATTCAGGTATGTATTAAAATAATTGATAATTAAATTGAATTAACGTGTATGTACATTTTTATATGGCAGTAATAGATTTTATCATACATTTGTTTATATTAGTGACAACAAGTTATTTTTATCAATGTTATCTGTTTGTTTACACTAATCACTTTATATGATATGAAATACAATCACATTATAATTTGCACTCCAAAAACTGTTGGTTATTAATATAATATAATTAGGATAGTATGTTTTATTTTTATTAATGTTACATGAATATTGTTTAAATTAAAGGATTCAATTTTGAATATTTAAAATCATATATGAATGTATTCTATTTTTTATTATTTTAA
This sequence comes from Neoneuromus ignobilis, assembly GCA_029203775.1. Lineage (NCBI taxonomy): Eukaryota > Metazoa > Arthropoda > Insecta > Megaloptera > Corydalidae > Neoneuromus > Neoneuromus ignobilis. The sequence continues at coordinate 28,450,916 of CP092087.1, forward strand.
ACGTATTTAATTTTGGTTAATTTTAAAAGTATTTAATAATGAATTAAAACAAATATCTACTTAATCATGCATATAAGTAATATTTTGTAAAATTTAATAATATAAAATAAAAACATGTTCCCAAATAACATAATTAATATTAATTAAGTATGTGAAATGCAGTGTTTAATAAAAAAATGAGTACTTTAATGTTGTTTTTATTCATTTTTCTTTTTCTATTTTTTTTCATTTATTATATATTTTTTTTAAAAAAAACAAATAAATTCTTATGACATTAAACCAAATTAGTCTTTTCCTTATTTTTTAAACAAATAATATAATTGAATACAAGTTTGTTCGTATTATGATGATGTTATAATTTAAATACTTAATCATTCCTACTCTTCAATTCTTGATTTTCATAAATATATTTCATGTCATTTTAGTAATATAAAATTGAAATTTTACAATTTGTATCTTTTTAATTACATATTTCAAACGAATATTATTTCTATTACTATTTGTTTGTTATAAATTTCGAAACGACTTTACCTTGATCCAACTTATATTAAAAGAGTAATAAAAATTATATTGGTATGTAAATAATAACAAATTATTTATATACACATATAGCTTTTTTAAAAATATTTAAAAATTAATAATGACATATAAACACATTGAACATATATAAATGTAATATATATATATATATATATATATATATATATATATATATATATATGTATATATATATATATATATACATAAAAGCAATGTCAATAACCATTCATAATAATAACAATAATACGCCTGGTTAGACTGGAAGACTAGAGCAGGCTGTCTAATTTTGGAATAATACATTGAAGAAAAATGAAAATTGTAATTAATTAAAGTTGAAATAAGAAATAATAAAATATTTTTTTAATAAAAGAAAATATAAACAATCTATAATACAAAATAATTATTATACAAAAGCTAAATTTGTATTACATACATTTATTGTTTTTTTTACGTATGCACAGGCGCCACACAACACACACACACACACACACACACACACACACATATATATATATATATATATATATATATAACAGGCCCACCCCAAGGGGATCGGCCGCCTGTGTGCGAAAATATTTCGGCCGCCTCCATTCCCAAGTTGCACTTTTTCCATGGCATACTATTGAATAATATTTATTAACTTCAAGGGAAAGGATAATCGAAATTTTCAAAGAAATATGTTAGAAATACAATAATAGTATGTGTTTGTATTCGAAAATGGTTTCTCAGTAATATGTAATTAAACGCTATAATCAAGTAACGCCGAAAAGGTCAAAATATTATATAGGGACTAATGTGGCTAGACAAATTAAAGAATGTGTTGTTTTACATATCTAAAAATTAAAGGTAACCGAGTGTTTTCTTGGAATCGGCCGCCCCTAAAACTCGATCGCCCGTGTGCTTTGCACACATGGAAGGGGCCGGCCTATATATATATATATATATATATATATATATATATATATATATATATATATATATATATATATATGCAAACACATGACAAAAAAATTTTACTTGAGGGAAACGAAAATATGTTATCCCTTATTATTTTAAAAATAAACTCTATACATAATTTTCACAATTTTATTATGGTTGCATGTTCTTTTTTATAATTAATTTTTCTGTACTGTTGATGAATATTTTTACTTGACTATATAGACAAAAAATTTTTTAAAGTAACGTTCGAAATAACCTTTCTACTAACTTTTATACCAGTTTTATATGCATGTGCAAAATAATACATATGTATGTAATAATATTTATAAAACAAAACATTTCTGGTATTTTTCGATTTAAAAGCATTCTTTTAATCTTTTTTAGAGTTTTCATCTTAAAAATAAAAATTTTCGATTTTGTTGATATTTTTATTTTGCCAATATATTCCTATCCATTTATATTATGATCTTTTAAGGATGTATTTTTTTATTTTTCGTTATTATTTAATTAAATTCTACTTATTTAATTTATTATTTAACATATGATTTCTGCAGGTATTTTTTCTTTAGTTGAAATTAAAATAGTGGTATTAAAGGCGATATTCAGTACAAATATTGAAGAAACATATATAAAAGTAGATATTTAAAAATCAATTTAGTCATTTAAATGCATTTACTGTTTTCTCCCTAAAAATAACTTTTTGGACTTAAAATAAATCATTTTAGTATTAGATTAATACAGTTTTTGATGAATTTTGCAAAATCAATTAATTGTTTAAAATAACGATATTATAAGAAACACTTAAAAAACATCAAATTAGTTGTATCATTACATTTTTCATTCCTTTAATTTAATTAATCTAAAATCATTCAATGTACATATGTATGTATATACAATATATATGAAAGTCAACGTAAACAGTGATTAACAAATTTAAACGTAAAAAATGTTATTTAATTCATTTATACACATATAGGATCATCCGAATATGACGCATAGATTTGTGTTTTATTAAAAAAAAAAAACCATACACATGTTTCCCTATACATATATTTCTTTTTAATAAAACACAAATCTAGGCATCACATTTGGATGACCCTATACATACATAGTAGATAAAGAAGCTATCAAAAATTTTCCAGAAGAGTTAGGCAAAATTATCAAAGATGGTGGATATTGTTCACACCGAGTGTTTAATGCTGATGGAAAAAAACGTGTATGAAGCAAAAACGTCTCGATTTCAAAATTTTATTACTTGTTAACAACGCACCAGGTCATCCATATTTAGAACATCCAAATGTAAAGATGATGTTTTTTCCATCCAATACAAGCATTATTCAGCCATTAGATTAAGGCATAATTGCAACTTTTAACAATATTACGTTAAACGCACTTTTCAATTTATATTGAATAAACTAAAAAATGAGTCAATAACAGTAACTGACGCTTGGAAAAATTTTTCAATCTTTGACTTTATAAATCATGTTGTTTTTGCTATTACTCAAATAAAACCACACACTTTAAATGCCTGTTGGAAAAAGGCTTGGCCTACATGTCTTGAAAACAGTGCAGCTATTCACTTTCTTTTTTTTTTTATTCTAAACAGAGCAGCTATTATTGCGATGATGATTAAAATATGTATGAAAAATTTTAAAATAAATTACACATATGCATATATTGCTTTGAATAAAATTAAATAGTTAATTAAAAAATAAAGAAAAAAAGCTTTGTTTTGTATTAATTTTTTGCAGATATTTGAAATTTTTTTAGACATTCTTTATTTCCTGATTTTTTATGCGAATTTTAGAGTAATTTCACTTTGTAGCTTTGGTTTTATGCGGATTTTGAAAATTACGGAACGTATCCTTAATTTTTTAATATAAGTTAAGTCTTTTTTTGTGCGATTTTTTTTTAATGCGGTTTTCTGCGGAACGTATCTACCGCATAAAAACAGACTCAAATGTATATATATATATATATATATATATATATATATATATATATATATATATACATACGAGGGCGTTTAATAAGTATGATAAAAAAGTAAGAAAAACTAAATGGAAAAAATTAATTAAATTAATTATTTAATTACATTAAACAATAAATAAATTTACCATACTTATCAAACGACCTCGTATAATATTAAATATTTGGAAAATGAATCATTTTTAGCAATTATCTCATCAAATATATATACATATATAGGTGATATGAAATAAAAGAATCATATAAACTATATTACGGATCTGTATCACTAATTCGTATGTGCATATGTGTGTGTATGTGTATGTATATATGTGTATATATATATATATATATATATATATATATATATATATATATATATATATATATATATATATATATATATATATATATATATATATATATATATATATATATATATATATATAGTTACTTTTAGGCTACCTAAAAATTGATTAATTTATCTCTCTTTGACTTCAGATTTTGCAATATTGCAATATACATATGTATGTATATATTTCATCTAAATGAGCAGCACTTATCGACCTGTAGGGTTGATGTGATGTGTGTCATTGGCCGACTTATTTTTGAATTTTATTTTATAGGGTAATGTATTTTAGATATTAAAATGTATGTTTTAATAATAAACTATTTTTTTCATACTATTAATATATTGTATTTTACTATTTGTGTTACAATAATAGATATACATTTATAGAAAAAGAAAAGATGTGATTTTACTATTTATCTAAACATACATCTTTGATTTTTATTTTATACACATACACACACACACACACATGCACACACACATATATATATATATATATCCACACACATATACATATGTATATATGTATGGGTTGGGTAAAATGTGTATGTGTGCATTTATGTAGAATAAGTGCTTGAGTAGATGGGTTTTTACGTATATGTTATGTAGACGTACGTATATACAAAAATAAGATGTGTGTTGTGTTTGACGTATATATTTTGTTTGATATTTGGCTGTTATTCTTTTATGTGTGACTGTTTATGTACTATTAAGTTATTTTTGTTTACAACTATATAAGTGTAGGCATTGATTATATTTGTATTCTTTGTGTTGTTTTGACGTGCATTAAAATAATTTAAAGTAGGCATTTTTTAAATATTTTTTAGCCTACTTTAAGTTTTTACATATTTTAAATTTTTAATATATTATTTTTGTTTCAGTTTATATTTCGTAAAGTCTTGCCAAAAAATGCAACGTTGGTTTTTTGTGGAAAATGAAGATAATGAAAAATTACGTGCGTTAAGCGATGTTGGAGAAGAAACGCTAGATTTAACTTTAAAAGCATCAAATATCGATTTTTCAGAAAGAAAGTCATGGTTCTTTAAAGTTCAAATAGATTATATACGGCCAGGAGAAATTTTGTGTATTACTGGAAATTGTGATGTATTAGGGAATTGGGCAATAGATAGATGTGTACATCTTAATCATGATGTAAACAGTAATGTGTGGTCGAAGGTAATTTCTTTACCACGTCATTTTAATGTTGAATATCGATATTGTGTATGTAATATTGTGGAATCGAACCAAATTGTAATAGTACGACGATGGGAAACTCATTTGCAACCTCGTAGAATAACGGCCGACACTGTATGTCCGACCCCGAAGTCTGTTCCGGAAGAATTTGGATATTATGACGATGTGGTTCACATTGAAAGAGGATGGCTCTCGAAAGACACTGTCATTCAATTTAAATTATTTAATAATCCGATAGTTATATGGCATCAACGTTTAATAGGTCGTAAGCTGTATTTGAAAATGACCCCGGTTAGTTTAACTCATCACCAGTCTGAAAGTTTAGTAGAAACATTTGAAGAATCACTCAGTATGGATACTCAAGAATTTGTTGAGCCACCAGCACATACTATAACCGAAGTAGCTTCTTTATCAAGTGAAGATAATACTTTTCAATTACAAGGTCAATTTGGTACTCCTTATAATGATAATGATTATTTAATATTTCAAACAAGTGTACTTCAGCCTCAAAATGTAGCATATCTCATTGATTTTTATGTATACAGTAGTCATGCTACTGATACTGATCCACCTCACCATGTAGGATTTAGTTACGTCTTGCCTGGTACATTGAAAAATTCCGAGGGTCATATGATTATACCTATAACAAGTATTAAACAAAGACCATTAGGACAACTTAGTCTCGAGTATTTAGTAATTAATCCATTGAAAGATACTACATGTGATTTGCAAATTTCTTATGCACGTCATTGGAAGCAGTCTTGGGCTGGTCTAGATGTCGCTCATCGTGGACTCGGGAGTAACTTTGTTGATACTCAAAGGTGAGGCATTTTGCCTTATAACATTGTTACTGCCCTGAACGAGCTAGTTCGTCATTCGACCTCTCAATCACTATAGGTGTGCCGAGGTCCGTGAAAACACAATTGCATCGTTCAAAACTGCTGTGTCTCATGGAGCTGATTTCGTTGAATTTGACGTCCAATTAAGTAAAGATCTTGTACCTGTCATCTACCATGATTTCCATGTCTGTATTTCGATGAAGCGAAAGAAGGAGTTACAAGACACCGATATGTTACAGCTACCAGTGAAAGAACTAACACTAGAACAACTTCATCTCCTAAAGGTACGCTTGAGAGATTTTAACTTGTTTCTTGTCTGTAAGTATTAATACCATTGAATGGTGCAAATATACTTGTCTGATGCAGGACATAAGCGAACCACCTTTAGGTCGTTGCCTGCAATTTTGTGAACGTGATTACTTTACAGGCTTGGTAAGATGTTATTACTTATAAGTGTTTGTATAAGATATTTGATTTGACACATTCAAACTATATTATACAAAATGTACATAATGGAATGATTTTCGGATTACCTTTTTCGCTTTATTTTAAAAAATTAGCCACTATTATGTATTTTTTGACCTGTTTATGCCTGGCTTATAAAATCTACACTTAACACTTAAACGACCGGTCCTGTAATACTATAGGTTTTATAGATTTATGCTAAAGTGCCAGACCCGTATAAATACGGATTCGGTGTATGTTCATTAAATGCCGATTCCGTGCCTCTACGGTTAAACAATTAAGTTTTTATATAGCACAATACTATTACTGAATGGTAAACATGAATTATAAACATAAACATTGATAAAAGAAATGCTTTAATTACATTTTATTCATGGGTAAATATTGTAATGTTCCGCTTCACAGAGGATTTTGTTTTGAACAGTATCATACGAAAAAAAAATATTAAAGTAAACTTTCACTAATATATAATTCTTGTATATCAATCATTTTAAGCATTAAAGTAATGAATTTGTTCTATACTTTACGTTCTTACTGTATAATAATTATATAATACATTTAAATAATATAAATAATAAATTGGCATATGTTCCTTTATTGATCATTATATGATATATAATATATTTATTAAATATTTACATGTGTATTGACTTAAAAAAAATTAATGTAAAACTTTTACTTAACGAGTTTCATTTAAAACTTACTTAATAATTCAATAATATTACCCTAACGCTATCCGAAATATTTCCGGCCGCACAGCTAAGTTTTTGTCCAAAGTCGTTGGTCGTTTAAGTGTTAATAAAACATATATGTATTTCAGTGTTATTAATAATATTTTTAAAATTAAGGTTTATCATCTGGAAGAAGGAAAAGATAAGAATCCTCGGTTTTTTGATGAACATCTAGAAGAACATCAGCCGTTTCCAACTCTGCAACAGCTACTTGAAGTTATTGATGATCATGTTGGTTTCAACATTGAAATAAAATGGACTATGAAACTAAAAGATGGATCATTTGAACTCTTACATCCTTTTGACTTGAATTTATATTTAGACAAAATACTAAATGTAGTATTGAAATATGCTGGCCAAAGAAGAATTATATTTAGTTGCTTTAATCCTGACATTTGTACCATGGTGCGCTTAAAACAAAATAAATACCCAGTTATGTTTTTAACTCAGGGAGAAACTGCACGTTATCCAAGTTACCATGATCCAAGGTGTTTAAGTGTGAAGGCTGCTGTACAACATGCAGTAACTGTGGAAATTCTTGGAATAATAGTTCATACAGAAGATATATTACGTGATGCTTTTTTGGTCAAATTAGCTCTTGATGCTGGTCTTGTGATATTTTGTTGGGGAAATGATAATAATGATACATCTACAATAAAGCACCTTAAAAAAATCGGATTACATGGTGTTATATTTGATAAAATAGATGAATTTTCTAGTAAAGAAGTAAAAGAAAGTATATTTTTAGTAGAAGCTCGTGAATCACAGCGAAAAGAATTAATAGCATTAGCAGCAGCTCAGGTAGAAGCTGCTGCATCATCTCCAACTCAAGCCTCTTCTACATCAGTTGTTAATTGTTCAAATAATCTGGATGTTGAAAGAGCAAGACAACATTTTCCGATTGTAGAATCCACAGCTACTTCTTTAGAATCTTTAGAAAGTTTGGAAAATGAAATCATGAATGATAAAAATACTATAATTTGTGATAAAATATCATTAAAAGATAGTATATCCAATAGTGCATCCAGAAAAGATGATGAGTTAAATTAAATTATTAGTACAAAATCTAAAGAAGAGTCTTTTGAATAACTAGTACAACGTAAAAAAGTTGTATCACTAATTATTAAAAGTACTGGGGAAAAACTTCATTATTTATTTTTGGTTTTAAAGTACAAGTATTTTTTTGGCCTTCATATAAGAGTTAAATATATTTTGCTCTTAATTTTCAAATTCAAATTTGTTTTTTTATTAATATATTTATAAAAAAAATTTCCACCATATATAAATGTTGCAATAAAAAAAAAATATTTAGTAGATTCACAAGAATAATTTGCAGATTTTTGATTTCAAAGTATTTTCAAGTTATTTACGCTTTATTTTATTATACATTATAGGATTATTTATTACCTCATAATAAGACATGACATATAATTTCAAGTTATATATAAACTTTTTTTTATTTTTGTGGTATATATTTATGTTGAAAATTGCTCAGTGACTACATATTTATGTACAGAATAAGTATTTATACAGGGGGAAATACAATTACTAATTAGTACTATTTATGTGTTGTTTACAATTTCAGTATTTATAGATATTATTTCCTTGTATTAAAAATTAAAACATACATCATAAAAAACAAAATAAAATTATTACTGTATATGATTAAATATATGTATGTGTTTAATGATTTAGTCGTATTATTACTACTTATTTGAGTATAATTTTGAAAATAAAATATTTAAAACATATTTTAAGTAGATTAATTTATTTAAATTTCAGTTTTAGTTCACTTTGAAAAACATATAAAAATGTGTTCGTTTTTATTTTATTCCAAAATATTAATTTATATGTAAAAATGTACTTTCATTAGATTTTTCTGTTTCAAAAATTGTATCAAAATTTGTTGATTAGTATTATGTATATATTATACGTAATAATTAAATCTAAAGGCTGTGGAATCAAAAACTACAATATTTTATTTCATTGGTTTTTGTTCATTTTTATCACTTTCAGTGCACTAGCTAACATGAATATAGACAAATTATAGTAAATTAATTAGGAAATTGAAAATCGATGTATTGTAATAGTTGTGTATCTGAAGGATGACAATAAAATATATTTTTTAAAAAAACGATTTATATAATAAAACTTGTTTATTTATTTTTAATTTAATTCCAATCTAATGTTATAATAATTAACGAATTTCAAAATTTAATATTATTGTATATAGAATAATAATAGGTAAGTATTTATTACACAGAAGTTTAAAACTGATTATGAGCTTACTTCACATTAAAAAAAATAACATGTATTTATAATATAAATTACTTTTAATATTTTAAGTTTTAATAATATTTGTTTATTTTAAAACGAATTTATAAAATTAATATCTTTTAATTAAATCTGCTTTAAATTATATTTTACAGAATAAAAAAAAAAAAAACGATCAATTCTATATTTTTTTAAAAAAATATGTCAACTCTTTTATTCGGTTTTCATTTTCAAATTTAGATTAGTTTAAAAAAAGGCATATTTTATAGATATGATTTTATTTTTATTTTGTTAATTTTTAAATTATTAAAATTAAAATGACCTCAAATTTAAGTCAACAATAACATTACCAATGTGGCCATCTAACGAGAAAAGTTAATAATAAAAAAGAAGCCAAACATCACAAATGTCAGAAAAATGTCAAAAATTTTAAAAACGTCAAAATGTGTACATTTAATATATTTAAATAACTGTTTATAGTTAGTTACGATGGTGCTAATGTGAACTAATTATAGGAGTTGTTTAACATTTCAATTAAATGCTGAAACAGTATTAGTGATAGTATTTAAGTAATGAATAAATAAAATGTAAACGTTTACACAATGCGTCCACGAATACGTAGGAAATATTGGGGAGTTCCAGGATTAGGACTGGCAGCTTGTTTGTTTTTAGTGGCAGGATGTGCAGCTGTTGCTCTTGCTCCTTGTGATAAATCTAGAAGAGTATTCAGTGAATCTTGGGGAGTTATAACTGATGGCCCATCTGGATCTAATTATACAGAAAATTCTCATTGTGAATGGTTAATTAAAGCAAATAGTAGTAATCAATTTATTACTCTCAATTTTTTAAATATGGGGACAGAATGTTCTTATGACTATGTTTTTGTATATGATGGAGATTCATTTCGTTCCCCTCTTCTAGGAAGTTTTAGTGGAAAAACTGATCCTCAAAAAGTTACAGCCACATCTGGATTTGTAAGTATATATTTTTTTGTTAATATTATTATGTTATTATTGTTATCCTATTTTTATTTCAGATGCTCATTTTACTGTACAGTGATACTAATTATGCTCTACATGGTTTTAGAGCAGAATTTTCAGTGACAGATTGCCCTAATAATTGCTCAAATCATGGTGTATGCTTTGAACACAAGTGTTATTGTAACAATGAATGGGGTGGTGTAGATTGCTCAAGAGAAGTATGCCCTGACAAATGTGGAAATAGTTCTAATAGAGGACAGTGTATGCAAACAAAATGTAATTGTTTAAATGGTTATTCTGGTCAAGCATGCAGTTTACATAAATCAGATTATACCGGAAATAAGTGGCATTGGCTATCTCAGTCAGGAATGGGATTGACTCCTAGAGCTGCACATTCTGCTGTATATGTTAACACCACAGATTCTTTATATGTATTTGGTGGATATGATTTAAATAATATTTTAAGCTCTTTAGAAATATATAATTTCAAATATAGTCGATGGGAAGATGAGAATGGACAACCATTAAAATTATACACTTCATCAGATAATCCAGATCCTTCTTCTTTAGCTGCTCTTCTTGAACAAGTTGGTCCAGATGTAGAGCAAAGTTGGGGAGTGACAAGAAAAATGAATATTTTTCATTCATTACTTTATTCTCTTAATAGTTCTTCACGAATATTTAGACAGCGTACGTCTCGAGATATTTTTGAAATACCATCGGCTCGTTATGGCCACGCTGCTTGTGAAATACCTGGTGGTTTTATTTTATTTGGAGGTAAATTAGATAATGGTAGCTTATCAAATGAGTTATGGTCATATAATGTGAATGACCGTAAATGGTCACTAAGAGCTATTAATTCAAAATTACGACCTCCTGCTTTAACAAGACATACTTTGACTTTAGCAAAAAATGAACTATATTTATTTGGTGGTAGTACAGTAGATGGGGAATTCTCTTCAAAATTATATAAAATTGTACTACAAAATGAAGTTAATGTGGATACAGTAGAAGAATGGGAAGAAGTTTTACCAAGAGGAGGAAAAGAATTAGATGTAAGATTGGTAGCTCACACAACTGTATATCATATGAATACAAACTCCTTAATTATTTATGGAGGTGTAGCAGCTGGTGTTGCTAGATTTTCTAAATTATCTGATAGAATGTTTGCATTTCAAATAGATAATAGACACTGGAGTGAATTACATTATCCAAGAGAACATTTGCGTGAAAGATATGTTCCAAGAGAAAGAGCTTTTCATACTGCTAGTATTACTGGTGAGTATATATTGTCTATAAATTTGGTTTTTGCATCAAAATATATAATACAGATTATTAAAAGTAATTGCAATTGTAAATAATATAAATATTTTTTTTATCAAGTATAAAAAACTTTAAAATAATAATATTTGTTTTTTTTTGTATTTAAAATTCTTTAGCATTTATTTATTTCAAAATTAATTAAATGTAACAATTATATATAATATTCAATTCTTATAATACAGAGACTCTATGTCTATAATCCTCATATTATCACATTTCATTAATATATAATTGCATTATATATGCATATACAAATATGTATATGTGTGTGTGTGTGTGAATATATATATATATGCACATACACACAAACATTAAATTAATAATAAAAATTATAAATTTACATTTTTTTTTTTTAATATTAAAATTCCAAATTGAAACTGACTTCAATTTAATTACAGGAAATTATTTAGTTGTATTTGGAGGATATTCTCATCGTCATAATAAGGAAGAAATTTGTTATGATAATCAAATGTATTTATATCATTTGGGATGTCATGCATGGGTAAATCTTGATGTATTGGGTAGAGATAGTGATTCAAGATATCCAAAGATACAAGGTATGTTTGCACATGCAGCAAGTGTTCGAAACGGTAATACATTACTTCTTGTCGGTGGATATCATGGTAATGTAAATGGAGATCTTTTGGCTTATGTTGTACCACCTAGTGTGGGTACCCGTTCTGGAGAATCTAGTGACTGGGAAGCAGCTTGTCCGAGACATAGAAGTTATGCAGAATGTTCAGCAGATCCAGAATGCGGTTGGTGTTCAGCTGATGAGTTATGTTATGGTAGAACAATTGGTGCCAACTGTACTACTAATCTTCAAAGTACTCGATGTCCAGGAGTTTGTCCAGCATTAGGAGACTGTCATTCATGTTTAGTACATGGTAGCTCAAGCCTACCTGGTACTATTTCTTTATCAGTAGCAAATAAATTAGGATTGAGTCAGTGCACATGGTGTGTACAAAATGCCCGTTGCCATCATAGAGATGGTAATTCATATTTTAATTATAACATTTATGTGTGTAGTAATATAAGTAGAAGCATATTTTTTTATTTTCCTTGCAGATAATTATGGTGTTTGTGGAGTTCGTGAAGATACACCAACTCAAGTACCTGGATGGTGGGGTTCAAAAGGGACTGAAGTATTTCTCCCTGAACAATGTCGTGAACTAGATAAACGGCCAGGATTGACTTTTTTAAAATATTTATATCCAGCAAATTGGTCGCAACCAGATCATGTTGCTATAATAAATGCTACAACAGTTGACTTTAATGTTGCTTCTAAATCAGCGACACGTACAGAATTAGGTCTTAATGGTAAAATGATAGCTCGTTTAAGAGGATTTTTACGTTTACCATTTCCATGGCCTACAGATACGGAAATATTAAGAGTTTGTGTTAGTTATTCAAGTGCTTTGCTGAATTTATCCCAAGAACAGTCGACTGTAATTTTCACAACTAATTTAACTGCTGAACAAAATCTTTGTAAAAATGAATCATGGCCTGCAAAATGGTCTAATGTTGAACAAGGACGATTTACAGTAGATTTTGAATCTCATAAATTTGGACCATATAGTATACATCAACAAAGTAAAATGGAACTGTTACATTTTCAAGGAAAGGAAAATCCTAAAGTTTTCACTTTTGAATATTTGGAACCATATTCTAATGGACATTGTAATCAATATTCTAATTGTTTACATTGTTTGACAGATTCTTCATGTGGATGGTGTGAGTTGAACAATCAGTGTTTATCACGTACTGAAGATGAAACTAAGACTTGCTCAATAAATGGTGATTGGAGATATTTAACATTGCAACCAAGTTCATGTGCAAATTGTTCAAATTACATATCATGTGACAGATGTCTATCATCTGGACTCTGTGAATGGTGGGCTGAAGATGCTCTTTGTGTTAGGTTAGGCCGTACTCCAAAAGCAGTTACCTCTCTTGAATTATGTCCTGCTCCATGCCATACTAGACCAACATGTTCAGCTTGTCTTGATGAAAGAGGACGTTGTGTATGGTGTGAAGCAACAAGACAGTGTTTCAGTTTTTCTGTTTACACCAGTGAATATCAGTTTGGTCTATGTCGAGAATGGTTGGATCAAGCATTACTCACAGCCGTACCAGATACTGCTGCCATTCGTTCCGTTGAACAATGTAAATCTTGTTCTCATAATTCAAATTGCTCAGTGTGTTTACGATCTCTTAGTTGTGGTTGGTGTTATAGTCGTAATAATCCTATTATAGGAGTCTGTGTTGAAGGGGATTTCAATCATCCTCGTGTTCCTTGTACTGAGCGTCTTAATGTTACTGAAGCATCTTGGTCTTATGCTCAATGTCCAGATGTGGATGAATGTAGTTTAGGTTTACATAATTGTCATTCTGAAGCAGAATGTACAAATACACATGGTTCATATAGTTGTCAGTGTAAAAGAGGCTTTATTGGTGATGGGAAAACATCTTGTGTACGGACTTGTTATGATGTATGTGTTCATGGCAGATGTTTAGGTGCACCAGAATATACATGTTCCTGTGATTTAGGTTGGACTGGAACAGATTGCTCTATAAATTGTGGCTGTAATAATCATTCAAGTTGTTCAAAAGGTGTTGGAATATGTGATGAATGTCGTGATTGGACAACTGGTGAGTTTTGTGAAATGTGCTTACCAGGTAGTTATGGAAATGCAACTGCATCTCAAGGATGTCATAGTTGTGACTGTAATGGTCATGGAATCCAAGAAAAAGGCATTTGTGATATAATGACAGGAATTTGTTTTTGTGAAGGTAACACAGAAGGAGATCGTTGTCAGAAATGTAAACCAAATTATTATGGTGATCCAAGAAATGGAGGCAAATGTTATTATGAGTGTGATTCACGAGGGATGTTAAGTGGCATTCGTAGTCAAGGAATTGGTTCTAGACAATCACGCAAACCTTTAAGAGGTGATCCAACTAAAGAATGTCTTTGGATTATCAACCCAAATATTACTGGTTCTGTTGTTATTCAGTTAAATATTAATGCCACTGAATTAAATGTTACATGTGGAAAAAATGCAGTTTATGTATATGATGGATTACCAGATTTAACAGGAGGAATTGGAGGTCAACAAAGTCAGTTAGTCGGTGTATTTTGTAGTGAAGATGCTGAACCACCTTTATTAGTTGAAGCTCGTTCAGGACATCTTACTGTACATTATAAGCAGAATTCTCCTGAAGAAGGTTTCAATGCTGTTTACGAAGTCTTAGTATGTGAAGAAAATTGTTTCTTTCCTAGACATTGTCGGAACAGTCAATGTGTTTGCCAAGAGGGTTTCCGTGGATTAAATTGTGTAAATGAATTATGTCCAAATAATTGTAGTGCAATTTCAAAACAAGGCATTTGTGATTATAGTTATGGTAGATGTTTATGTAACAAAGATTGGGGAGGTCCGGATTGTTCTCAAAAACTTAATGGTACACAATTAGTTTTCACACAACTTTTTGACACTCAGAACTTAGCTGACAACTTAGAACATCTTAGAAAAACGTTACCAAGATTTGGACACACACTTGTTGCTGATAGAAGAGGGTCTTTATGGATGTTTGGAGGATATTCCTTATCTCATGGGCCTTTAAATGATTTAAGATTATTTGACACACGTAATATAACATGGATGCAGGTAACTGTTGAATCTACACCAGATGCAAAAATGCCACTTGGACGATATTTTCATGCAGCAGATATTGTACCTTCTCAACAGTCTATATATATATTTGGAGGATTAACTGGTAGAAAATTACATGAAAATAATACTCTTAATGATTTTTGGAAATTTAATTTACATAATCAACGATGGAGTGAAGTAGATACTCCAAATATAAATTCAGTTTGGCCTCCCGCATCAGCTGGACATACATTAACATTAATTTGGAATTCTGGAAAAGAAAAAATGGTTTTAATTGGTGGATTTTCACCCACCACTGGATTTTCATCTAATGTGTGGGAATGGGATATTGATTTAGCAAAATGGACTCAAATTACAACTACTGGAGCAATACCAAAAGGACTTGCAGGACACAGTACAGTTTACCATGGTCCTACACAGAGTTTATATATATTTGGTGGATATGTTTTTGAAAATGGCCGTACAGATTTATCAAGCAGTTTATATGTATTGCATTATCCATCTTTAAATTGGAATTTACTTTCTAGATTTTCTGATATTAATCCTGTGGAGCAAATGTTGGTAAGCACATATAAGTTTATACTAAGCACATATGTGAAATAATCTAATGTTATTCAATTATCAATATTATTTTTGTCATATAATTTCAAAATGATAATTAGACTGTTTTTATATAAATACTGTTTACATAAATATGAAACATTGTTTGTATATATTGTAGCCTCAATCAAGATTCCTTCATTCTGCTGTTACAACTGATGATTACATGTTAGTTTTTGGTGGCCGCACAAAACCACACAACAGTACAGATATTTTATTAGCTTATTTATATTCTTGTAATTTATGGATTAAACTTCTATCTGATGGTAATGTAAAATTTAAATGTTTGTTATTTAATGTGCTAATAAAAGTAATATTAATTTGAAATAAAAAAATATTTCTAAGCTAATTAATTAAATGTGATTTTGTTCGCAGATGTTATACAAGTAGGACATGTTCCACCAGCAACATATGCCCACGCAATGACATTAGACATTGAAAGTATGTCAGCATATGTAGTAGGAGGTTGGGGTACTGGACTTCACTGTCAAGTGACGCAGATTCATTTACCTTCTGATTTATGTAATTTGTGGAGTTCAAGTAAATTTAAATGTTTACAAAGACCAGGTTGTGGTTTTTGTGCATTATATTCATCATCTGGAAAAAATATTACAAAATGCCATTCAAATGATATTAGCAAAAAAGAAGAATGCAATGATTTAGATAGTACTAAAACAACTCGTCCAGGAACAGAATGTAATGCAGAATGGATAGCAAGTAGAAGTTGTTCACAATTTCATTCTTGTACAACATGTGTCGCACTTTGGCCAAGACATTCCGAAGAATCATCTCCTTGTCAATGGTGTGATGGAATTTGTGAAGATATTATTAACCAGTGTAGATCAATGAAAAATATAACTTGTGCTGATAAATGTCCAGAACAAAGATGTTTGGCATCAGACTGTCAACAGTGTAATGAATTAGAAGGTTGTGTATGGAAACAAAAAACTGAATACATTGATTCAAAACAATCTTTTGGATGGAGATGTGTGAAAGATGATTCAGAAATTACTCATAAGAATGAATGTCCATTACGTTGCAGTGATTATAAAACATGCGGTGCATGTTTAAATTCTTCAAGTGGTGAAGGAGGTTGTAGTGAATGCCATTGGTCTGTTCAACTGATGGAATGTATATCCCCAAGTTATCAACCATTGTATTGTATAGGAGGTGTCTGTGGTTTAGTATTAGATTCTAAAGATAAAAATCATTGTCCTGAACCATGTAAATCATTTACACAATGTTCTACTTGTCTCCGTCATGCTCATTGTGGTTGGTGTGCAAAAAAAGGAGAAGAAGGGGATGGTTTGTGTACTGAAGGTTCTCTTGACAGTCCTGCTGATCATCCTGCATCATCCACATGTGATGTACTTTATGGAAATTTAAATCCTACAGATATTTTAACAAATATAACATTTACTTGGAATTATGTATCATGTCCAGCTGAAAATGAATGTGAAAATGGTCATCATACTTGTAATGAACTATCTGAAGTGTGTGTTAATCTTGATGTTGGTTTTAAATGTATTTGTGGTCAAGGATATAAATCAAATGGAACTGATTGTTTACCAGTTTGTTCACAAGGATGTGTAGTAGGAATATGTACAGAACCAGATGTTTGTCGTTGTGATTTTGGTTATGTCGGAGCAAATTGTAGCATTCAATGTCAGTGTAATGGTCATTCTAATTGTGCTGGACCAGATCGTCTTGATGAATGTTTAGAATGTCATAATAATACAATGGTGAGTGTGTCTTTTATTACCATTTTTTGATTTGTTTTATGAACTTGATGAAATTAGAATTGAATTATTATAGTTTTTGGTTAGATTTTATGATTTGGTAGGAATAAAAATATTTTATTGTTTACATAATTATAAGTACTTGTGTTTGTTCTAATCATGTTGTTTATATTTTAGGGACTTCAGTGTGATAAATGTAAACCCCTTTTTGTGGGTGATCCAAGTAATGGCAGGCAATGTATTCCTTGTGTTGAGTATTGTAAAGGACATAGTGATATTTGTGTTGATATTAATAGTACTTTACCAGATCCAATGTTGAATATGACTCGTTCTGAATTAGAAAGTTATCTTGGAGAAGGTCCAAAATCTCAAGCACGTTGTATTCGATGTGCAAATCATACAAGTGGTAATATGTGTGAAGATTGTGAGATTGGAACATTCAGAGGTACTGAAGATCATAGAGATTCTTGTAGACCGTAAGTTAAATGACTTATAATTAATTTAATTATTGATTATAAGTTTTATTGCTTAATGTTTACTTCTTATAGTTGTCATTGTCATGGACATGGAGATACTTGTGATCCGGTGACAGGAGAAAATTGTAACTGTCAAAATAATACTGAAACTGATCTTGGTTGTAGAACAAGTCGAACTAATAAGAACTCAGCTCAATTTTGTTGGATGGTACAATGTGCAAAATGTAGAGATTCATATGTAGGAACTCCAACATTAGGTCATCAATGTTACAAAACTATGACAGCTGATAATAAAATGTGTTTTGATGCAAAGCCCATAGGTAAGTTTTATATTTTTATTTATATATAATTTTTGAATTATATATTTTATTTTATTTTTTGTTGATGAATGTGATTTAAGTTATTTTTTTAAAAAAATATATCTAAATATTCGATTATAATTCCATTAGTAACAAATTTGTGTTTAATATTATAAATATGTTTGAATCAGAAATTAAAAAATTGAATAAAATTATTTTTCTTTTTAGACGAATGTAAAATGAAGCCAAAGCCATTATATCCTGGTGAAACTGTATTTTTTGCTATTCAACCACACTTTATGAATGTTGATATTCGAATTATAATTGATGTAACTCAAGGTAGTTTAGATTTGTTTCTTACTCCACAGTCAGATACTTTTGTTGTGAATTATAATAATACGATTGGAGCACATCAAGTTGAATTAGATCAGACAATTACACGAGCAAAAGGAGATATTGAAGAACACTTCATTGAAATAATTGCACATAATGCAAATCATTCTTCATTTGCAAAAACCAATGCATCGGACCTTCCATGGATTGAAAAGCATATACATGGAATTCCTACATTTGTAACTTTGGAAAAGAAAAACACTATGTTAGTTGTCCGAGGATTAAGAGATAGACTTGTTCTTACTCTTCCACAACACAGACATGAATTGAGTACCACTAAATTCTATTTAATATTGCAATCAATTGCTACTGGAGATCAACCTACACGTGCTACTTATGGAATGGTGTTTTTTAGACAAGATCAGTTGCACATAGACTTGTTTGTTTTCTTCTCAGTATTTTTTTCATGTTTCTTTTTATTTTTAGCAGCTTGTGTTGTGGCTTGGAAAGCAAAACAAGCGGCAGACGTTAGACGTGCAAGACGAAGACATGTAGTTGAAATGTTACATATGGCAAAGCGACCGTTTGCAACATTTCCTTTATTGTTAGGTCCTCGAACTCCAGTTACTATAAGACGATCTAAAAGCGGTAAAAGATCTGAAGGTGAGGTTCGACCTGTAGCAATCGAACCGACAAGTGATAACATTGCTGCAGTAGCAACAGTTTTTGTAAAATTACCAGGTGGGCGACAAGCTCCCGTCCGACTTACTATAGCTTCCTCGCTCATCTTGCTCGCAAGACAATTTCCACCCGGAGGTCGAGCATTCCTGAGACGGCGAAGTGCACATGCATTACCGCCATCATGAATATTTTATATTTTTTTAGTATTCATAATTTAATGACTGAAAGTCTACTGTTTAGAAATTGATATTATATTTTAAAGCAATATTTCATGTTGTACAAATAAATCTAATCCATGACATAATATTTCAGTATATTTATTTATATAAGTTATATTTTAGTTTTTTTTATGATATTATTTTTGTTTTTATTAATTTTTTTTATGAATTGAATATGGATACTACAACAATAATTAGTAGGGCACAGTACAATAATTAACAATAAAGTGTAATTGGAAATATTTAAAAGACCTAAGCTATTCCATTTATATTTTATAGTTTTAAAATATATAACACTTTAAACTTTATACATACGTTAATAGATAATGAAATGTTTTTAATAATGGCCACTTGTTTTGACCTACAAATCTACAGAATTTTTGTAATTTAAAAAAAATCATTTTTATTAAAAATACAGTTTTTTATACAAATCAAAATTTATATATATATATATATATATATATATATATATATATATATATATATATATATGAATCAAACATTAAAAATCATGTGACGTTTGAGTGATGTTTTTCTTATTAGTAATCAAAGTTGTGTGCATCGATTTAATACCTACACGTGGGTTAAAAATGTTTGAGGTTATTTCATAATGATATGTATAAGAAACGAGTGTCAGTTGTTTGTTTTACGTAATATTTAATCATTCTTATATTTATTCAAAAAATTGTAATATGCGTCACGATACACCGCCACAATCTCCGGCAAATTGTGTCGATCAGTATAAAGATAATGAAGTAGTGGAAGAATTTGAAGATGATGAATTCGAGTGCATTGAAGAATTGGAAGATGGAGATGATGAAGAATTAGAAGATGAAGATATTGAAGAAGAGAGGAATAAAAATATTGTTGATCTTGCAAATCTAGTGTTCAAACAACATTCAGATGCAGTTTTTTGTGGAAAATTTAGTCCTAATGGTAGTTTGGCTGTAACAGGAAGTCAAGATGATAAAGCATATGTTTGGTGCACAGAAACGGGTGAATTATTATTTGAATGTTCCGGACATAATGAGTCTGTTATAGAAGCTGTATTCAATTTTGATGGCAATTATGTAGCGACAGCTGATATGAATGGTTGTGTTAAAGTTTGGAAAGTCAGTACACAAAAACTTCATGATGAATATTCTACAGGTAGCGAAATTATATGGATGAATTGGCATCCTGCAGGTAATATAATTTTTGCAGGCTGTAAAGATGGTGATACTTATATGTGGCGTTTACCAATGACAGAATTTAAGATTTTGTATGGTAACAGTTTTGAAAGTAATTGTGGAGTTCTTTTATCTGATGGAAAAAGATTAGCTGTTGGCTATGCTGATGGTTCTATTAAAATATGGGATTTAAAAAGTGCTAAAACACTGCACACTATTAAAAAGAATGAATCTACAAATGCGATTACATGTATTGATTCTTATAGTGATAATAATTTAGTAATCGCAGGAGATGAAAATGGTACATTACTTGTTTTTAAAGCTTCCAATGGTAATATTGTTGGTTCTCTAACAACTGATGATGATGATTCATTAGAAAGTGTGAAGTTTGGATTTGGAGTTACAAATGGAATTGTTGTGTCAGGTATAATTAATAACAATTTTATATTTACAAAAAAATTAAAACATTTTTTTACTTTCATACATTAAATACATCACACACATATATTTATATATGTACACATAAACATTTACAATGATTTTAAAGTATACAAATTAATTGTTTTTTAATTCTGCATCACAAATTACTTTAAAAATTATTCTGTTCATTTATTTGTTTTTTTTTAAAAAAAAGACGTTACAGTAGTTTCTATCATTTTTTTTTTTGCAATATAATACAAATTGATTTTTTTTAATAATTCTTTAAATTATCAAGTTTTAATAGGGTTATTTATCAGGTGCTATATAATTTATGGATGGCTCAAATAAGAGTGAAGAGATTAGACAGGATTTATATATTACATCCTTCAGTCTCATTGGGCCACCCTATATATATATATATATGTGTGTGTGTGTATATATACATACATTCATACATGCATATACAAATCTATTTTTAGGTTCCAAAAGTAAATTAGTTTTCTGGGATATAGCTAAACAAACTATTAGAACATGTGTAAATTTAGAGAACCATGATGGTGTTTCTCGTTTAGTATGGAAATCAGATGGTACATTGTATGTTGGTGGAACATTTACTGGAGTCATTTATGTTTTTGATGGGCGTAATGGACAAGAAATAAAACAATTGACTGGACACAATGAAATGATTTTAGATGTATCTTTAAGTAAAGACGAAAATAAATTGTTAACATGTTCTAATGACTGTACTGCTAGAATATTTGAAATATCATCATTACAATAATTTATTATATTTAATTGTTCAGTTAACAGAAAATATTTTTTATGTATATTTAATTACTATCTAATAAATACTATTTTTTTGAACAGTTATTATGTTATTAAATACATTATTCTCACTTCCATATGCATGGAAAAAATAAATGTTACTAAATTTTTTTTAATGAACTCACAAGCATATACATTTGGAATTTTATGTGGTAAGATTTTCAATACTTTTATTGTAATATTAAGTATAAATAGCATTTAGATTTATTATTTTCAAAGATTTTATTAATAAATATATATATTAGGATTTGTTTTTCTAAATAGATTAAAATCCATTTTATTAAAAGATTTTCTAGAATTTTTTTTATGGATATGTTAAAGATTAATGATTCATTTTTTTTAAAAAAAATGAAAGTTCAATAAATTCAAGTTGATATTGTGTGCATGAGCTTTTTAAAAAATCAGTTAATAATCTAACTAAATGGTAGATATTTGTTACAATTTTGTTAAATTTTTAAATAAATCATTATTTATAAATATTTTTTCAGTTATTACTTTTCATAAATCAATAAACAAAATATGCAAAAAAATTAAATTATAATTTTAAAAAAGTAAATTATAAAATGTGATTTGTTTTATTTACAATTTTATAGTACTTTTTTCAATAATATAATGTTTGATTTTATTGAAAAATCTAACATACATATTCGTATTATGATTTTGGGTAATTTAAATAATAGTAAACAGCAAATTAACCTTTAATTAATTTTTTTAAAAATCAATCCGTTAATAAAATATTTATTATTTTTAAATAACGTATTTAATAAATAAAACTTAAAAAAAATAGTAATTATAGATGTAAAAATCAGTTAATACTATTTATACAAGCAAAAAAAAAAAAAAAACTCGAAATATAATTCTACATAAGAATACTTTGAAATTTTCTATTTATATATATATATAACTAGAAATGTAAAATGATAATTTAATTTTTTAAATTAAAAATAAAAAATGTTTAATGCATGTATTTATTAAAAATTACACTCATTTTTAAAAGAATTAAAATTTAAAAATTGAATTATATGGATAATATTATGAAATTGGTGTTTGGTATTCTTTCAATTTAAATCAAATTTATTTTAAATTATTTAATTGAAAAATAAAAATATATTGACATAAATTTATAAATAAAATACTGCAAATATAATATACACTTCAATAAAAACATAGAATCAAATATTTCAAATAATTTCAGTATATCAAAATGTTTTGTGATAAATTTGCAATTGAAATATATCTCTTTAGATTTTTTTTATAAGATATGAAACATTTTTTTGTCTTTAAAGATTATCCAAGAGTTATATATACATATATTTACATACATATATATATATAACTGTTTTCTAATATTATTTTCAATTTTTCTTGGTACTTTTATTTATTCCTTGGTTCACTTGACATGATAATCTTAAAATCTTCAAAAAAGTAGATATCTTTAAATCATTTATTGATAAACAATGAGAGAATTCAGTGTGTCTTTATGTTGAAAATTGTCCTGTAAATAGACTAGCAAAGTGTTTTATTTATGATATCGTTAACTTAATATGTATAACCATAATACAATTGACATACTATGTGACAACAGCCTAGTAGTGAAACATGTAATCACTTAATAACATGGTATCAAAATTACAGGATATATCTACACAAATACAGAGTGGGAGTTATTTACTTATTTAAAAAAATTAATAAATGTTTTAGATGAAATTGGTATTTGTAAATTGAAAATGTTATGTTATAAAATTATTATTAAAAATATATGCCATTTTTAATATTTATATTGAAAAATATTTACATTTTTCGACATTTTTATTTAAAAAGAATTTTTTTCAATATATGTGTATTTTTTGGTTTCAAAAAGGTATTTTTTTCGTGTACTGTTAATTTCATTAAAAAATAAGTGTGATTCATGAACAGGAGTTATTTTATATATTCCTTTCATTTAAAAGTTCTTTATTATTGCCTAGAGATTTTTTTTAAATGCCTTTAAGATTAAAATGCTGAAGGCACTTATACATATTTATATGTTTGAAACAGTCATTCTATTAATCTGCACAATGGTTCCGGTTTAAATTTAAAATACTTAATAAAATATCAGTAAATAATTCATAAATAAACGATGTTGTTTGTAATGTTGTCAATTAATATATAAGTATACATTATATTATAATAAATGTTTCTGTAATTTGACATATTGTTTATAAAAACTGTTAAATAAAAAATAAGCAATTCTTATATCAAATAACTTAAGTTTAAATAATAACTGGTAATTATTTAATTAATTTTCTGATGTGTTATATTCTTTTGAAGTAATAATTTAATGTATTGTATTTTAATACAATTATTATTACCATTATTTTGAATATCAAATCAAGTACAGAATTGTCATTTAATCATCAAATGAGCAGTAAATAGAATGTAAAGAAATAAAATTACTAATTAAATATTTATAAATTTTGTGAATAAATTTAAACTAAAATTATTATTTTTACACTCATGTTATAAATAATTGTAATTTATTATTATATTATTAATATATATTACTTACTTTTATTTTATTGCTTAAAATCAAATAATACTCGTATATTAGAAAAATTACTATGATAAGTTAATGTCCTTTAAAGCGTGCTAAATAATTATAATTTTATTCATTATGCACAATTCGATAGCTATTCTACCTTTGTTAGAGCACAGTTCTATAAAATCTTTTGTATTAATAAAAGATTTTATAGTACGGTTTCAGACGATGATGGAGCAGGTATCAAAATGCGAATCAGTGTATAAAGTAAATAAGAGGTAATTATTGTACACTTAAATTTTATTAATGGGACGAATAACTCATTTGCATAAAAATTCTTGTTTATTTTAATGAAATATTGCAAAAAAATAGAATTAAATTGTGTGTGTATATATACAATATATATATATATATATATATATATATATATATATATATATATATATATATATATATATATATATATATATGATATTTTTATAGTATAATTGATATATAATATATACAATTTATGGTTACAATAGTTTTATTTTTAAATTATTAAAATATTGATTATATTTGTGTATAATTTAAATTAAAATATTTGTGTATAATTTTATCATATAATTATTTTGTAAAAAATGTAAGTAAAGTTATATTAAATTTTAAGATAAGTTAGTTTTATCTTTCTTTAAAACATTATGATAGTTAAAGATTTCTTTATGTAATTATTAATGTATTGATTAAATATTGGAGAACGTAAATTTATCTTTTTTTTCACTAATTTTTTTACAGGATTTGTTCATTAAAAGGAGACTATATTTTTTCCTTAGTACGAAATATTGAAAAGCTGTATGATTTGTTTTACAACTTTAATTTACGTAAATACTTTGTTTTGATAGATTATAGTTAGTTTCAAAATATATTTGTAATATGTTTTCGGATTGAATTACTAATTGTAAGAATTTCTTTCTAGTAAAACATGTATACTCGGTATTTTAGAGTATTATTTCTTTTTTATTTGAATTATTTCTCATCTAATGATTATACATTGTTCACTAATTAAATTAAAAATATACATCGAATCACTAAATTATATTCATTCCGTAGCAACGTTATGCAACCAGAAGCAGGACTTTTTAAATTTTTATGAACATGAAACAATTACAAATGAAAATTGTAATTTAACACATGGACATTAAATGTCTTGATAAGTTTTAATTCGAGTCTAATAAATATATCAGAACATAGAGTACTTAGTATTTTCGTAAAATTATAAACTAATTCAGTTAAAGAATACAAATGATATATGTACGTGAAAAATGTGATACGGTACTGTGCAATGTATTTAAACCGGACGCAATGGGGGGTCGAGGGACTTCGTGATTTAGATTTAGTCAGATGTAATTTAATCACCTATAGTGTGATGTACTAAATAAGTGCGTTATGGTAAATAATATTTGAAATTTCTTCTCGTGAGATGTATTTATTAGAACGACGGCTAAGACGCCTCTAAAAAACGAGCGGCCCACTAAGCTGAAACAGTCCGGTGAAACGATGTCTTATACAAATCCCCACTCTAATTCAATAACATTGGCTGTCCAAACATACGAGCGTATACCTGGAGAAATACGGAGAGCAGGAAATGACAATGGACATCCCTCTTCCGAAGACCACATGTTCGCAATAGTATTGAGGCAGACGTACTCGTAGTAATCGGATTTAAAACTGTGTGCGTTTGTACATGGCACGGAACTACCTGTTGATTTTATATGACGTTAATATTGATTTTTTATCCGAATGTAAGTGATGTAATATCAGCAGTTAGTTTGAAAAGTGTACTTGTGTAGTTGACATCAAAAACCAGTGTTCCATATGTGGATTTTTTTTACGATTTTCATACAAATTAGTTTAGTTTTAGTGAAAACGTTTAATTGCTTACGGATAGTTTGACATTCATATATAAAACCTTTACGCGATTCTCGATTCAGTTTATTTAATTATAAAAATATGGCTAAAATCGCTGCCTCAGATATTGTTCCTCCTAAGCACGTTCTTGAGGATAATGAAAATGAAGATGAACAAGCGACATCAGGGGACGGCGTCAAAATGCGAAAGGAGTTGGGTCTTCTGGATGGCGTTGCAATCATTGTTGGCGTTATAATAGGTTCTGGCATTTTCGTCGCACCGAAAGGAGTTTTAAGATATTCTGGTTCGATTGGCCTAGCATTAATAGTATGGGTAATGTCTGGTGTATTATCAATGATAGGAGCATTATGTTATGCAGAATTGGGTAAGAATTTTTCATGATTAATTTATGAAATAATTATAATTTTTAAAACTGATTATTATTGTTGTAATGAGTTATTCTGAATGTTAAATTCAATAGAACAAGTATTATTGTATTTTGTAAAGTAAGAGAGAGATGCATTATATGTGAGTTATTGTAGGTTACGCTACCGGCTTTTTGCCATGTGACTGCAAAGCACAGAATATTGCATCACGTACATACATACATATAACTGTTGGTTGTTGATTAGAGGGTTATTGCAGGTAGAATCAAATATCTGCATAGCATGTGCATAATTCAGAATTGGCATTTTGTATGTTATATTGATGTCGCGTGTCATGAGATTATTTTATTTGATGTTAGTTTTTTTTTTTTTCATTTCAACATATTTTTTTCAAAGTATACATTTACAGTATGGATTTTTATATATTTTATGTAAACAATATATGTTTTTATATACTTCGATTTTCATCACATTTTAGATATAGTTATTAATATATTTTCAAATATATGTATGTACATTTGTACTTGAATATATGAATACATGACAATTTTATTTATATAAGTAAATTTTGCTCATGTTGAAGAAATTTGAGACGGTAAATAATGATAGTTGCAACAACTTTGTAACAAATACATATAATATATGTACACAAAAATATTTATTTAATTCATAAATAAATGTTCTAGAATTTTAAAATTATATTAAAATGATTAATTAATGTAACTTAAAAATAATTTAATTTACAATATAATATCAGACGTTCATAATTTTATAAAATAAAAGTACGAAATATTGTTCCTTTCTGACAGGAAAAAATATTAACTACAATTTTAAAGTATTAGGGCATCTGAAAATTATAATTGATTCTAAATAAATTATTTATTAATACAGTTTCAATGATTTTTTTATATTAGATAAACTTTGTAAAGACAATTTTATAACTTTGTATATCAATTTTATTTTGGTATCAAAACATAAGATTTATATTTTTTTATATTATTTTTAATTTTGGTAATGTATGTTTGAACATATATATATATATATATATATATATATATATATATATATATATATATATATATATATATATATATATATACACACCGGTCCCTCAATTTACGCTCAATTTACGCGGAGTATTCGTTCCACGTGTATTTGTTTTACGCGAATGAAAATCGCGTAAATTGAGTCTGTCAGTATAATAGAAAAAATATTGTAAATAAAAGTTAGTAAAGTTGTAGAAATACATATTTATTTCACATAGCATAACAAAAAAATAATGACGTTTTAGAAAACAAAAGTAGATAAATTTTATTCGGTGTCACTATCGCTACTGTAATTCAAAACAATCAACCTTTTATATATTTATATCGTGCTTTCATACGTTCAAGTAAGAATTTACGTCACTCTGATATGTAATAAATTCCATGAAAAATTATATAAAATGAAATCTATTTGACCGCGTATAAAAAGTGCGCGTAAATCAATGCCGTGTATAAAAAGCGCCGTGTAAATAAAGGTATAATTTGCCGCGTAAATTGAGGGACGGGTGTATATATATATATATATATATATATATATATATATATATATATATATATATTTATTTATTTATTTATGCGTGTGCGTGTGTATGTATGTGTAAGGATGACAATTTTTTTTAAATATTAACGTCTATACCATTCAAGAATTTATTTTTACAAATTTCTTAGATAATAGTTTTGAAATTAATATTTAACTCTTTGCGGTCGATGGCGCCATACAAGCGGCATCACATTTCTGTTTACTAGGTCGAATGTCGCCCAGCGAGAATACATACATTCGACTTAGTGAGAAGTACAGTTGAAAAAATCCTCGACCGCAAAGGGTTAAAGTTGCTACATACAAAATAAAATGATTGAATAACTGCTTAGTAGTATTGAATGATAAATATTATGTTGTCAAGTATCTCCCTTCCGCTTTTTTTTTGTACATAGCCGCGAAATTCAAAAGACAAAAAGGCGGAAGGGAGATATTTGACAACCTAATATATAAATAACAATTAAAAAAGTATTAAAAAATTAGGATGAAACCCTAAACAGACTTTTTAGAAGAAAAAGAATTAAAAGCGTGTTGCAAAATAAATTTGATATTTTTAAAAAAAAGTTATAATTGGGAACAAATTGGTGCTATTATTTTTCGAATTCTAAAGATATTAGTCTGTATTGTAAGTTACAATCTATAAATAGAAATTTTATAAAAAATAAATTAATTATAGTTTTATATTATTTATTTACTACGAATGTACAGTCGACCATTTATAATTCAATTAATTAATTAATTCAATCTGGCCACCGGTAATCCGGCTTTACTACTTATTCAAACATAATTTTCGCGAGTGTAATTTTTTGTGAATTTTCTTATCTTTATTCAATGTATGTCCAATTAATGATTCATTCCTTCTTTTTTATTTTATTATTTATATGCAGTGCGTATCTGTATGTGTTTATTTGTCTGTATCCAAGGGTTCTGTCACTCCTAACTGAAGATATGTTATCTATTATGGTTTGTTTTGGAATTGTGGCGGATTCATTTAAAAAAAAAAATTTTAACAAAAAGGCTCTGACAATGATAGCATTTCCATCGAAATGCGCATTAGCCGACTGTTATAAACAAAAAATGAATAATAAGTGATTATTGAATATTTCATAACCATTGTGGTGTTGGGGATAAAAATTTATTTGTGTTAAAATATTCTTTATTTTTTTTTTAACAATATGGTTCGTGTATTATATTTGTATCCCTTTTTTCTATTGCCATTGCATATTTATTTTCGGTCAAAAATATTTGAAATCTGTGACAATTTGTAGGGGTCTGTTTGAAATGGATTGAATATCCATATGTGTTACGTTTTTGTTTCTTACTTCTATGTTAGATAGTAGTGTATTTTGATTTTATAAATCTTCCCCTATATTCTAGTGTCATGCACATGTTTTATAATTGCTTTTTTTAAATATTATTTTCGGGAGTACTAAAGGTTGAACAACGAGGTCATTGTCTGAGTTAATTCTATGCGAATTATTTTGGAAAATATTAGATTAATTATTAGGTAAACTGTATGTGCTAATCTAACTACCAATGATCTGGCAATTTCACTAATTCAGCATCCTACACGCTCCAATGATGCCAGACTAATGTTAGTCGACTGTAATATAAATGAGATATAAATATGTAAATGTTCTGTATTAGAAATGTGTGTTTCTTTTTGCAATAAATACAATTATAATAATACAGATTTTTTTATTAATTCGTTTCATTTTTTTCTTTTAAATCGCTTAACTTTTTAAATACTTGCTTCGGAGGCATGATTATTATTATTATTGACAGTCATTTTCAATAATACTTAGATTTTTATATAAAATAACGCATAATCGAACTAATTAAATATTAACACATTACGGTCAGGGCTGTTTGCGCGAAAATTGAAGCGTGTAGCCGGCATATTTTAAAGCGATTTAACCCATTAGTGCGTAATGTCCGTTTAAAAGGACCGCCAATTTTTGGCCAATAGCAAGTAGGTTAACATAATTTCAATTGTTTGATCGTTACAGGCGTCATCACTGATCTTTTATTTGATTAAAAAAGTATATTGTGTTGTTTTTATTAAATTTTGTACTAGTGCAACAATTTGTTAATAACCCACTTTCTTTCATTTTTAATTAGAAAATCAATTTATTAAACTTTATACAGTAATGGGTTAAAAAATCTTTGAAAATTGTAGGGTTGAAGGTTGAAATTTACTGTTATCTTTTGTTTTCAATATTATCAAAGCATGCAGTATTAGTCTAGTTGATAATAAATATTATTTTTAGCATATATATTGCAACACGTATTTATATGTCGCAACTATTTAATTCACAGTACACAAAACCCTATTTATACGTCTCCGGCATTTCACGAGCAGTCAACAAAAAACATATTTTTATGTCTCCGGACGATAATGTATTAATTTTTACTAATAAAGAAATCAAAATATTTTTGGCATGACTTTTTTTGTCTGTATGTCGTACAAAAAATAAAATTTATTTTATACTATTTATAAAAGTTTAAAAATTACAAAATGATTTCTGGTTAATATACTGTAAACAACTATTTTAAAATAAAATATTTGATTTAAAGTATTTTTCAAAAGAGTGGTAAAATAGATATTATTTTCAAATAGATTAAAACAAATATTTAGTCAAGATTTTTTTCTAAATTTTCTGGTTTTCATTGAAATTAGATTTTATCCAATCAACAATCATTGATGCATTTATGCTCAGATATTTTTTTTTTATTTATGAGTTTTGGAGTAAGGTTTTATTTTCTGACGAAAGTAAATTCTGTATTTAAAATACAGAATTGCAAGAGAACCATATACACAAAACTGTTAAACATGGTGGTGGTGGTGGTGTCATGGTGTGGGATTGCATGGCCGCTTCTGGAGTTGGTAATGTAGTTTTTATCGACGAAACCATGAATAAGTTCAATATTTAAATATTTTAAAAGAAAATGCTAGAAAATTATGTTTGAATAATGAATATTATTTCCAACATGATAACAACCCAAAGCATACTGCTCATATAATGAAGCTTTGGTTTCTCTACAATATTCCCCATACACTGAAAATACCACCACAATCTCCCAATTTAAATCCCATAGAACATTTTTAGGATTTATTAGAGAGAAAAATTCGACAGCACCATATTACCTCCAAGGAACAACTTAAATTCTTATTTCAAAAGGAGTGGGCAAATATAATATTGGAAGCAACAAAAAAATTAATTTATTCAATGCCGAATCGTTTAAATGAAGTAGTAGAAAGAAAAGGGAAACAAACGATATTAAACTCTTTTTTTTAAAAAATTGTTGATATTTCTTCTGTATAATATTAAAACTGGCGATACTTTTGATCAGCAGAAATGTAACCTACTGTTTTTATTTTAACCATTTTTATTATATAATAGAATTAATTATTTTTTTTTTGTATTTTTTTCTAATGAATATTATATTTATTATCAATTAAATATATATATATTTTAATTTAACGACTTTATTGAATTATATCAATACATTTCTTATGTTACCCATATGGCGAATGCTTTTGCACTTCAGTGCATATATAATTTATATGTTCAGAAAATAATATATTACCTAATAAAAATAATGCAAGGTTATTTAATAACGAATACGTAAAAAACACAATTCATATGATAAAATATTATAGTAGAACAATACATGTAATAACACTAAATTATTTCAATGATAACAACTTTAAAAAATAATGTAATTGTATATAATAACACTTTTAAAATATTTACGTAAACTTACAGTTTTTTTTTGTGTAAACATTTATGTTCATACGTATAAAAAAATAAACAATAATATTATTGAATTTAGCAAATATAATTAGTGCTCTTATTTTACTTATTTGAACAGAATTTATAACAAATAATAATTTTTTTTATCCTATTTGTTTATAATTTATTCATAGAACTAGTATATAGATTGATAATATAAATTAATTGCCTGACATTGAATTCTAAAAATATACTATTTACGTCAAAAATTCAAAGCGAATATTGATAAAATTCGGATGTGTATTGATTAATTTTTAAATTATTAAAGTCCATACTGATAACATCATTTAAGACCTAATTTTCGAATAAAAAAATAATTGCCTTTAAATATTTAATCTTTATATTTATATTTTTTTGTATTTATTATTAAGATTATATTTGAAACGACATAAACAGTTAGTTTTAAATAAACGTTTTGAAAAAACATAAGTTCAAATTATCAATATTTTGAAATATTCTAAATTATATTTAAATATTGTTTATATATATATATATATAAATTATATTTAAAATACATGATTACATTTTTCCTTTTTTAAAATATATTCAATGATAATATATCATTTTAAAGTAGTCGATTTGAAATATTTAAAGTAAATGGTAAAATATTATCGATTAATTAATTGATCAGTTATTTAAATTAACATTATAATTACAGTTTTGTAATTTTTAATAACATTTTCAGAATTTTGCTTCCTTTAATAAATTTTAGTTAACGTTTTTTTTAAAAATAATTTTTGTAAAAAGACAACAATACTAGCTTCTTACTCAATTTGTTGTTAAAAATGGTATTATTTTTTTATAATAGACTTTTTAGTCGAATTATTTTTATAAATTTAAACCTGGAGATTTTACCTTCGTTTTTGAATAGATCTAATTTCTTTGTTTGAATTTGTTCTGACTTTTATTTTTTATCTTGTAGTAGCATTTATTGTAAAAGCCAAGATTGTATTTATTGATTTTGTTTATATTTGTTGAATAATTGTTCTATAAAATATATAATTATTTTTTTAAGTTTCATTATTTTTTTATAATTTGTATATTTAATTAAGAAGTAATAATAATTTATTTGGAAGATTTTTGTTAGTTTGAAGGTAACAGAAAATATACAGAGATTAGTGTAGTAAATTTATGTATATATATATATATATATATATATATATATATATATATAATATTTTATTATATTTAAATATATAATTCAAATATTTTCGTGATAATTGTTCAAAAAGTGCACCAGATTAACCTTAATTAATTTATATGAAGAGAAAAATGTTAAAAAAAATGAAGAACTTATAGCTTCATGAATAATAAATGATTTATACTTCGATATATGATAATTCTAACTTCTATTTGTTATAAGAAGATTAATTGATTTGTAAAAGAATAGAACAATATGAATATAATTAGCATAGTTGTTAAAAATATGAAATAAATTATATGTAAAAAGTAGTAAACAAAGCTATTAAATAACATTGATTTGAATTTATTTTTCCTTAATTTAATGTCTTTTTTTATTAATGTTTAGTTACTTGAAGACATTTGATTACAGCCATAAAGATAATGGGCTTTTGCACACTAGTCAACATACATATATAAGTACTCAAGACCCACTACCACTCGTCTCACACGTTCTTACCAGAAAACTAATTTTTTTAGGTAGGGGAATTTGGTGATAAGAGGGTGTGAGACGAGCGATAATGGGCGTGAATACTGTATGCATGCTGACTAGTGTGCAAAAGCCCATTGATTATATCTAAAGACAAATATTGAACATATCAATTGAGCGATGCGAAAAAAATATAAAAATAAAAACTGAACTTATAAATATTTAGTAGTGATATTTCAAAAATTTAACAAAAAGATGGAAAGCATATTATTTTTTACGTACTTCAAAATAATTAGTAACAATTTATATTGCTTATTATATTAAAAAAATATATAAAATGAACAAATATTGTAATTGAAATTCGTCGTTTATTTTTAATTGTATGCATTAAACTTGATTATTAACAAAACCTGTATTCGTAGAATTGTTTGTGTACAGAGCAATTGAATAATATTAGTAAATTTTTATTAAATAATATACGTGCGAATTTAATGCTTAACACATTACGGTCCGGATTGTTTGCGCGAAAATTGATGCGTGTAGCCGGCATATTTTAAAGTGATAAAATATTTTAAAGCGATTTAAAGAAATCTTTGAAAATTGTAGGGTTGAAGGTTGAAATTTACTGTTATCTTTTGTTTTGAATATTATCAAAGCACGCAGTATTAGTCTAGTCGATAAGAAATATTATTTTTAGCATATATATTGCAACACATATTCATTTATATGTCTCCGGGGTTTCACGAGCAGTGAACAAAAAACATATTTATATGTCTCCGGACGGTAATGTGTTAATATGAATAACAATTTATATATATATATATATATATATATATATATATATATATATATATATAAATATATAAAGTTGTTCTCTAATTTATGTTTTATGAAATTAACTTTTGATGTTTTTTTATGATTTATGTTTTAATGTTCATTCATTAATATTTATATTATATAACCAAAAAATTCTGTCATTTTTGCGTGTACCATAATTGTTTATGCAGTGTGCGATTTATCACGCCGGGTATATTAACTGAGTAACAAAGTAAATATCTTATTTTATTCATTCAATGCATCTCAATATGTCACTTTAATTTAAAATTTAATTTCAACCCTTCAAAATTTTTGTACGAAATAATGTAATACTTGCATGCTTACTTTACGATTTTAAATTTGGTTTTAATGTTGGCGAAGTTGCAAGAAAAAATTATACTGCATTTGGAAAAAAGCCAATTATATCAAGAACGGCTGAGAGGTGGTTTTAAAAAAAATCTTCAAAGGATGAATTTTGAGACGAAGCCAGATCAGACAGGCCATCAAATGTAAATATCGACGAATTACAGACAATAATTGAAACGAATTCGAATTTAATGTCTCAATAACTTGTTGAAAAGTTAAAATAAGTGACGAAATATGAAATAATTTGCATAAAATAGGAAATAAGTGAAAATAAAACGCGTCGTAAATCACGCATACAGCGTCGTAGTATTTGTACATCCCTTATGCCATGACTAAAATTGTAAAACTTTTTGGATAAAATGTTGACCTATAACGAAAATCGGTTTGTTTATTCTAATTATAAACGTATTTATCAGTCAGTGGCTACCATTAAATAATCCTTTGCCACAAACACTTAAAGCAAAACTGATTAATTATTCATTATAAAAATTTACAAGCTTGTCAAACCCTCAGATTGAATATTTACAGCAAACAATTAAAAGAATGCATAATGTATTACAACAAAAATAACCAATCAGTAAAGTTATTTTGAATAATAAATATATTATATATTGTTTTAATTTCAAAAGCGTCAGAATTTTTTTGATTATTTAATAATATTTCAATATTTGTGATGAAGATATACGATATTCGAAGATTTCTCTTTAAGTTTACACCTATTATTCATGTTTTAAATTATTTTTTTTTAATTTTTATGTTGTTTGTGTCAGGTAATATTTTGATACAAAAATTATTTTACGTAGAAATTATAATACATTTTTAAAGTAAGCAAAATATTTGTCAACTCAACAATTTCTGGGTGTTGTAAGTCGTTGAACTTTTATACTAATTTTTATATTTTTAAAAGATATTGTATTTTGCTTTGTAAAATAAAAATGTATTGTACATATACATACGTGTATGTATGAATAATAAACAGAAATGTAATGCATGTGTAATTTTGTAAATTTCCATTAAGTTTTTAATAGGAACAAAAACTTGAATATTCAGTAAAAACACTTGAATGCTGACTGCATCCAGTTGAACTTTATTCGAAAACAAGATTTTTAATAAAGATCATTTTTAAGCGAATGAAATTAAAATACGTAATTCATGATTGCATATGAACATTTTATTACACGATTAAATTAATTCGATTCGGAGTTCGTTATGAGATTAAAAATTGAAACACTTTTAAAAAATAATCAATACTAAAATGAATGTATTTATATAAATTTATATATATATATATATATATATATATATATATATATATATATATATATATAAGTTTTATTTTTAAATAATCGAAAGTACGATTTTTAATAAAACATATTTTTATTTATCAATCATCAATTACAGCGTTTAAAATCAGGTTTTTTAATTATCAATCAACAACAGTGACTTGAGGAGTTCTTCTTGTTGCATCCTCCATTTTAGAATTAATGTTGTCGTTGCAACGTCCAGGTAGAACTGCTGTTACCAAGTGTAATAAGTAACAAAGAAACCTCTAGTTCTCATTATTAAGATATTTTATTACTTCAAAAATTGATTGTCGCGTTTTTTATAGTTCTATTTACTTCCTAAGGGAATTATTATTCAACAATCAACACGTGGATAATATATGCTCTTCCCGTGTGACCAGCCTTGAGAAAGTTACATGTGTTTCATGTAACTTATACACACATACATATATATATATATATATATATATATATATATATATATACACATACATACACACACACACACATACATACATACATCATTATCATCGTCAACCCGCCTGGTTAGTATGATAAAGTACCAGTCAATAGTAACATTGAATGAGATTTTCGTCCAGTAGAGGGTTGATTAAGTTGATAAGACTAGAAAGAAAACAAAAGTTATGGACGTTATAGCAAAAGCATGGAGTTTGAAATAGGAAAGAACCGGTCACATGAATGGCCAAAGGAAGTTATTGATTGGGAATCTAGATATATAAAAATGCCCAAGAATAGATCCATGGATAAATGGAACAAAGACATATAAAAATTCGTCGGAATAGAAGAAAAAGCCATTGGATCGGTCGAAATGGAAAATATTGGAAGAGGCTTTTATTCCAATAGAAAGAAACTGAATATATATATATACACACACACACACATACATATATACATACATTTACATACATAAACATCTGATATACTTTTTAAATTATTTATAATATTCGTTTTAATAGGTGTAAAACAGCTTAATAATTTAATTTAGTTAATTTTTAAATTGGATATGTAGACGTACTTTTAAAAACATTTAGAATTTTCATTACTATTTAGAATTGATTTATCAAATTCTTCTTCGGATAGAAAATACATTTTATGAGAGGTTAATATTTAATTTATTAGTAATTAAAGGTGTTAGAAAATTATTAATAAACTGGTTAAATGATACACAGCACATGATATACATTATATATATATATATATATATATATATATATATATATATATATATATATATATATATATATATATATATATATATATATATATATATATATATATATATATATATATATATATATATATATATATATATATATATATATATATATATATATATATATATATATATATATATATATATATATATATATATATGTACATGTATGTATGTATGTGCGTGTTAGTATTTGTTCATTTGCATGGCTTATTTTACATTTTTATTCATATATTTAATATTAAGACAAATTTAAAGATTGATCAAGTACAATTAAATGGTATATATATATATATATATATATATATATATATATATATATATATATATATTATATATATATAAATTTTTCCTGTTATTTTATGTATTAGTTCAATTTTTATTTTAAACATTGTTATGATATTTTATATTTTTTTTTAGGTACTATGATTCCAAAATCAGGCGGTGATTATGCGTACATAAATGAAGCCTTTGGTCCGTTACCAGCATTTCTTTATCTTTGGGTAGCTTTATTCATTTTGGTACCTACTGGGAATGCAATTACAGCTTTAACTTTTGCACAATATATTTTACAACCTGTATGGCCGACATGCGAACCGCCCTATGCAGCAGTTCGACTTATTGCAACAATTATTACGTGTAAGAATTTTTGGGTATTTTTTTTATTAATCATTTCATTTAAATATCGAAAATATTTATATATATATTTGTGAATATTTGCACATACACGCACACACAGACGTGCACGTCCACACATATTAGTACACATATATACATACATACATATGTATGTATATATTAAAATATTTTGTAGCTGCGTAAACAGATTTAAAGATTCAAAATGTATTTTTATTTATTTTTGCTGTATATTCAATTCTATTACAGGAAAAGACAACTTTCAACATCTACTGTAAATTTATTTAGTACATTGTATTCTTTAATAGAATATGATATTTTCAATATATATAACAAAGTAAAATTTTATAAACTTTTTGTCATTTTGTATCTTTGTCAACTGTATGTAAATTATTATAGTAAAAATTATATATTTTATATATAATTTTTACTATAAATAAAGTTATATATATATATATATATATATATATATATATATATATATATATATATATATATATATATATATATATATATATATATATATATATATCTCATGATAATGCTGTATAGAAACGTGAATCTGATTATACGATTTAAATGTTGGGCGTAGAAGCATTCTTATTTAATATTCGTGACACAAATTCATAAAAGTATGTTGCAAATTACACTTTATACTGTATTTTTAATTTAAAGAAATGTTTTGAAATACATTTGTAACTTTATATAAAGATTCAAAAATTCATGTTTATAGTGTAAAAATACTTTCACATATTATATATATATATATATATATATATATATATATATATATATATATATATATATATATATTATAATAGACAAAAAATACATTTATAAAATATTTTATTAGTAAATTATATACTGTTTGTCGTTTGAACACAATATTTATTTACAATAAATATATAGAAATCTATTTTTTATGGTTTTAATTTTTTTATCTACAAATTAATATAAGATTTTTTTGGTAAGATTTTCGTTTTGTATTTAATATATTAGGTTGGCAAGTATCTCCCTTCCGCTTTTTTTTTTTTTTGTACATAGCTGCGAAATTCAAAAGACCAGAAGGCGGAAGGGAGATATTTGCCAACCATATATTGAATTATAGTATATTTTTTAGAATCCAGGGGGCTCCACTTCCTACTCTCTTCGTTCATCGACCTTCGAATTTGCTTCTATTTAACAACATAAATAAGTTATGATATATATATATATATATATATATATATATATATATATATATATATATATATATATTTATAACTATATATATATATATATATATATATATATATATATATATATATATTTATATATATATATATATATGCAATACAATTGAAATTTATTTTGTTTGAAAATCTGTCCGAGAAGTTTGCCTGAAAATCTATTTTTTCCTATTTTTTATTTATTTTAATATTTCATAAAATTTGACTTCGGTAATTCTCAAAAAAATTCGGTAAAGTTCGGAAATGAAATTTTCACATCAACCTGGAGGTGGAGGCGGAACACTATTCTTTTTTAAATAGAAAGATGTATATCTATTAAAATTTATATAAGTTTGTTGAAAGAAGTATTGACATTTGTCTTTTAAAATATTTTTGAAATAACATTTATTTTTGCTATTAAATTAAAATTGAATCAATATTTAATATTTACACACACACACACACACTCACACATATCTGGTAATTTGATGAAATATAATAATTCTAAATGTATTGAAATATTTTTCAGGCCTTCTTACTGTCATTAATTGTTACAATGTTAAATGGGTAACACGAGTACAAGATATATTTACTGGAACAAAAATATTCGCTCTTATTATAATTGTTATTGCCGGATTTTGGTATCTTTGTACAGGTCATACTGAAAATTTTTCTAATGCAATGACCAATACAACTCATGAACCAGGTTATATTGCCTTAGCGTTTTATTCTGGGTTATTTTCATACTCAGGATGGAATTATTTAAATTTTGTCACTGAAGAATTAAAAGATCCTTATAAGTAAGTGTACAAGAAAACTATTTTGATAGCAATTAATTTGTTATTTACATATTTTTGTTATTATATGATAGATTTTTATTTTTATAGTTTGTTATTCTATTTAGAATAAATGCATAATTTATATAAATAAATTTATGATTTTTATGAAATATTTGTAGCACAAAAATATTAACAGAATATGAAATAAATAATGTAAACCACAGCAAAACTAATTAAAGAAATAACGTGTGTTATTGTCATTCAATTATTAATAATAGTTTAAATAATTTTGAAAAACCAGTGGCGAAGGAATTGAAGAGATACAATAAGTTACAAAAAATATTTTTTTTAGTGATCTTTTAAATAATAATTATAAAGAAAATGAAACAAAAACTTGAAGAGCTATATTGTGATCCATTTTTATTTATCAACATTTTGTAAATAACTAAAATATATATAATGGAAAATTCATTAATATTGAAAATTCATTAAGTTCATATATATTTATTCAACAAATCAAATATCTATAATGGAAAATTCATTCTAAAAATTAATCCTAATAAAGTTAACGATAACTGTTATATTTTAATTGTTCTAAAAAATTTTAGATCTCAATTTTTCTTAATCTTTTTTTTGTGTTTGTCACTATTTAATGCAATAAAAACATGCCATAAAATAGCTATATAAAACCTGAAAACAGTTACTGATTTTATAATTTTATTTTTTTTTAAATATAAAAATTATAAAGAATAACTTCATAAATTATTCTTTCTTTATAAATGAATTAAAACATAATGTTTTTAAATTTGTGAAAAATAAATCTGATTTATTCCTTTTTTTTTTAAAAAAAAAAATGTATGTATATGAATATATGTGTATACTTTATATATATATGTATATATATATATATATATATATATATATATATATATATATATATATATATATGTATATATATGTATATATCCAAAATATTACTATTGGTTTTTAAGATGCAACTTTTTACAGTTAATTTAATTTTGTATATTTAAATTAATTCGCAGTAAACTGATAGAAGCGTTCTTTAAAATAATATTTTTGTAAATGTTTTACTTCTACTTTATTTTTGTAGAATTGTATTTAAAAACTTTTATAAAATGATAACATACTTGAAATATTTAAGAAATAATTTAATTTTTAGAGCAAGTATCTTCATTTTTAATAGTAATATTTACACATTGTATTAGTGATATAATGTATGTTTAATTTATTTTTTATTTTCAGAAATCTTCCTAAAGCAATATGTATATCATTACCACTTGTGACTATTACTTATGTAGTAACCAATATTGCCTACTTTGTTGTATTATCACGAGATGAAATTCTTGCATCTCATGCAGTCGCAGTAACATTTGGTGATCGAACTTTAGGAGTATTATCAATTTGTATGCCAGTATTTGTTGCTTGTTCTACTTTTGGCTCTTTAAATGGTGCAATTTTTGCATCTTCTCGGCTGTTTTTTGTTGGTGCTCGTCAAGGGCATTTGCCAAAAGCAATAGCCTTAATTGATGTAAAAAGATTTACACCAGTACCATCTTTAGTGTTCATGGTAAATATATTTTTAAATGAAAAAAAATGTTTTAAAATGAAAAAATGTTTTTTAAAATAATTTTTAATTTTTTAGTGTCTCGTCACATTGTTTTTACTTATTATTGAAGATGTCTACTCACTCATTAATTATGTGTCTTTTGTGGAGGCCTTATTTATATTATTATCCGTAACAGGTTTAATATGGATGCGATACACACATCCAGATTTGAAAAGGCCAATTAAAGTGAATATTGCATTACCAATAATATTTTTCATTATATGTATTTTTTTGGTTACATTTCCTTTCTATGTAAGTCCATGGGAAGTTGGAGTAGGTGTTATTTTTATAGTGTCTGGAATTCCTGTTTATTTTATAACAATATACAAACAAAATATATGGTTACTCAGGGTATCTAATAAATTAAATAATACGTGTGCTAAATTTTTCATGTGTGTTGAAGAGAAATCCGAGTGAAATGCAAGTAATAGAAAAAATGTTTTAGGATCTATTCACATAAGGAAATATATTGTGTAACAATTCAAAATCAAAATAATAACTTTTTATTTTATTCTTACTGTGATGTAATTTTTATATTTCATTAAATACTGTTTGATAAAATTTTGCTCAAATTTCAAACATTTGATCAGGTCTTTAATATATGCTTTCATAATAATATTTATAAAATCAATTTTAGATATTTTAAAAATTTTCTTAGGTTACCATTTTTAATAATTATTTTGAGTATTTTAAAGAATTTTATATCAAATATAATAAATACCATATGGCACAAAATGTTTGTTTATTGTAACAACTTAAGAATAAAATATCAGTTGAATAAATTTAATTTTTAAGATAGTTTCAAATTTACATTATTATAACAATGTTATATTATAAATTGTATTTGTAATTTAATGTGGCTTTTAATTTATACCATATTACTTGTTAATAAAAATGTAAAAACAAATTAGGCCTTATCAAATGAAATATGTCTTAGTCAATTATCTGAAAACATGTAAGATTAGAGTAGTTTAAGCAATTTATTAGTTAGTAATTATTTATTTTTAAATTAAAAAAATATGGATAAAAATATGGAGTTGGAATGAAAAGCAATTAAACAGGGTCAGGTTGCATGTAAGAAAATTAATTGTAAAAATAATAATTGTAAAAATGTTCTAACCATATTAAAATAATTTTCTTACAGACTTTTTTAATATAGGTAATATTAAATTCTGTATTGTTGATTTTATGATTTAGAGGACAATTATTTATTTATTCTGGATTATTTATTTAGATTCAATTTAATATTGTTTATTTATCATACAATACTATGTATTTAAAATACTTTCAGATAAAATTAAACTTTAAGTTAAAAAACAAGGTTTTAGTTAAATATAAATTGTAATTATATTCATGTTTTCATTGCATAATTGTAGACATTGTTGTTAATTTAATAAATTATAAAGTAATAATAATCAAGTCAATATTTGTAAATGTACATTTTTTTTGTATATAAATTACATTTGACAATAAAGTTTTTATAATATTTATGAAAATTGTTTTAAGTATGTATTATATATATGTAATCATATTACCCTATATTAGCTTACTGCTGGGTAAAAGCCTCAATAAATATTACCATTCACTGGTATTTTATCATGTCTACCACATTGAGCTGGTGGGTTGTGAGGATTTTTTATTTGGGGTTTATTCACTAGGGCAGGTTATATCCATCTTAATGAAAAATCCCTGTCTGCCCAATGTCTGATCAGGGAATTGAATGGACTTCTCTTATATGACAGGCAGTGATGCAGGTCCTTGCACTATCAGTCGATTATATATATATATATATTGATGTACTGCTGCTAAAAAGTTTTGTTGTGCAGTAATTTAAATAAATGTATTCATTTTGAAAGTAAATCATTGTTAAATAAAAAACAAAATGTTTAGGGAAACAAGACAAATTTATTTAGTAAAATGAAGAAAATATTTACTAAATTATGACATCATTTTAATAATCAAATGTGTGTGTGTGTGTTAGTCTATAGTAAATTACAATTTCAAGTATTTTAATGAATAGTCAATATTTAAAAAACATTAAGGTATTTTTTTTAAAGCTATATAAGTCTTATTTTTTCCATTTTATATCATATGTAAATATATAAATATATATATATATATATATATATATATATATATATATATATATATATATATGCACGTGTGTTGTGTGTATTTAATATGAAAAATATTAATGTTAAGAAGAAATGTAATAAATATCTTATTTGCATGAGTTATATCTAATATTTTTTTGTTATATTGAATACTTAAAATATATAACATTTTATTAATATTGTAAAATATATATTATAATTTGTAACAATTCTAATTAAAAACTTTTTTGTATCGTTGTTGATTTGAAATTTTTAACTGTTTATCTTTGAATGGTAAATACATAATTTTTTGATTATGCAACTTAAATGTTCTGTTCGTTTCACAAATTTATATGAAGAATGTTTGAGCAGTATATTCTATGAAGCTTCTTAATATTTCCGAAGAAATTTATTTATGATTGTCTTCTTATGATTTTTTTACATTTAATAAGTAATATTTTAGTTTGTAATATAAATCAATTTAACCCTTTGTTCAGTTTATATATGATTA
This sequence comes from Neoneuromus ignobilis, assembly GCA_029203775.1. Classification (NCBI taxonomy): domain Eukaryota; kingdom Metazoa; phylum Arthropoda; class Insecta; order Megaloptera; family Corydalidae; genus Neoneuromus; species Neoneuromus ignobilis. Next base: position 28,495,286 of record CP092087.1, read on the forward strand.
TTAATTAATAAAATAAAAAGATATATTATCTTATTTATGGTTATATTAAACAAAATACTATTAATATTGAAATAATAGTTTATAAATATGTTTATATATATATATATATATATATATACATGCATACATACATACACACACACACACACACACACATTTGTATATATAAACTATCTTTATTTAAATTATATAGAATATTTATTTTTCTATTAAATTTTATTTATTCTAAATTTCCTAATTGAAATTAACCCTATATATATATATACATATATAAACTTGTACTATATATATATATATATATATATATATATATATATATATATATATATATATATATATAATTCGATTCAATAACTGACCTTAAATTAAAATGATAGAATTAGGTTTTATGTCTATGTAATTTTTGTCAGAAAATGACATAAATAATATATATAAATAAAATTTTTAAAATTTAATTGTGATTACTAAAGATCTAATACGTGTTGTCGAATATTGTGTTGTGCATATATTATCGCATAATCATTCTTTCTAGTTATATGAAAAAAAATACATTGTACAGTTTTCATTATTTTATTATCATACCAATTATTAATATATTTGTGTTATTATATATAAATTTTATTCAAAACATATTAAGTTGTAATTAAAAATGATATTTATGCAGTAATGATAAGAAATTAGGATAAATAAAGTAAGTAATAAAACTTATTTTCTTTTACTGATTGTAAAGCTTTTTTATAGTTTGTTTTTGTATTTTAAGTATTATTAACATTCATAATGAAGGAATATCGTGTATCTTATATTATTTTTAACCTTCAAATTGTTAAAGATTTTGTAATATTAACCACTTATAAATTTGAAAATAAATGATTTGTTATTTTCATTACAAAGTAATTTATTTGTTAACTATCTTGTTATAGTTGTTATGTACATATATAGTTTTAAAATTTGGAAATTGAGATTATATTATTTCTAATAATGCTTTTAATTGTTCTAATGCAATAATTTAGTAAAATATTCATTATATTTACAATAATGTTCTTAATACTGATTTTGTTCTTGTTTTAAGTTGAAATATTTTTGTGTTAACATAAGAAAAAACATTTATGAACATTGTGATTTTTTATAATATTTTATACATATTTAATTCGATGAACTAATATGATAAATATCTATTGCGATGAGATACAATTGATTATTTTGTAAATGTTTGATTTGCACAATACTTGCTTCTCCTGTATTCAATACGTTGTGACGACTTTTTGAGTGAATCAATGACCATGTAATTTAAAAGAAAGGTCAAGAAATAATTTACTTTCTGTAATTTTTCTTACTTTATATCTGATCTTCGATGTAAATTAATATTAAATGTGTCGTCATCGGTTGCAATGAATTTTATAAATGAAATAACTCATCTTAGTGATATAAATGTCATAGGTGTGTTTGACCATGGTAATATAAATTAGTTACAGATCAGCATTATTCACTGGTTAATATATGGTATATCACAGTTATAATCTCATTATCTAATATAATAAAATAGTTGACTTCCTTGTATATAGTTATAGAGCATTTAAATCAAAAGTCCTCGAATTTGTTTATAAATTATTCAATAATACGAATATTTAATGATAAATAGATAATTAAAAGAAAACGTTTTTTCATAATATTATAATTATTTTAGAACAGAATTTTTAATGAACTGTGGCAATTAAAGCATCAATATATTTATGTAAAAATAAACCAATTATGAATCTAGTTTTTTGAATAATACAATTAATTATACTATATGCTTTAATATTATTTAATAATTGAATTTATTAATATCGATTGTCATTAATATTCATTGAAAAAAAGATATAGTTTTTGTATATATATATATATATATATATATATATATATATATATATATATATATATATATATATATATTAAAATTATAGTGTTTGTATTTATACTTAACATTTTTATAAAAGAATGAAAGGTCAATGATCATTTTTTTAGTCAATTAACAATTATAAAATATGAGTGTGTTATTTCAATATTGATCATTTTTTTATATATTATAATTAAAATTATTTCTCGATATTAACACACACATACATATATATATATATATATATATATATATATATATATATATATATATATATATATATATTTATAGGGTTATCCAAATATGATGCCTAGATTTGTGTTTTATTAAAAAGAAACTTGTATATAGGGCGGTGTATAAAGAAACATGTGTGGAATTTTCTTTTTTTTTTTTTTAATAAAACACAAATCTAAGCGTCGCATTTGGATGACCCTATATAAGTATATAAACCTTATTTGTAATGTCTTAGATATATGTTAGGATAACCCAAATAAATGTATAAAGGAGATTAAATTGGTACCATTAAGTAAGGTCAATAACTTGCATGTATTGCTTTAAAGTTTATATATAAAATAAGTAAAAAGAGTTGTGGTTTTTAATTGAAAATTATAAAAAAACCGAGGAGGGAATTTTTATTTGATGAATCCTAATTTTTAAATTGTTTTAAAAACGACAAATATTTGATCGACTGAACACCTGAAACTTTTTTATCACAAGTCATATATATATATATATATATATATATATATATATATATATATATATATATATATATATATATATATATATATATATATATATATATATATATATATATAAAGATGAAGAAAGGGATAAATATTTAAACATATGTTTTGTATTTTTAGTAATATCATTTAATTGTGTGATTTATATACTGAAATGCCAGTCGTAATATTAAACATTTAATTTAGTTTTTTAATACTATTGTACTTCGTTTTTCTAAAAAATAAATTAGATTTATGGTATGTAATATTTATTGTATGTAATATTAGTTTTAAAAAATTGAAAATGAGTTTAATGAATTTAGAATTGTATCAATTAGAGCTAATTATTATTATACTGTTGTTATAAGATTATTTAGTGAATATCTACAAAATTGAAAACTTTTATGAAATTAATAATTAGAGAAATTTTTAAATGTAAGAATTTAGAATATATAATAGAATTACTACTCGTATATTAATATCATCCTCTATTTATCCAATGCTGAATAAAAGTCTCTCAAAAAATTTTCCACTTTAACCGATTCAATGCTTTTTTCTTCCAGTACATTCAAACGAATTTTCTTACATTATGTCACATTTATTTTTGGATTTTTTTGAGCTTTCATATATGTCTAGGTTCCCAATCAATAACTTCCCTTGTTAATCGGTGGTTCGCTCTTCTTGTTAAGTGATCGACCTATTTCCATTTCAAACTTTTTACTTTAACCATAACAGCTTTAACTTTTGTTTTCTATTTGATTTATTCATTTTTCTTTCGATCATTTTGTGATATTCCTAACATGGATATTTTCATGCTTCTTTGTGCTATCTGGAGCCGTTAAATTATTCTGGCATTTAAGAATCATATTTTACTGTTATAGGTGAGAACAGGTAGGATGGATTAATCAAAAACTTTTCTTTTTAAGTATAGAAAATTATTTGACTCCTTATTATGCGAATTTCTTCCGAACCGTCACGATCCCATTTTTACTCTCCTATTTACTTCATTTATATGTTTCTTTAGTGTTAATGAGTTGCTCAGATATTTGTAGTTTTCAACTATAATTTATATATATATATATATATATATATATATATATATATATATATACACACACATATTTATATGAATATATATATATATATATATATATATATATATATATATATATTTGTGTATGTCTATGTACATATGTGTGTGGTTGTATTGAAATAGTATGTATATATTTACGAAAATTTAAATTATTGTGTATAAGTGCGACGAGTTCTAAAAAATATATTTGTAAATTGAAACAAGACAGAACGACAAAAATAATTAACAAGAATAGTGTAAATGTCAACGTGTTTTTCTGTATTAATTATTTATAAGTGAAGATTCATTGAATGGACAGCTTAGAGTTGATTATAAATGAGCAAGTAAAAAATCAGTTATTAAAAGATATTTCAACACAAATTCCATGCTTGTTCTATGAATTTTATGATAGCTAATTAAGATATATATATATATATATATATATATATATATATATATATATATATATATATTCTGATTCTCATAAATGTAATAAATCTTTTTAATATACATATTTAATGAAAAACATGTTCTAACTCAATCATAAGATGAAATGTACAATTATAATATAATAATTATGAAAAAAACGAAAATTCATTAATCAAAATATTTATATGTATTATATACTTTCCAAATTTTTAATACATAAAAGATTTTTTTGTATGATAATCAGTTAAGCCACATCATAAGTTTTCTATATAAAATTAAACTGTTTTCTAAAAATGTTTATATTGATTGTTATTTTTATGTATATTATTCAATAACGATGTTTTTTTAAAATATTAATTTAACAAATACAATAATTCAATTAATTATCGTTAAACTTCCGTAAATCATTTAACTTTGCAGAATCTATAAATAGAGCTTTATTATTTCTAATTTATTTTGTTACAATTTTTATTTAAAGTATGTATTACGTGTGTAATATATATATATATATATATATATATATATATATATATATATATATATATATAAAGGAACAAACACCAAATTAATTTATGATTTTAATTATCAATTTTTTCACCTTAAATTATTTATGCAGTACTCAAAAAATAAAATTATTAAATATTAATAATTTTTTATTTGAAATTGATACGAAAAATTGAATTTCTATTTTCTTTTAAAAATAAGTATTTTACTTTAAAATAGACTGCTTTTAATAATGATATTATCTTCATTTTCAAAGGTTAATTTTTTTCGAATTCATGTTTGTTTTCTTTTAGTAACTAATTAATGTCTGAACTGGCTGTATTGTGTTGGAATTTTGTGTATAATTTTAGGAATATATTTTATTTGTATTTAAATTTTCTTCAGATGTGTCAAGAGATAAATTTTGACATTATTTTATTGTTTTGTTCTTTATTTCATGTTTTAATGTCAATCGTTAGGCAATAAGATTGTTAATGCGTTTATACAGGATAATATTTCAAAATGATAGATCTAAAAAATTCTCTCTAGATTAATTAGCATACTTTCTGTAGTAAATATTGTCATCTTTTATTATAGTATAATTATTCTAATGGAATTTCATCTTGAGATTTGTATTAATTATTAGTAGATGATTTTAGTTTTTGATTGTAATTAAAAATACTTTTTTGACATTGACATAAAAACAAAATACAATTAAGTTATAAGTTCATAAGACTCTTTTAGTAATTTAATAAAATTAATTATTTTTCGATCCATGGTTTATTCTAATTATTTTTTATAACACACCTTGAAGTATTTATAGAAAAATGGTTTGAAAAACTATCAAAAATAAATTAAATTTAAAGAGAAGACAATTTCTTCATAAAAACCTGAACATAAATAAATTTATTTTTATGGTATTTTTTTCAGATAAGTGTATGGTAATTATTTGTGATTTTTATCAAAAAAAAAATAATTAAATAATATTTAGTTGGTATCTCGCAATTTTAAAACATACTTGAATTGTTTGATGAATTAGTCATAAGTTGTTTTTCTTTATGAAATTTATTTTTATTTCTACATATTAATAAGCTGATTCCTTAATTTGAAAAATATTTTTCTTGAAGATTTTCTTATTTATTTACAATTTCTTTCTTCGATAACAAATTTTAGTAGTCAAAATTTAACATAAGTACAATTTATTCTTCTGTTAATTCTGTAATACTTTTTATTTCGTTTTTCCATGCTGATATATTTATTTTCTTTTACTTCTGTCATCCATAGTTATATTTAATTGTTTTTATTAAAATTTTAAGATCATTATTATCATTGATTGTTGCCATGGTCTAGAGTTTATAATTTTTTTGAATTACAATAGATTTTATATCATTTTCAGATAATATGTAAATAATAATAAATCCACACATTACTTGAAGATAATAAAAGTATTGAAAGCAGTTCTGGAAAAACTTTACGCTGTTCTAAAGTATTTATAAAAAGGGTATATTAAACTTTTCTAAAAATAGTACATCGATCACTTTCTCTCTTGTCATTTTTAAGTATTATGTATTGTTTTTACGTTTTAATCTACCAGATTAAACGCCTAGTTATTTAAATAATAAAATGTTTTAAATAAATGAGATATTATTATTACGTCGTTTAAAAGGTAACATATATAATATTGTACAGATATTTGCCAGTTAAAAAAAGTGGAAAAAATTAGTAAGAGTACAGTACATTATTTTTAAACTAATAATAATGGATTTTGAACATTATATATATATATATATATATATATATATATATATATATATATATATATATTTACACGTGTATGTATAAAAATTAAATACAAAACACTTGTATAAATATTTATGTAAGTATAATGTTTATGTATTATATTTGTGTGCGTGTACGCCAATGTATATGATGTTTATATATGTATATTAATGAAAATGGAAAATGAATTAATTTTTTTATAAAGTTAAATTATTTTTGGCAAATAATGACAAGGTCAACAAGATTATTAATTTAAATTGGCACAGTGTAATTATTTTTACTTAAAAATTATAGGTACATTCTAAAAAGTGCTTAAAATATTTTTTAGTAATTTTAATTCTTTAAATATTGATTGATATTATATATTTATTCAAATATTTATTAAAAATATTTTTTCTTTCTTGAAATGTATATGCATTATATAAACTACATATATATATATATATATATATATATATATATATATATATATATATATATATATATATATATTAAAAACATTTATTTTTGTTATGTTATAATTCTTGGTGACAAGAAGAATTATTAAGTAGAATTCTTCATGAAAAATTATTATTTTTTTACTTTTATTACAGATTGATTATATATGTATATTATTATATATTTATATATATTATATATATTATAGTATATATATATATATATATATATATATATATATATATATATATATATATATATATATATATATATATAAAATTAATATTTAACATCGATATTAATACAGTTGCTTTATAACATTATTATTGAAATGTTTAAAAAATGAGTATTTACTGTTTATGAAAATATATGCAAAAAAATATTTTACTATATTTTTTACGAATAATTTGAACTGGAAAATGAAGCAGTTTCAATTTTAAATATAAAAAATTATGTTGCATACCTTATATTCCGTATTTTTTGTGAATGTATATATTATAGTTTCTGAATAGAAGAAAATTGTGTAAAATTAATTTTCATAATACCGCTTTAAATAAATCGAACATAATTAAAAAAAAAACATTGTTTTTTTATGATTCAGTGTAGCTTGAGCGTATTAGATCTAAGACACGAGAAATTAGAACAAAATCATATTTTTTTATAATCGCATAACTTAGTAATTTTTTGTCGTATTTTGTTCTAAATATATTTCTTATTCTTTTCTTTAACAAGCAAAACTGTCATCATGTTAATTAAGGGTGCGCTTTAATACAGTGTTGTTATTTTCAATATTTCCAAAAATACAAAATATTATTATTTATAATATTACATAATTTCCCTAAAGATAACATTTAAGTATTTTTATTAATTTATATTATATAACATTGGTTGAAAAAATTGTTTCATCGAGTTGAAATCGTATGAAACAATTTTTTTTAAAAATATTATCATAATATATAATATTTCATGTTTTTATATATATATATATATATATATATATATATATATATATATATATATATATATGATATATTTAACAGCTACATAGTTTTAAATTCTGCAATTTGTTGTACTGAGTATTTGAGTAAGGTAGCTCAATATCATTGAGACACATTATTTTGTTGTAACACAACTTTACATTCATTTTTTTCCTAATAATAAAGAAATTTGTTTTCCAATAAGAGTTACTTTTATATTATTGCATGAAAAGTAATAACAAAATATTGATATGTATTTTCAGATATCAAATTGTGTTACTAGTACAAGAGCTTGAAGTTGTTAATTAAATTAGATCAGAAAAATTGTTTGAGTCTGACAAGTTAGTATAAGATTGTGATCTGGCGTGCGTTATTTATCTGATTCGTTTGCTTTTTCTTACTTTCTTACTAAATCTGTGCAATTTAAACCTTAAAAGCTTCCATATTTCGTATTTTTTTACATGCACTGATAATATTTATATACAAAATACAATATTGGAAAGTTTAGATTAAAAAATCGTCAAAGAAATTATATACGTATTGGTATTTCAAGTTTGGATTAATTATTTGTCATTTAAATTTTTATTATTTATAAATTTTGTATTAGTGTAATTAGTTACATAGTAAATTTATTTATACATGGAATGTTTAATACAATGATGAGTGTCTAGTCATCTAACTATTAAGAAATTCTTCATACATTTTTTGCGACACTTTCTACCTAATTACCATTTTCAACAGATTGTGTGAAATAAACAAAAATGTATTTCGACAACTCAGTAAGTATTATACTTATAAAATGCTGTTTTGTTTCACACGACTTAATAACATAGGCATTTGAACAATACAATTTTGCAACTAATTAAAACGGTAAATGAAGTTCCAAAGACAATGCACCATGTATATATAATGTAAATAGTTCAAGGAGATGAAATGATCGCTTCTCTATCGTACTTTTAACACGTTCCTAATTCCTGCCATTATCAAATTTACAATATTATTTCAATTGTTCGTAAAAATATATCAATTGCTTGATAACATATTATAAATCAATTCGTACGTCGGAATTTTTAAAGAAAATGAATTACATGCATAGAAAAAAGTTATTGTTGAAAGCAGTAAGTAATCAATAAAGAAAAAACAGAAAAATAATATTTCATTCCATAATCGTTTTATAGATTTACAAAAATTATATGTATATGTAACAAAATATTAACAAAGAAAATAGTTTCGTCAACTTTATATCATTAAAGCAAGATTGTGTTGATTTTTTTATATTTTTTAATAGAATTTAATAAATGAACTGTTTGAATTTTTCACGAGCCTGATTTTAAAAGATCAGAAGAGAAAAATTATACAAGTATGTATTTGTATTATTGTCAAAATTTACAAAAATAATAGAAAAAAATATATTTTCGTATGTGTATAAATTCCTTTATAGAAGAATCATATATTATTTCAGAGATTTATAATATATTTTGAATTTTATAGTTTGTTTTGTTGTTAGCTGGGCAGTGTCAAATTTTTTTTAAAAAATGTATTAAGATAAAAGTTAAACTTTTCAAAAAAAAAAAATTTAATGTAAAAATTTATGCATCGTACTAAAATTTGTTCTTACAAACTTTATTTTTTGATTTGTACAAATGCATGGAAATATGTTATATAATTATTATATTAGAATAACATTCCAAAATAATACATATTTAAATTAAACAATATATATATATATGTATGTATATATATACATTTTTTTACATATTTTGTATTAATAAATAAAATATTTTTATTAAAAAAAATCTTAAGATACGAGTTACTAACATCATTTATTATATTGTATTATAACAATGTTTCGAATAAATTTATAGCTATTATATTTTTTTATATTAAAAAAAATAAAATGAATAAATCAATGATATCACATATACAGCATTATATCAATATATGGAGATGTATATTTTAATAATAATAATATGCTGCGAGCGTCAGGTGTTATATTAAGATTTATATAATGGCCTTGAACCTGAGTTCAATTCACTCTCGTTTTCAACGACCAGGATGCGCAACAGTGGCGTAGGAAGTACATTGAATTTATATATATATATATATATATATATACATATATATATATATATATATACATATACATATACATATACATATATGAAACGCGTCTTGAAAGTAAGAACCGAACGCGAATAGCTGCCACGAAGGCAACACTGATGCTTCCTGTTAAATCTGTTAGAATATTTCCATTAGAATATGTGTGTGCTGTTGTTTCGTTCTAAATTTCTTTTCTCAGTTTTTTCTTATTCGTTTAATACGTATAAAAATATCCCAAATCCCTCCACCTGCATTTTACTCGAACATTATGTGTGAGACAGTTTACCTCTAACGATTATCACTTGTTTCTCTATCTTTGGGCGGTCAGAGTCTGGAAAGTGATCAGGAAACAAAAGATATTATGCAGGATTGGAGTATTGCAGGATTTCCAATGGAGTTAGATCACACGATCTTGGTGGCCAATTGATGGATCCATTTCATGAAATAATGGACTCATTAAACTTTTGTTTCAATAAGTCTATTGTTTCCGTGGATATATGGTACATAGCATCGTCCTGTTGAAACCACATATCGTGCTAACCATTTTCAAACATTTTTGGGAAAAAATCATGAATCATGGTTCGGTAATGCACTCCATTTACTTTAACGTGATCTCCAGTTTCATTATGAAAAAAATATGGTCCGAAGATACCACTACCATGTAACGCATACTAGACAGTTACTTTTTGTGGATGCAATGGTCTTTGTTTAATTACTTGTGGATTGCTCTCACTTCAAATTTCAATTTCACAAAGCGCACGATGAGTTTTACGAACCGAACATTGATTTTCATAATAATTTTTTTACAATTTCTAAGCGTTGTTGAAGTGTTATACGTTTCATTATAATTTTCCAAATTATACTGAGTTGAAATACCAAAATAGGCTCAAAAAACAATTCAAATATGGCTGCCACCAGCTGTCAAAGTTCTGACATTCTTACTGGAAAACTCTATATAGAATCAACAAGAAATTATTTTTAAAGATGTGGCGGTCATTTTTTGTATATTTTTTATAGTAAAATATGTTTAAGATTCAGTTCTACTTTATATAATTATATTTTATATTGTAATATATGGTATTTTAAATTATAATTGCTATTTTCATTATTTGCAAATTTATAAAAATGTATGTGATATTGGTTTGTTTTTGAGAATATCCAGTTTTAGTATATTTCATTGCATTTAAAATCATTAAATATTTAATTTTGGTTATGGGTTATTATGATAAATGTATACATTAATGTATCAATTAAATACATTTGTATTCATTAATTTCATTTAATTATCACCTAAAACAAAGGTTATTAGTTGTAATAACAGTTATGAAAAATGAATATTCAAATACTTGAAACTGTTCTTGCAATAACTAGTAGATTTTTCAAAAATTTAAATTCTTAAATGCCTAAGATTTTTAAATATTTATGAACTTTTATTTCATTCTTCAATATCTCCGGATCAAGGCTATTGCAAAAGTGCACAGAAGATATTTACAAATCGTATTTTTTTTTAGAAGTTTTATTTAGTCAGTTAATTGATAATTACCTCATTAAGTTCTACGTCAGTTTGGAGGCCATGAATTATCTAGAGATAAAGTTTACATATTTATACAACAATATAATTATATGAAATTTTCGTGTGAAATTTTTAGTTTATTATGACATTTAAATATCATATTTTGTTTATTTGCTACTAACTTTATTTTTTTCATTTTTTATGAAAACATTTATATTCACACACACACACACACACACACACATATATATATATATATATATGTATATAATACACATGTTGTAAGTAAATAATTAATTTCAATAAAAATTTAAACAGCACGCACATGGTATACGAGTACTGAATTCTAGAAACTTATTATATTCTTTTTTATTGTTGCTAGGCCGGATTTAAAATTAATAAACGCTGTTTTTAGAAAAAATAGTATTTTTATGTTTCGCATATTTTACTGAAATAAAAATTCTTGGAGATGATACAATCTTCTTAAATTTTGTTTTGAATTAATGAGTTATTAAATATCACATTTATAATAAGGAGCCGGAATTTTATGATTTGGTTTTAGTTTTATAAAAGATCAAGTTTTAAATATTTTATACACACACACATTTATATATATATATATATATATATATATATATATATATATGTAATCAGCATTATATCAGCATCTATATTAGCCTACTGCTGGGCAAAAGCTTCATTAAATAATTAAAGGCACTTGGTCATACTTACAACCCTATTAAGCGCGTTGGTGAAGAATTTATATATATATATATATATATACATATATACATATATATATATATATATACATACATATCATCAGCATCTTTCAATTTACTACTGAGTGAAGGTATTTCCTAAAGTTTTCACTTCGACTGACCAATGCCTCCATGGGTGCCTCTGGGTTCTAAATCAATAATTTCTCTTCTCTACTGGTGATCTTCTCTTCTTGGAATGTGCAGGCTCATTTCCATTTTAATCTTTTCACTTTTGCTTTAATGTCCATAATGTTTGTTTTTTTTCTTTAATACACTCTGTTCTTTCTATTTTTACGTGTTATATCTAAATTATCTTCCCTTGCTGGTTTATATGGTCTGTAGCTACTAATTTTTTCTGACATTTATAAACCCAAGACGCAGAATTACTTCCACTAACGTTTTTTTTTAATTTTCTAAATTTATTCTATAATTTTTTGAATTTCCAAACAAAATGAAATAAAATTAATAATACGTTCAAGTTTAATCAGTTTTATTAAAAAATAAGTGAAAGAACAATTATTACTTATTAATATTTAGTTATATTACCCTTAGATTCAATTACATCTTTAATACGGTCAAGTATACTTGCAATAAAAGTTTCAATTTGCTCTTTATTTCGATATCATGATTCCATATTTCCTGTTTATTTAACATTGATTATTTTTATTTGTTTCAGCATAAATTTTCCTTTTTAATATGTTTCACAGATTTTTGATTGGATTTTGGTCTGGTGAATTTCTATGCCAGTCCAATTCCAAAGGAATTTTGCTTTTTTAATGAAAAATTTAATTGATTTCGCCATGTGATATGGCGTACAATTTGGAATAAGGTCAAATTTTCTATTTCTTGTTAAAACAGCCTCAATTGATATTAAAAAAAAAACATTTTTAAAAACTTGTAAATATCATTCTTTGCGTATTGTGTCCTAAACAATGTAAAGTGATTTTTATAAATTTACAAATATATAAAATTGCCACTAATTGATACCCAAACCATCATTTGCCAATATATGTTTTACTGTTTTTTGTAAACAGAAATCCTTAAAATTATCTCCAGCTCTACATCTAACAAATTTTCATCTTTCTGAAAGGTATTGGATTATTAATTTGCCTGAAAAATTTACTAGTTAGTAATAAGGCACTAATAGTGAGAAACATTTTATAAACTAATTTCATTATTTTGCTATGAAAATTTGTAATGTTTAGAATTAAGTAGAGATGTGAAAACAAATTGATGTACATCTCTGACCAATATTGATTATTTGTTTCTAAAACTGTGTTTATTAATTTAAGTTTTTCATATGCTGCAAAATGAATAATTTTCTTAGTATACCATCATAGAATCATCATTAATTTTTTTAAGGTACGACAACAGTCTTAAAGAGGCGTTTTGAAAATTTTGAAAATCTGTATATGATTACAAGAATTTTTGATTTGACAGTCAGTTGAAGGAAAATTCTATTTTGGCACTAAAAGATTTTTTTTAATTGTTATTGTATATATTATAACTTCTTTTATATGAAGGATAGTATATTATGAGAATGAAGGATAGTAAAGAATAGTAAGCAAGTAAATGTATGTCTTAACCCTTCAGCCTCATTTCGGTCATCCTATAATTATATAAACGTATGGGTGAAAAAAGGTTAATAAAAATAAAAATTTAATATTCTATTCAACACCTTTTATTTGGTATACGTTTTTTTTTTTAAAAAAAACATAATAAGTGAAAGATAATCTAAAAATATTTACTTCAAATTTTAAATTATCGATAAAATATTAAGGTCATTGTTTTAAGGTTTCGGTTGAATAAAGTGTAATTGGTAATATTTAATTATTTTTTATGTGATAAAAATAAACATAAATGTTTAAACATCAATAAAAAAGTTTAATATTATAAACGACTAATATTTTATTCTATTTATACAAAAAAACTGTACATTGCTGTCCAATTGAATAATATCATTCATCAATTACAGCACAATAAACTCCAGTTGAACGCACTCACAAAAAAACGAACCGAATTTGAGAAATGTAGAAAAAAAATGAAATTTATTTCAGTACATAATTAACCCCTTCACCTTAGACATGTATCGAAAATTATAGCTGTCTACTCTTTTAAAGATTATATTTTGTTACAGGTTTTAAAACATGCTTTGTGCTTTATGGTCCATCGTAATGATAAGAACCTGATTCTGTATAATTATCTTTTTATTCATTGGTGTGGTCTTGACTGAATTTTTATACAAAAAAAATAGAAAATTACGAAAGATTTGAATATTTTAAAAAATGAATATACAAAATATTGAAATATTAAAAATGATTTTTATCTTCGTTTTTAAAATCTGACGATTAACCTTGTTTAATAATTTTTATTTGGCTATATTTTAGTTATTTTTGACAATAACCTCATATATCTTTTTAACGATTCGATTTATTTGCAATAAAATTAAAGTATTTTTGACGAAACATTGTTAAAAACATATTAATTAATAATTTAAATATGAATATGCAAATATATATATATATATATATATATATATATATAATTTACATAATGTGAATAGTTTAATTAATAATATAAGTCAAAATATAATGATTTGATTTTTTTTGTAGAAGATATATATATATATATAAATAATATATTTATATTATCTTAGAATATTTTTTTTTATAAAAACGTTTAAATTTGTTTAACATATTTAGTTTCACAATATTATTATTCAAACCTTACATCTAAAATATTGAAATATGTATGAGTATTTCAAAATTTTATATATTTTTTGAAATAAAAAATTAAATTTATTAATTTTTTAGTTTAATTTCACTTGATATATTTTTTAATAAAAGATTAGATAGCTTAGTCTACGTTTGAAAATAAGAAGAGCTATAAATACAAGAAAATATAAATCTAATAAGAATATTTTTTTAAAAAAATACAATAATGGAACAAATAAAAAATCATATTTGATAATGAAAGATATGATGAATGAGTATTTTAATATTTCAGAAATGCCATTCATACATTGTATTTTATAGTCGTTTGTTATTGTGAATTAATTTCATTACATTAATTAATTATTGATTAACTCAAAATTTAAAATAATATTTATTTTTTAATGGCAATTCTGTATTACGAATTATAAATGTAACAAAAATAACGTAAAAAATGAAAACAACTTTTTAAAATGAGTGAGCGTAATAAAGAATTATTTTTAGATATCGTTTTTTATATTGTTTCATCATTTTTTTAAAAAAATATTCTCATCTTCGAAATCTACAAAATAATTTCAATAGAAAACTGTCTTGAAACATAAAATATTGAAAAAATAGTTCTTTTATTTTTATTTTTTGAACTCAAAGCCATAGGAAAAATTAAAATTAGAATTGAAATTTATATATATATATATATATATATATATATATATATATATATATATATATATGTATAAATAGTTATAAGAATATAAAAATATATATATATATTATTTATATATATGCATTTTATAAAAAATAAGTATATTATTTTTATATACATTTTTTGTATCTAATATAATGACACTTTATAAAAAATTAAATGTTATTTATGGAATGACATCATACATACTATATTCTTGAAACTTGTAGAATTTGTAGAGAATTTTACGAATTTATCTGTGATGTTTGTCGAGAATGTGATATTCAAGTATAGCATTTGTTAAATTTATTTAACATTATAAAATTTATTAAATAGTTGCTTTATTATTTTAAGAAAAACACAGATTCTAAGTAAATTTATTTGAGAGACAATATTAATCATAAATGGCTAAGTATTGTGATTAATTCACTTTTTACAGATTAAATACTTTTCAACATAGCAATATTTTATGAAAATGTTTAATAATTACTTATTATTTATTTAATACTCATTTTGATAGCTATCCCATCTTCTTCAATATACTATATTATAAAATCTATATACTACAAATTGTCGATTAAAGCAGTGTTCTGAAAATATTGGTGTCGCTATTGAAATTTTTATTAACAAAATAATTGAACAGTAAGTGATTTTACACTTTTATTTTTTTTTTGTATTGTGTAGTAATTGATTCCAGAGAAAAATATCGAGTAGTAATTAATTTGTGAATATTTGTAATAAATATTATTTATCATAAGTAGTTTTTAATCTATAATTTTATATTAAAATAAATTAAATTATAAAAATTTAGTGATTAAATAAATGATGTTATTATTTCTTAAATGAACATTGTTAAATTATTTCAATATTTGAAAAGTTTAATAATTTTTGAAAATAAATTGATTGAATTTACTTCGCAAATAATGTTATATATATATATATATATATATATATATATATATATATATATATATATATACATATAATTTAAAAAAAATCTTATATAAATACGATTTTTAAAACTAGCCGAAATTTACGAGACTAAATTGATATTAAAAGGTTTTTTTAATACACACTTTGATTGTATGATAATTTTAAATTGTTCTTTAATGGTATTGATCATGCTTGAGTAACACAAATACAAGAATAACACCTTGCTTATTTATGTACTGTATACATTATGGGCTAGATGATACTTATGACTAGTTGAAGAAAAATTCCGAATAAATTTATTAAAAGCGATTGTCTGAACACGTGACATTGAAATTTGATGAGTATCTACGTGAAGAAGTGACCGTGTCTATTTATCTTAAATGATAGTAATTATGATGTAGTATGCCAGCTAGCGGGCAAAAAATGTGTGTAAATGTTTACAATACGTACGTGAAGGTTGGATACTATTTATGAATATTACATAAGGCTAAAATCATGAAAACTTTAAATTTACATGTTGTTTGCTGCTTCCTATCAGGATTTCGGTGTTATGGTATTTTAGATGATTTATTATATTTCAAATGAAACCGCGAGATTATACGTCATATACTTTTTTCTTGTGTTTATTGTTTTTTTTTATTGTTGATCATTTAGATGTATTTAAATTTGATAATTCTAATTTTGAGAATAGATGTATTATTTCAGAGTTAAAAAATTAGTTATGTTAAATAATAATGCACCTTATACTTTTTTTGAATTTTTTGTATTCAAAGGAAAAATCTAAATAAATGAATTACTTAAATCAGTATATTATTTCATTAATAAAATACTTAACTCTATAGATGATTAGAATAACAGTGTTTACATAAGATGATAGCAGACATACTTATTTATTATATATATATATATATATATATATATATATATATATATATATATATATATATATATATTTATATATGTAAAGTATTGTGAATACCACTTTGTATTATTATAATAAATTATTGACATTAGGTTTTATATTTCATTAAAGAATATTTAAGAAAACATATACAGTTGTAATTCACTATAAATAAAATATATTCAGTTAGTCGGATTTATATGTATATATTAGATTTTAATTAAAAATATCTGATAATTTTTGAAGATTACGAATGTTATTATATTATATTTTTTACGGCTGCATTTTTATATTTTACAGTACTAAAAAATTAAAACAGTCTTGGATTAAAAATAAAAAAATGGTAGATTAAAATATTTTTAATATTAAAAAAATTAAATGTAACAACAAGATACTTATTGTTTCCTTTATTCACTGATACACATTTAAATGGCCATGCTATTAGTTTCAGAGCATTGTATTTCTAATTTTTTAGAGGATTTTTAATTTCGAAAGATGCTCTTCATTTATTTATTACTTATGATGTCTAACTTATCTAGGATAAGTCTATTATAATCGTTGCTTGTTTTTTTCGTTTGTATATGTTTGATTATCCTAATTAGTTTGCTGATTCAGGAAAACTGTTAAAAAACCTGAATGTTTTCTTGAAGTTTTAGTATTATATCTTCTTAACGCTTACATAAAATTTCGAAATATAGGTTTTTATAATGCAATGCTTTGATGCTAATGGTATAGCAAATTTATAAATTAAATAATAAGTGATTAATAAATACTTTTATAAAATTTATTGATGTTGACCTAAGAGATTCATTTATGTTTAAGTAAATTTGCAACAGTACTAAAAGAAATGTAATGTTTTCTTAAATTAAATATTATATATATATATATATATATATATATATATATATATTTTTCATATATATATTTCATATATATTCACATTTTAAAAATATAATTTATATATTACATCTTCCTAATTAAAAAAATGTAACTCGGCTATTATTTTATATATTTATAACATAATTGTTATGCAGTAAATTAAATACTATTTTTTTATGTTGAGAATACAAATATAAGTGCTATTAATCTTTTAAAAATTAATAATAATCCAAATTAGTACATTTTAAGATTTGTAATCAAAATCATTGTTTTGTGAATTAAACTTTGTTTATATTGTTATATTTCATTAAATCATAATTTCAATGAAACAATAGTAAAAAATATTATATATATATATATATATATATATATATATATATATATATATATATATATATATATATATATATATATATATATATATATATATATATATATATATAATAAATAAATTTTATTTTTACTACATAATAAGTAAATACGATGTTACATTTATTTTATTACATACTAACTTCAGTTGATTTTTACTTTAATTTACGTTTTTTAATAAATAAATTCGTCATTTATATATTTATACAAAAATTCCAAATAATTTTCAATGGAAATATTTTCAGGTAGTTATACAAAATTAAGATAAATAATTTAAAAGATTTTTTTTATTTATTAATGATGAAAAAATATTTTTAAGTTAATTTTCTATTATAATATTCATTTTAAAATTTAACAAAATATTTTTTTTTTAATTATTATTTAAGTACTAAGCTCGTAAATTTTAATTTATAAGACTATTTTTTGATTAAAATTTATATATTTTTTATATAAAATGTAGATTTTTATGAGTTTTAGTAATGAAATTGTTTATAAGTATTATTACTACAAGGACACATTTAATATTTTTTTTTAATATTTACTTAAATTGATTCCTATTTCTTCAAAAAAGAAAATAAGTTAATATATATATATATATATATATATATATTAAAATTTATTAAAATAGTTTTTAATCTGCTAATACTTTATTTATAGTATTTAGTTAATTTTATGTGACACAATAATTATACAAAGATTATATTTTAAACAAAATCTGTAAGTAAATAGTAATTGGTTTCTCAAAATATTATATATACATGTATGTATGTATATATATATATATATATATATATATATATATATATATATACATACATACATACATACATATATATATATAGACAATTAAGTAATGCGACAAAATTCAAAAATCATCTTTAAAAATTATATATCCCCTTCAAAGTAGTCCCCTCCCGCATCTGTACACTTATTCCAGCGAGTTTTCCAGTTTTCGTAACAATTCTGGAACACTTCTTGTGGGACCTCTCCGAGTACAGATTCTTGGATATCTTCAACGGAGTCAAAATGTCGACCTTTGACGAATTTTTTCATATGGGGGAATATATATATATATATATATATATATATATATATATATATATACATAGAACCCAAGTATCTCTGGACACTAGCACCCTTTTTCGTATAGCACATTGCGGTATACTTGATACGGTTTGTCCAGGTACGAACTCTTTGTGAACCACCCCTTTGCTGTCGAAGAAGCAAATAACATGGTTTTCATTTGGACTTGCTCATTCTTGCCTTCTTTGGCCTTGGTGCTCCATGTATGCAGTCATATTGAAATTTTCATCACCATAATAACTCGATCGAAAGAGTAGGATCACTTTCAACCTGCTCGAGACAATCTTAAGCGATGTTCTCTGTTCCATTTTCGTGACATGCACTACTCGCGCGTTGTTACAAAACACTAAACAGCTGGCGAAGAAATGATCGTACGAGGGTGGTCAATCCCGAGAGAGTAATCTGCTATTACACAGGTTCGTACAACTAAAGAAAAAAAAAGCGGTCGCACAATGTGACTTATGAAATATTTCAATAAAAATAATGTACTTCAAATTAAATAAGTAATAATAACATTCATTACAATATCGAAAATATTATCTTGTGAATCACGTTGTTTACTTTATTTTTAATATTATTGTTATACATTATACAAAAATCATTAAAATATTTGTAATGTAATAAAATTTCAAATAATTTTAAAAATTTATTAAAAAGGTATAAATAATTTGCATTCGTATACCGGTATACTGAAGTTATAAAACCCTATATCATCTCATGAATATAAGTGATTGTATGTACCAAATCTAAAATCATAGATTTCTCTTGTAAGATATTATATCAATCGTAAAGATATCGACACTATACTGTTAAAATTCTCATACGTCCGAAGTGATTTCAATAAAAATGTAGTTGTGATGTGTAGTGGCTTGTAACTAAAACAATACAAACATTAACCTCATGGAAATTCAACGCAACATGTACATATGTACGTCCTATGTGATGCAATAGATGAGTTCAATAATCCAACATTGTCGTGGAAATCAGTTGTATTGTTCGTGATGAGATATTTTTATACTGCACGAGTTTTATAGCTTTTATATATATATATATATATATATATATATATTATATATCATGTACATTTAGTGTTTTCTGAATTTTTAATATCTAAAAAGTATTATTGATTCTAATATTAAATTGTGGCGGCCAGATTCATTAGAAACTAAATAAAAGTGAATGTATTTGAGGTTTTTGAAAACTAATAATATCTTAAATAATTATTAACATAGCAAAGTAAATATGTTAAGAAAATAATCATTTATATGACATAAAACGAAAAGATGTTAAAATGTTCATAATTTTTTTTATTTCCATTAACGAAAATTACTTGCCGAAAATATTTTCTTAGAATAAATTATTGATACACTACCTATTATTTCAAATAATAAAGGATAAATTATCAGTTAATAATTAATTATTTATTGCATTCATAACGAATTTTATTTTTCGTATTATTTTTCTAATTGAATTTACAATTTTTAGTATCTTGAATTATACTTTCTCGTCTTATTACTTTTATTGAATATTTAATTATATAAATGTTTTGAAATATTATTTATATATATATATATATATATATATAAATATATTCGTTAACGTAATTATAAAATATCAAGATCGTAAATAAATGCATAAAATAACAGTTATTATTTAATTTATTTCACACATAAGGAAGTTTTTCTCCGTAATGATATATGCTTAATTATAAATGCATTATATACAGCAAATAATACTAAAATTATCATTAATAGACATGAGAAATCAAGTAAAATTACAATTAAATTTTATATTTTTAGTTATATATTTGTTCACTAAAATTATCTTAAATAAGAGATGTTTTTAAAATAGAAAATGATCTAAAGAATGATTATCAAGCAGGATGTACTGCATATTTTTTGCTCATGCAAATAGTTAGATAAAAAATTGTATTTTAGACATTCGGTGTCCTTGACGAAGCACCTAATTGTCGTTGCATGGTCACTGAACGGGCATAAGTGAAGACAGAATGAAGGCATTCATGAATGATGATCCATGAAGTATACATACATATATCGTATTAGCATTTGCCTTGTCCCAGAAAAGTGTGCATCAAGAGCGAGGATTCATCATTTTGTTAGATGGTAATTATAGAGTTGGGATAATTGCAGTGAAGTGTTGTATATATCTTTTTTTGTTTTGATTATACAATATTCTTAACACGACAAGGATTAAGTGCTACATACTTATTTATAACATTTTTTATTGAACAAAAACTAGGTTAAATTAGCTAATAATTGCAAAATGTTACGAAGAGTAGTACACGAAATAAATATTCATAAATGGAGAAAATACGTTTATAAAAAATATAATACTGGATTGGCATTCCAATTTTAATTACAATTATTTATACATTTAGTTATATTAATATAAATATATATATCGCAATAAAGTAAAAAATATGAAAATTAATTATTATATTTTTGGAATAATGCATAGAATAGAGGTGGTTACTTGCCAAAAACTATTCGTAAAACTATTTAGAGTATATTATTTTCTTACAATATTATATATAGTTATATTTTCTAAAAGATTCGAACGTAATTGTTAGTAATTTAGATGGCATTAGTTCAAAAAAATATCAGAATATGAATTTGATTATAATTTATATTTTCTTTCAGTATGTAACCAAATTATTAAAAATTATATGTGAAACTTTTGATTCGTTTTTTTTAACAGATAATCTTTTGTGGTGTAATACGTAAGATTTGGATTTTGTGTGATTAATGTTTATCAGTTTATAATTTAGATTAGGAATTGTCAAACTTTGTTTATACGGAAATGATTAGATAATTGTAATAAATTTTAATTTATTACATTTCTAATACTTTTTCACAATCTATTTTTTAAGCAACATTTTTGCAAAAAAAAGTTACTTTCATTAAAAAAACTTATCATACGAATAGAAAATAAGTTTCTTAATGAAAGTAAAATAAAAACACACACACATGCACACATTGAAAGTTTCTATTCACTAATACAATTCAAATAGTAAGATGTAGATTAACGTGCACGTGTAAATCGTATAACTGGAATAAATAATTTATTTTTCCGAAATCATCTTGTGCATTTCAATTGGAAATACAGTTATATTTTTTTCAAATGAATCTTTGTAATATCTAGAAACTAAACATAACATTGCAAATAATTTAAATAAAAATAATATTTCAGCATAAGGTTAAATAAAACAATATTAACATCATCAATTTATATATTATACGACAAAATACAAATGTTTTCTTTTTTTTAAAAAATAAGTTTAACAAAATACATCTTTTCAAAAGAGTAATACTTATAATATGTGGCAGCACGTTTCAATTTTTTTAATATTTAACAATTATTAATGAACATGAGTGTTGCTTTAAATATAATACATACTTATGTCAAGACATGATTAGTCGAAATACAATGTTTGTTTATTTGTATATATATATATATATATATATATATATATATATATATATATATATATATATATATACACATATAGGGTGGCCCAAATGAAATTGAAGAGTTTTGTCATACATTTACTGCTTACTATCATTTGCTATTCTTTACTATCCTTCAGTTTCATTTAGGTCAACCTATATCAATATTTACTCTTATACGAGGGTCGTTTGATAAATATGGTAAAAAAGTAAGAAAAACTAAATTGAAAAATTTAATTAAATTAAACAATAAATAAATTTACCATCCTTATCAAATAACACTCATTTATATATATATATATATATATATAAAACTTATTTTTATTTTATCTTTCACAACTTCTTAATTTTTTTCTAATTTGAACGCCTCATAAATGTTACCATTTATTTGTACTTTGCCATATTTAACTACGCTGACCATGCGAGTTAATGAGAATTTTTCATTTAAATTTACTACCTTACATGGATTGCTTTCACCTCTATTAAAATTTTTCGACTGCCCTTTTTCTTCGGTCGGAAATCTACACTTTCCCACATGACAAGGAGTGATGTAAATCACTACACTACTAGTCGGATATATATATATATATATATATATATATATATATATATATATATATTTGTAAATGAACTTTTATATTTTTTTATTATTAATTTGCGTTTATCTGATTGTAAGTGAAATTAAAAAAGAACATAATTTTAATGTACACCCCTAGTGTTACAATACATATTTTGATTTTGTAATGTGATTCATTTCCTCTTCAATAATCTGTTCTTCATGGAAACCAATTTTGCTTGGATTCAGATCCTAACGTCACGACATGCAGCTCGTATCCTGACAATAACATAAGTCATCATAAATCACTCTAGATAGTGGAGTAGTCTTTATGGTTTCTCAGCAATACTGCTTCACGATTTTCTACCATTAGAATTCTAAGGCGTTCTCCAAACATTTATCTGAGATCTCTTTTAATATAACGTAGTAGATAGGTAAGTGGTAATCATAACGTGTTTCTTTATTTTTCCAAATATACACAGAGGAATATAATTTTTTAAGCTGTATTTAAGAATTCAAAATCTGGAATAAAATTAACAAATCTCTGTGGCATATAATACATTATATGAAATTTTGTTACTGAGTTGGCAATATTTAAAAGGGTTAATCTTTGCTGAATTCCCCACCTTTCTCTCTCTCTCTCTCTCTCTCTCTATATATATATATATATTTAAACGCTCATTAAAATATATTTGAAAATATGATTATTAAAAATCAAATATAATAATTTTATGATATTTGTAATTTTCTATTATTTCAAATATTTCTTATAATAATTATTGTAATAGTTTTCAAAACGAAATAAATTCTATCTTTACTTTTAATTAAATGATAATAAAAAATTGTTTCGATGTAGTTGTTAGAGGAAAAGTATAATAATTTTTTTTTAATATATACGAGGTCAGACAATTAAGGAATGCGACAAAATTCAAAAATCGAGTATATTTAAAAATTAAGGTACATCGCTGCGATCCCCATCAAAGTAGTCCCCTCCCGCATCTATACACTTATTCCAGCGAGTTTTCCAGTTTTCGTAACAATTCTGGAACACTTCTTGTGGAACCTCTCCGAGTACCCTCGTCACAGATTCTTGGATATCTTCAACGGAGTCAAAATGTCGACCTTTGACGAATATTTTCATATGGGGGAATAGGAAAAAGTCGCAGGGTGACATGTCCGGTGAATAGGGCGGTTGTGGTAACGTTGCGATGCCTTTAGACGCCAAAAACTGAGAGACACTGAACGCACTGTGACAGGGAGCATTGTCGTGATGCAGAACCCAAGTCTTCGCGATCTCTGGACGCACTCTGAGCACCCTTTTTCGTAATTTTTCGAGCACATTGCGGTAGAATACTTGATTTACGGTTTGTCCAGGTGGTACGAACTCTTTGTGAACCACCCCTTTGCTGTCGAAGAAGCAAATCAACATGGTTTTCACTTTGGACTTGCTCATTCTTGCCTTCTTTGGCCTTGGTGCTTCAGGGGACAGCCACTGTTGGCTTTGTCGTTTAGTTTCGGGGTCATATTGAAAGAACCAACTTTCATCACCAGTAATAACTCGATCGAGAAGAGTAGGATCACTTTCAACCTGCTCGAGACAATCTTGAGCGATGTTCTCTGTTCCATTTTCGTGATATGCACTACTCGCGCGTTGTTACAAAACACTAAATAGCTGGCGAAGAAATGATCGTACGAGGGTGGTCAAGGTCTCAATCGAGAGAGTAGGGATCTGCTATTACGGTGGCGGAGTTACAGGTTCGCAGTGTTACCACAGGCCGAGAAAAAAAATCGGTCGCATTACTTAATTGTCTGACCTCGTATATTTATATATATAAATATATATAATAAGAAAATATTTTTAATTCTCTTATGTAATAATTGAATTTGAGGTAATATAATTTTTCTTTTTTAACATTTTAAGATCTTATTCTCTAATTACTATGATTGAAATTAACACTCTACGTATACATAAAACTTGCTCGTTGCATTGCATATAGAAACAATAATATTTCGTTGACGTCGTTGATTTTCGGCAATTATTAGTATTAAAGCAATCTATTTTCATTGTTTTCTGAACACAATGTACCTGTTTAATGTGAACCTGTTAAATACATAACTGAATGATTACAACTCTATAAATTGGAAACTCATTTAAATATTTTGTGGGTGTTTTGAAAGCTGTTTGCAGTACGGATTGTCTAACAATTGTTGATGAAACTAACGATGAGTTGTATTGTATAAGCCACGAACTATCGTGTTTTTTGCGCTCGAACTGACATGAATAATGATTATTGTATGGAATTTTTGAATTGAGTGAGATGGCATTAGAAGGTCAGTCGTGCCTTCGTTGATGAATCGGCGGCACATGCAAACGTATCTTCAAAAGAAGACTGCACTGACCTAGTTCCTCATACGTATCGTTCTCAGTGCATTTCTTTATTTGACATGAAATATGCTTGCTTTCCTATTTGAAGTGTGTTATGAATTCATTTATTTAATCAAGTGTTGATGCAATGTTACATCAATTATCAAACAAAAATCAAATATATATATATATATATATATATATATATATATATATATATTAAGTTGAAAATCGGCATTGACTTTTTGATTTTATAAGATGCTATTTTAGCTGCATTGTGAACATCTTACAAAATGTTAAAAATCAGATAGACATTACAAGTTGAAATACAAGGTATAGTTAAAAAATTTGAATTGTCAGAAACAGTTTTAGTATAAATAAAATATACAAATTAATCAACATATTTATACCACAAAATATTCTTTTCTGTTTATGTACACCACCGCAATGTTTCCACTGTTAAAAATGCCGCTAGAAGTATTTCTGTTTAATTCTTTTTAAATATTTGTTCTTGTTTCTCTTCAGTTATTAAACACTTTAAAATGGATTTCTTTGAAAACAGTTTTATTTTAAAAAGTAAAAGTAACATTATTTGTTTTGGTACTGTTAAAAATTCACTTTAATACAGATGAATCACTTATCTCAACACTGTAAGATTTTATAAAAATATTTAATAATTATTTATTTTACTTACTGATGTGTACTTTGATGACCATGTTATCATTGGCAGAGCGCTGTATTGTAAAATCTTGGTTTAAGTTTTATATAATCTAGATTTTGTAATAAAGCACTCTGTTGATAATGGCATGAACATCTAAATACGCATTAGCAAATGAATTGATCATTGGTAATTGAAATGAGTAAAAATGTATGTCTAAACCTTTCATTCTCATTCGGGCCACAATGTATATAGACTGTTTTTTTAAGCGTGATAGAACTTTAAATTTAATTTTTATCGAAAGTTGTATCTAACCTAAAAAACACTTTATATATATATATATATATATATATATATATATATATATATATATATACACCCGTCCCTCAATTTACGCGGAGTATCCGTTCCACGTGGATTTGTTTTACGCGAATGAAAATCGCGTAAATTGAGTCTGTCAGTACAATAGAAAAAATATTGGAAATAAAAGCTAGTAAAGTTGTAGAAACACGTATTTATTTCACATAGTTTAACAAAAAAATAATGACGTTTTAGAAAACAAAAGTAGATAAATTTTATTCGGTGTCACTATCGCTACTGTAATTCAAAACAATCAATCTTTTATATATTTATATCGTGCTTTTATACATTCAAGTAAGAATTTGCGTCACTCTGATATATAATAAATTCCATGAACAATTATATAAAATGAAATCTATCTGACAGCGTATAAAAAATGCCGCGTAAATCAATACCGCGTAAAAAAAGTCCTGCGTAAATAGAGGTATAAATTGCCGCGTAAAAAAAGTCCCGCGTAAATTGAGGGACCAGTGTATATATGTAATACTCAGAAATCTTAATAAAAATGTATACATATTATAAGTATGTAAAAATATTAACATATAAGTAAATATCTATATAATTTATAAAATTAGTTAAATGTATTATAAATCAAATGATATTATTCAAATTATTCTCTTTAGTATTGATAAACTTAAATTTAAATTTATTATTATTTATTGATATATTATAAACTTATTGATATGGAAAGAGAACGCATCCAAGTATAAATTTATTTTAAAACAAATAATATCTTTTTAATAATTATATTACAGGTCGTTGATTATTCTTTAGCGTTAATAACGCTGACGATAGACTTGCGTAACTCACGAAGTTTAAAACACGACTTCAGTGTAGCATATCTTCATTGGATTTCTTGAACCCAGTAAATAATGTCTATCAACGTTCTTATCGTTACGGTCTATTTAAAGATTTTTTTATTTCTTCCCACAATAACTAGTACTAATCTATAACAATTTATGTCCATTATGACTAATCGTGATCTATGTTATAAAACTTAATATAGTAATTTAATAATAGTTCATACATTTATATACCTTCACATGACATATATATATATATATATATATATATATATATATATATATATATATATGAATATGTATTTAAATATATGTATGTGTGTTATTCGAATACACGGGTTTTTTACAATCATTAAGTAACCAAACAATTCTAACTTTTTATATGAATTTAGTCACGTATGTATTATTTCATATAATATTGCAATAATTAAAAAATATATTTTATTTTATTTTATTTTTTTGTTATTTATGACAATTTTTAAGAATCACATTTATATATTTGATTTTTTACAAACTTTAAGGTAATTCATGTAAAATGAATGTTCATAAAATTCGTTTAAACTACTGTGTGTGTTTTTTATTGACTTATTTTATTTCTTTTTTTTAAAAAAAAATCAAAAACATCACAATTCTCGTAAAAGTGCTAGTTATATTTCCAGAAATGATATTATTAATAACATTGGTCATTTGTGGTTTGGAAGATTTTAACATTTATTTTTCATTAGAAGAATATTATTGCGTTCGTTAGACTAATGAAATAGAATAAATTGATTCTTATAAGCAATGAATAATCATATTAAAATTTTTATGGACTCCGAAAAAAAAAATAAAAATACTATTATAAATTGCATTAAAATGTAATAAATATTTGTGTTTTAATAAAAAATAAAATTAAAAAAATAATTAAGAAACAAAATTGATCTCAAGAGTGGTTTATAAACTAAATGGGAAAATAGAAACCAAATTTACATTTAAGGCAGTCAAATCCTCCATGCCAATTGAACTTAAAAAATCCATAGAACAAAAATGAGCTCTTAGAATATTATACAGAATATTAAAAGTATAAAATGAAAAAAATAGAAAGAATTTATATATTTGTTTTTATTTTATTATTTAAATTGTATACTAATTTTTAATGGAAAATAATTTTGTTAATGAATTTACATTCAAGGGAAAAGTATATTAATGTTTTTAATAAAATGTTTAGTTATACAGAAATATTGTTATTTAGTCTAAAATAATATCAAAAATATAACAATGACAAATGGTTTAAGCTTCAGTTTAATATAATAAAAAATACATACATCCCTGAATGAACAAGTATTTCATAATTGTTAAATTTCTCTTTGTTTCTTTATTCACATTCTGTTATTACTTAATACTACCAATAACTCAAGATATCTACTTTGTTGTAATCATTAAACAATATGTTGCTCAACAAAATGCATCTTTAACGTGTTACTGTTTATCAAGACATATTACACTGATACGATAATACAGGACTATCCCATTTACAATTTGTTATGTAAGTGAATTCTAGATAACATTAATAATGTGTCACATGACTATTCTATTTTATAATATTACGGAAATACAAATACATTTCTTGATGTGAATCTCATACTTTGAAATACAATGAAATATTGCAAAGTCAGTAACGAAAATACACATACAAAGTTTATTTCACATTTCCGAAACAATCGATTTTAAACAATTGATATTTTGCATATTGAAATTTATAGAGTTATATTAATATTATTCAAATTAAATTTACATTTTCTTTTATGTTAACTTCTGTAATTATATCAAAATCTTAATAATCACTATTTAATTAATATATTAGGTTGGCAAATATCTCCCTTCCGCCTTCTGGTCTTGAATTTCGCAGCTATGTGCAAAAAAAATATATATATAAAAAAAAAAGCGGAAGGGAGATACTTGCCAACCTAATATATATATAAAAATATATTTTAATATAAAAATTTTTTTATTTTTTTGCTTAATTCCTTTATTTAGGTTATTTTTAAAATTAATACTTTTACTCCAGAAAAAGTAACAATTTCTGAAAAATGAACAAAAAATACATCGAAATGAAACTCGTACAACGAATTATTTTCGCTTGAAAACTGCTGTGTTAACCCTTATGTGCGCACCCGGGTACCCGGGTACCCACCTCGTCACATTTTTGTTAATATTTTTTTCAAAAAATTTTTTTCCGATCTGGACTTTCAGATCGGAAGGGAGATAATATATATATATATATATATATATATATATATATATATATATACATATACATATACATATACATACAGTGGGTCAAAGTGAAACTCGTACAGAGTTATGCTTCCAATAATTTTACACATATATTTTAATATAATAACAATTTTCTTTATTTTTTTTTGCTTAATTTCTTTATTTAGGTTATTTTTATTATATTTGAAAATTTCAATCGTAAATTAATACTTTTACTCCAGAAAAAGTAACAATTTCTGAAAAATGAACAAAAAATACATCGAAATGAAACTCGTACAACGAATTATTTTCGCTTGAAAACTGCTGTGTTAAGAAAGTATATTCTTCAAATATGTGTTTGGCCACTTTGGTTATAAAAAAAAAACTATTGTTAAGTCGTTTATAATCATTTTGTAAAAAATATAAGTTGGATTTTCATTTTGAGTAGACAAAGGGGACAATCATCGACGGACGAGCGAAAGCTAATGATTTTTAATTACAAAAATGGAAAAACTGTACTGGAAATTGGGAAAATAGTTAATAAAAACCACGCTACAATACAATCTGTAATAAAAAGATTTAGAAATGGTCAAAGTGTTGACAATAAAGTCAAAAAGAGTCTCCGCAAGATTTTTAATGATCATGACGAGCATTGGATTCTACGAAAAATTAAAGAAAATTCGAAAATTAGCACGCCCAAATTGACTTTAGAAGTTAAAAAGTATCTAAATAAAAAAGCAAGCCCCCAAATAATTCTCAATATACTAAATAAAAATGGGTTACATGCTCGTATTGCCAGGAAGAAAACTTTCATAAATCTAGCTAATCGCAACAAAAGGTTAAGCTTCGTTCGGAAACATGTTAATAAGAGTTTTGATTATTGGAAAGATGTTTTATTTACGAATGAAATCAAATATAATTTATTTGAATCCAATGGGAGAAATAATGTATGGCAGAAACCAAATACAGAAATGTTTTTAAAACATTTACATTCTACAGTCAAACATAAGAGCGGTCATGTTATAGTATGGGGGTGTATGTCTACGAGAGGGGTTGGAAATTTAATTTTATAGATGGCATTATGAAGTAAAATGTTTATATTGTTCTATTAAGAAAAATTTTGAAAGCCAGTGCTCAAAAACTTGGGATTTTACAAATAATTAATTTTTATCAGGACAACGACCCCAAGCACAAAGCTTATAAAACACGTAGTTGGTTGTTATATAATTGCCCCAAAGTACTGGAAACACCACCATAAGTGTGATATACCTGATATAAGTGTGATTGAAAATCTATGGAATTACTTAAAAATTTCCATTAGAATACACACTATTATTAATAACAATGATTTAAAAAAGCGTTATTAGAAGAATGGGGAAAAATTGATTTAGCTTATTGTGAAAAATTAGTTAAATCCATCCCGAATCGTTTAAAAGTTATAAAAATTAATAAAGGCTACTCTACTAAGTACTAAAATAATTCAATCCATTGTAAATTTTAATTTAATAAATAATTTGTTAGTTGTACGAGTTTCATTTTGATGTATTTTTTGTTCATTTTTCAGAAATTGTTACTTTTTCTGGAGTAAAAGTATTAATTTACGATTGAAATTTTCAAATATAATAAAAATAACCTTAATAAAGAAATTAAGCAAAAAAAATAAATAAAATTGTTATTGTATTAAAATATATGTGTAAAATTATTGGAAACATAACTCTATACGAGTTTCACTTTGACCCACTGTATATATATATATATATATATATATATATATATATATATATATATATATATATATATATATATATATATATATATATATATAATGCATATGTGTTTGAATGTAATAAGTAATCATAATAAAAATAAATTACAAAAGTTATGGAAATAATCAATTTTTATTTTGAATTTCAGAACTTTTAAGTGAATTCATATCTGTTAATAAAATCGAATTAGCTCTAACCACCTATTAAGTAGAAATTAAAATCGATATACACGTTTATATATTTATATGCACATTGCATATTATTTGTAATTATAACTAATTTCAGTAAAGTTCTTTACATTTTTTACCTTTTTTAAAAAAATGTAATTGTACTTAATTAATCAATACTGTTAAATAGATGATTTTATTAGTTTAAAATCAGGTCTATATAATATTAGATACTAACATAAAATCAATAAATTTTACCAATCAAAAATTTTGTTTCTATCATGATTAGTCCTATGAAGTAAATTGCACGGTTACTTACCATTGACAAAGGTATTGTGTTTTTTAGTTATGTTTCAAAATCGAGTTGAAATTTTTCCACGCTCTTTACTTCTCTATACAAAGTGTTACCTTCTAAGAAATGTGTCTAAAGTGTTTTTATATGTATTTAAAACAAATAAAACTGCAACAATTTATAAAATCAATTTGAAGTCAGTTTTATGTATAGACTATTTATTATTGACTCAAAAAATTCGATCTGGATATTTCATTTTTGAAAATAAGCCAAAATGGAATCCAAATATGTTTTACGTGAAAAATAATTACGAGTTGTAGTAGAAGTTATATTACAAATATTAACTTGAATCACTTGAACTCGATAGTTTTTCTTTCTATTTTTTATTTATGTATTGCTACAAGCAAAAATGAACAAACTTATAACTTTATAGATGACATAAAATTGAATGTTTACAAGTATATGTAATACCAACATTTAGCCAACATTTTTGAAACAAATCATTGTTTGTGAAAAAACGTTTTTTTACGATAACAGGAAATGATTTGGAAAGTAGATGTTGATGAGGATGCAAAAATGTGTTGAAACTATTATTAAATCTAAAAATATATATGATGATTGTATTAGTGTTCTATAGAGGAAGTCAATTATTAATGTTTTTGTAATTATAAACTTAATTTTAATAAATTTAATTTCTGATTTTGAAATTAGTCACAAAATAAGAAATATTGATAAAAGGAGATCAATTAATTCGGTTGTATCAAAACGTCGATGCCATAAATAACTATAGTAAAATTCGCTTTTAACATTTAATCTCTTTTATATTCATGTAATTGTTCATTAACAGATTCGTGAAAATATTTCTATGAAATAAATTATTTCGAGATCAAGCGATTGCAATCAAAATAAAATAGTTATTAATTATAAAAATATAGTCTTTTACAAAGAGTAAAAAGAGTATTGTCATTTTATTTCTCATCGATAAATTCGGCAAATTAATTAATAATCTCTACATTTAATAAATTTATTTTCAATCAAATCTGTTGGAATATTGATGTTAAAAAATAAATACATAACAAATATCAACAGAAAAAATTGTAATTTTATGTTGTACAGATAATTAAACTAACAATCTTTATAAGTTTTCTCATATATTTTTTATATATTTGGTTTATATCGAATACTTTTTAATTTGCATATTTGTAAAGGATGAGCAATATTCTTCTTATATTTATAACTGACCTTGTTACACTTGTCTACCAATGTATTGCCAAAGGGCATAAATAATTACAACTTTGTGTTATTGTAACCTGATTAAATAACAGTATATAGTATATATATATATATATATATATATACGTATGAATATATGTAACAATGTATATTTTACATTGTTATATTCAATATTTTTTTTATTTTTCTTGTATTTTATTTTCAAAAAAATGGTATTTTTTATATAAATACCATCAATTCTCTATGTATTAAAAAATATTTATTTATTATACTTTTGTATTCTTTCTTTTTTCTTTTAATCGATTTTTAATAATATTACAAAAATATAATATTGTTCTAAATTCCTTTACATTCATTTATTTTTGGAAGAAAATATCAATATAAAGTTTATTAAACATTTAATATTCGTAATAATAGATATTATTTTAAGAGCATCGAATAATTAAATAATAAAAAAATGTGATAGGTTGATTCGTTTTGCAGGAATGAATTTACAATCACATTTAACTGAAAAGTTATCAAGATGAAATAGATCAAGGCAAAATCACATCCGCAAGACTTACATTTAAAATTTGTTTACTCATGAA
Source organism: Neoneuromus ignobilis (assembly GCA_029203775.1). NCBI lineage: Eukaryota > Metazoa > Arthropoda > Insecta > Megaloptera > Corydalidae > Neoneuromus > Neoneuromus ignobilis. The sequence goes on from CP092087.1 coordinate 28,529,486, forward strand.
ATTCTTAGTTAATATGATACCATATTCGGGTAAGTCAATTATAATTTTCTTCTTGTAAATAAAATAAATTAAATATCAGATTTCAATTGCTACAATTTCGATAAAAACTTAATTGGAATATAAAAATAAGATTATTAAATTGACTAATCAAAAAAACAATGTAAAAAAGAAATTTATATTTTATATATGTATACATAAGTGAAACGAATATTTATAATCGATTTTCTTCGAAGTAAAATGAACTATTCAATCTGTTAACGAATGCTTTAAATGTACATTTCATTTTAAAAATTGAAAACAGTTTTGAAATCAGTGTTTATTAAGTGTTTTTTTCTTTCTTTAATGAAATATGACACAACTAATCTTGGATTCAAGCTCATGACCTATTGATCAATCTTCTAAATTAATCGACTATGACTCTTCTGTAAATGTTTGATGATTGTTTAACTTCGATTTATACTTTCAACTATATGATTAGATGTCGAAAAGATTGATCTAGTATTTCACTCTGTCTTAATAATTTGATGTTTTTAGAAAAAAGTATAAAATTACATGTAAAATACATGTAATTAATATTTGCTATTTAGGAAATACCACTCTACACTGATTAAAGATGAAAATTCGTTATGCGGCTTTCACAATAACTTAAAAGTTGGTTGTATTTCTAACGACTAAATAAGAACTATGAGTTAGTTATTTAATTTATTACTAATTATAATGTGAGTAAATATTTTAAAAAATTATGTCATATGTCAAATTTTGTTGAGTTTTATTATAGAAACTCAGTTAATTTTTAATATTTAAGGAATGATTTAGAAAAAATAGAAAAAAATATTATTTTTATAATTGCTATTTAAAGTAATTAATCGATATTATGTTTTTGAATATATATATATATATATATATATATATATATATATATATATATATATATATATATATATATACATGGTACAAAAATTTCAATATTTAATTTTTACAAAAAATCAAGGAAATGTTGCTATAATAAAACTAATGAATATTTTATTGTTACTTTTAAATATTTAAAAATTTGAATAGAATGATTGGACAATAATTTATGGTTTATTATTTTTTAATATCTAGAAACTATCTATAAATTGAAATTTAATATAAGCTTAATAATTTTTTATAAATAATTTCACCTGAGTATTTATGTATGTACTTAAATTTAATACGATTTATGGTCTTAAATCTTTTCATTATTGTAAAAAAAATTATTTTGATTGATGACAAATAACGTTACGGATCATATTTTTCAAAATATTTTATAAATTTGTAAGTAAAGAAATATTTAAGCTAAAATTTGAAATAAAAGAATGAGCTGATATGTTTCATTCGTAATGTTTTAGTACATTATTATACAATACTATGTACTAAAACATTATACTTTATTCTTCGTAATTTGTATGTGTGTTTATTATTAAATTTATTTAGTTTAATTGGAAAAAACAGCGTTTGTTGTTTAATATAAACTTAATATATAATAACGATAGGCATAAAAACTTATAATGACTAAAAATTGTAAATTTGAGTAATATTATAAGATTTTTTAATACTTTCTATTGTTTAATTAATTAATCATACAATAAAATCTGTTACTTTTATGTCATGTTGTCATAAATATTTTTGACAGCAGAAAAGATGAACATGTTCATTTTTAAACACAGATATAGAATTATCTATCGATTAAAAATGATTGAAATTTTATCATTGGCAGATCAATTAAATGATGAAGTGTTAAATCTATACAGTTGTGGTGAAAGTATAAATGGTTCATCACAGCATGTGCGATTGTTGCCAGTAGAAACATCTTCAAGGTTATGAAGTAATCGTTCGAGATACAAACATGATTATGAATAACTGGAATCTTTGCTATGCTCTACTCATTTCAATCTTAATATTATGCGAGGTCGTGTTTTAGACTCGTGTATTAACTTTTAAGTATAATTGTTAAAAAAATTAATACTTAATAAGAGTTCTTTATGTTTAACTATGTTAATTATAATGCAAATTAGAAATTGTAGTTTATACAAACTACAGACAATTTACAGTTTCTTCGAAAACATGTTTGTAATAATATTATACGTACACAAACAACGCACACACACACATACACACACGTGTGTGTGTGTGTGTATATATATATATATATATATATATATATATATATATATATATATATATATATTAGTGGCCCAAATAAGACTGAAGAATGTAATATGTAAATGTATGTCTAAACCGTCAATCTCATTTGAGCCATCTTATATATGTGTACGTATTATTAGGTTAAAATTTTATATATCCTCACTCCATTAGAAAAGCAACAATATTGAAAAAGCGTCTCTTCGCTACAAATGAAAAGCCTTTTGATTATCTGATAAAAATACGGTTCAATTACGGTTTAATTACCAATTAACTCTAAATGAAGAATATTTTTATTGTATAATATTGTCAAATTTTGTTAAATATGAATTTCTAATTTAGTTTAGCAAAAATATAATTAATTCTTTTAAAACAACCATTATTTCTCCACTCTGTAAATTTTTTACAGATGTCTCTTATGAACCATAACTACAGTATTATCTCTTTGTCGTTATCAATATCGAATAATAATATAATTTAAACAACAATATAATAAATTTAGAAATTTTATTTATAATATTTTTGCTATTTTTAATACTTCATACGATATTCAGTTTTAAATTTATATATCTTTTAAGATCTACAAATGAATATATATAGATCATCCGAATGTGACACCTAGATTTGTGTTTTATTAAAAAGAAATTTGTGTATGGGGTGGTGTATAGGAAAACATGTGTATAATTTCTTTCGTTTCTTTTAATAAAACACAAATCTAGGTGTCACATTTGGATGACACTCTGTTTGTATTTCTTTAGTTTCATTTTTTTTTCTTAATTTTTTAACAGATAGAGAATATGTTAAATAATTTCATCATAAAAATAAAAACAATGTAATTTTTAGTTTACGAAATGCTCACAATATAATTTTTACAAACAATATTTTTTATTCAATCATTTTCGAGACATGTTTAAAATGACAAAACATCTCTTGAATAGTACCACACATATAAATTTATTAAAGTTCAAACGATGCAAACTCTTATACAATTTATTCTTTAATATAAAAAAACTAATAAGTGGTCGTGGGGATTTTCTACAATAACAATTTATTAAGACATTGAAAGTAAAAAGAAAAACAAGAACTGTAATATTTTTTAACTTAAGTTCTGTTAAGATTAATATATCTCGTGAAAGAGTACTAGTGAAATCCATTTAAAATTTATTGTTTTTGTTTTATTCGATTTATACAATGAAATATTCCTATCTTATTCCAATAAATATTTGCATTGATTATGAAACTTGTTTATATTATTTTTGAAGCAGATTTTATATTTTATGTGATAATTCCTAAATTAAACTATTACATTCATGAATATTATTTTTATTGAATATAAATATTTTTTTTTAAAAAAACTGAATAAATAAATAATAGAATTTCATTGCATATATATATATATATATATATATATATATATATATATAAATATACGAGGTCAGACAATTAAGTAATGCGACCGATTTTTTTCTCGGCCTGTGGTAACACTGCGAACCTGTAACTCCGCCACCGTAATAGCAGATCCCTACTCTCTCGATTGAGACCTTGACCACCCTCGTACGATCATTTCTTTGCCAGCTGTTTAGTGTTTTGTAACAACGCGCGAGTAGTGCATGTCACGAAAATGGAACAGAGAAATTTATTACTGGTTATTACTGGTGATGAAAGTTGGTTCTTTCAATATGACCCCGAAACTATGGCTGTCCCCTGGAGCACCAAGGCCAAAGAAGGCGAGAATGAGCAAGTCCAAAATGAAAACCATGTTGATTTGCTTCTTCGACAGCAAAGGGGTGGTTCACAAAGAGTTCGTACCACCTGGACAAACCGTAAATCAAGTATTCTACCGCAATGTGCTCGAAAAATTACGAAAAAGGGTGCTCAGAGTGCGTCCAGAGATCGCGAAGACTTGAATTCTGCATCACGACAATGCTCCCTGTCACAGTGCGTTCAGTGTCTCTCAGTTTTTGGCGTCTAAAGGCATCGCAACGTTACCACAACCGCCCTATTCACCGGACATGTCACCCTGCGACTTTTTCCTATTCCCCCATATGAAAAAATTCGTCAAAGGTCGACATTTTGACTCCGTTGAAGATATCCAAGAATCTGTGACGAGGGTTCTCGGAGAGGTCCCACAAGAAGTGTTCCAGAATTGTTACGAAAACTGGAAAACTCGCTGGAATAAGTGTATAGATGCGGGAGGAGACTACTTTGAAGGGGATCGCAGCGATGTACCTTAATTTTTAAATATACTCGATTTTTGAATTTTGTCGCATTACTTAATTGTCTGACCTCGTATGTATATATATATATATATATATATATATATATATATATATATATATATATATATATATATATATGTATATGTATATATATGTGTGTGTGTGTATATGTGTATAAGGTATAAGAAAACTTGTTGAAATAAACTGGAAGAAAAAGGCGTTGGATTGGTCTAAGTGAAAGTTTTAGGAGAGGTCTTTATCCACATATGAATAGGAAGAAATTGATAATGATGATGATGATATATAAATATAAATATATATATATATATATATATATATATATATATATATATATATATATGTTTCATTTTATAATAATTTTGTGAGAAATATAAAAAGTAAAATGATATTCCGTGAATAATGTAATTACAAATGAAATATATTATGTTACTTTTAAAAAATACGAAAAATTCTCAAATATATTTAAATATCTGTCAGAGGAATAAATTGTATAGTTAATCATATAAAATGTCGATAAGTTCAAAGAAAAACTAATGTAAATTTGTTCAAAAAATTTATTTTATTTTAAAAAGACATAATTATGTTTTTTTCGCAATATAACGAATAACAAATCTATTTGTCTTGTTGTTCAATCACAGCCTTGCAACGTCTCTTTACACCTTGAACCAGTTTTTCAACTACTCGTTACTATTGTTACCATTAATTAAAGGAAATGTATTGAAGAATAAAAAAAGTATTTTATTTGAAGATGTTAAAAACGATTGAGTAGATTATTTAAAAACATCAAGTCGTCAGGAATATTACTCCGAGTTTAGAAAAGGTACGAAATGACTATCAGAGATGACTTAAAATTTTGTTTATGAAAATAGGTATAAAATTATGATTCTACATTTCTTAATGATGTCTATTAAAATCTACTTCCTTGAAAAACATAAATTATATATAATAATTAAATAATTTTTTCCATATTTGTGTTTTATTGTTTACTAATTTTGGTATTTTATTCAATTTCTAAATACTCTAAATGTGTGTATTAATTCAAACAATAAATTAATTAACATGTTTACAGTAATGAAAACATGTTCAAATGTGATTATGTACATTAAATTATTATACTTTTATTTAATAAAAAAGATATTGTAAAATATGCTTATTAGACCAACATTTAATTATACATATAGGCAAGTTTTAAAGGTCGATGTAAAGATTTCGGTCATGGATGCTAATTAAAATTTATATAAAGAATAAAACTAAAAAGAAAAAAGAACTGTATTATTTTCAATCGATAACCTATATATATATATATATATATATATATATATATATATATATATATATATATATATATGTACGAGTATATGAACAAAATTATAAAAATGACGTCATTGTTAAATACTGTTATTCATAGTTTTAATTAAAAGTTATGGTTTATCGTTTACTTTGTTTTTAATTTCTTATATATATATATATATATATATATATATACATATATACATATATATATATAAATCGAATCTAAAAATGATATCTAATAAATCAGTTATTTTTATAGTACTATAATATTTTACTCAAAAATTTCATAATCATAAATATAGATAAACTAAATTATTTTTCCCCATAAATGATTAACTTCCTAATACCAGATCACTTATAATTTGTTTAGTTATCATTTATTGTTTCTACTTTCATTAATACATATCTTGATAGCGATATTGTTAATTTCAAAGTACAGCATTATAAAATTTTTTTTTGGTTTCTTACATCGATTTTTCAAGTTGATAAACGGATATTATAAATGCGTATCAGTGAAAAAATTAAAAGATAAGTGATTATTGAACACTTTTATAATTATCGTAGTGTTATATATTTATATGTAAAATAGAAGATTTATCACAGTACCCAACAAGTTGAGAAAAAATAGGTTCTTAGTAAATTGATGTTTTTATATTCATTAAAAAAGATTTGCTGAAAATTTAAATCACATAAATATTTTATAAGAAAATTAATTTTTCAAAAAAAAAAATTAAGTAGGTAGTTCACAATTTTATAGAATTATATATATATATATATATATATATATATATGTCTTTTATTTGAGTTTAAGACGAAAATGAATTAAAATTATCAGTATTAGAATATTTTACATGCAAAAGTAAACTTGTAGAGTTGAAATTAAAAAATATCTTGTAATATATATTTATATTATACAGTTATATTTATATAATGCTTAGTATTTGAATTTTAAAGTTTTAGTTAATTCTATTAGACGACGATTATACTTTTATCTTTTAAGCTAAATTACTTTTTATTAAGAAATATCAGTATAATAATGTTAATTTTATTGTCAGTAAAATAATTTTTAGTAATTAAATAGTAATTGAAATAAGTGTTTAAAAATATCTTTGAAAGTGGAAGTTGAAAATAAAATAAAATTTATTTAACACAAATTATTTTAAACACTTTTTAATTAATGCGGTATATATAAATAAAATATAAATTTAAATAAATAATGAAAAAAACAAGAAAGAAAGAATAAAAAAATTTCCAATAAATTTTCATTGGTTGATATATTTATGTGTATATATATATATTAAAAATAATAATAAACATTAGAACAATTCAGCGACTCCAGACAACAGAGAAACGTAGAAAAATGCACATTAAAAATGTTATATAAAGATAATAAAAATGTGAATTCATAGTAGGCATTATAACAAATAAAAAATTTAAAATAGAAAAAGGGCAATCATATAACAAGAAGAAAACATCATCAATCGATAACAAAAGTTATTGATTGGGATGCCATACAAATAAAAAGTTTCAAGAAGAATTCTATAGATAGATGTAATAGAGATATGAGAAATTTCATCGGGGAGGAATGGTAGAGAAAAACACTGAATCACTGAAAGTGAAAAATTTTGAAAAGGTATTTATCTTGCAATTGATATAAAGAAGCTACTGCTGCTTCTAACATATATTGAAATTTCCTTTACATTGAAAGGAAAAGAATGGATATTTTTTACTTTATTTTTTATATTTTATCAAAATATATATATGTATACGAGAGTCGTTTGATAAGTGTGGTAAATTTATTTATTGCTTAATTTAATTAATTAATTAATTAAATTAAATTTTTCAATTTAGTTTTTCTTACTTTTTTATCATTCTTAGCAAACGACCCTGGTATATATAAAGTTCTGTATTTTCAAAAACTTGACACAATTGAATATATTGTGAGATGTAAAATTATAATTGTTTTAATAAATAATATATTGATAAATTTATAATTATAATAGTTTATTATAAATTATACAACTTCATATATAATAATATAGTAAATACGTTTGCCATAAATATTTTATAAATGTAGATTATTTTTGACACAAATTGTATAATATTAAGTAAATAATGAATGTGTTATTTTATTTGATATTTTTCAAACATTCGAACAGTAATTATTAGAACTTTATGATTAACTTCCTCACGTTAATACTAGTAATTTAGATTTCAACACCCTTCAAAAGAAAGTCCTTGATGTGCATCTTACATTATTATATATAAATTAAGAAAATTAAATAAATTCATGACCTTCCATTTGATATGAATTAAAGATAAACGTGATTAATTATTTATAAACGTACAAATCATAATAAATTATAACATTTTAAAAAAGAAAATGTAAAAAATATGGAAGAAAGCTCTATGTTATATGCGCATTAAAATAAGTTGAAATTTAACATTGATTTAAAAATATTTTTTGTTGTAATCATATTTAATATCGTTCTCTTATTTATATCTTATAGAATTAAAATAATGATTTTATCTAAAACACTAATTGAAGAATCTTGAAATTGATTTTAATTATATATTTATTCTAGTTAAAAAAAGTAAAAAAAATTGTTAGTGTTTATCAAATTTTATACATAATATTCATGTTTTTTTAATATCGTATTCACTATAATCTATTTGTATACTCATATATAAACTCGTGTGTGTATGTATATATATACATATATATATATATATATATATATATATATATATATATATATATATATATATATCATTTACCTTCAAAAATAAATAAATGTTTAATAATAAATTGCTAAAAAGTATCAAATAAAAAATAATCACTAAAAATTTCATAATATACTTTTTTAATTCATTTTTATTCTTCATATTTCACTATTTATAGATTTATGCTGAAATATTTTTAGAACATTATAGTATATATTTACTTAATTACTAATAAAATAAGGTATAAAAAATTATTATATTATTTTATATATATTTATAACCTATATAATTTGAAAATGACAGCGAACGTTAACAATCATATTTTACTACTATATTTTAAGTATTACACCTTTTAACATGTATTTCCTTTAATCGTGATTATAAAATAGTATTTTTATTATATTAGTCATTCGCGTGATATATAAGTTTTTAGTAATTATCATATCAGCTCATCATCAAAACAAGTCTTTGATGTCATTGCCATATATTAAATTATTTTAAAAGTCAGAAAATATTATCATTCATCATTAAAACATTTATTATATTATTATTATAGTCCTTCTAAAACGATAGATAATAAAGCTAAGATGATTTAGAAATAAAAAAATGCCCTTAGAGACAATGAGAGAAAGAAACATAAATTTTTATAGAATTAGTACAATTTACTTAATAATACTTGAGTAGTTATATAACCTTTAAAGAATTTTCGATCAGTAATTACATTAAATTAAAATATTCAAGTGAAATAATTGTTATTTAATACAAAAAAATAGGCTCTGACGATGATGATATCGCTATCGAAATGCGCATCAGCCGACTATTGTTATAAACAAAAAGTGAACAATAAGTTATTATTGAACACTTCATAACCATTGTGGTATTAGGGATAAACATTCATTTGTGTTAAAGTGAATCGGCCACAGTTTATATATATATATATATATATATATATATATAAATATAAATATATACGAACACACACATAAAGATAATATATCTTTAATAGTATTTATTACATTGATAATACTTCGAATTTTATTTTATTATATATACTTAAGCTGTGTTCACATCATTAATGTTGTATTCAACAAAAAATTATAAATTAGGGTTCAATTTATGCCATTTATTGTAGAAATTTACATATGTTCTAACTAAAATTAAAATTTTTTATCAAATAAAGAATATAATCAAATTACTACTTAGATGCAACTTTTTAAATATTGTCTGTAAAATGTTTGATTTTTTAGTACTGTAAAATTTTCTGTATTGATGAATTAAAATTATCTATAAATCCTATTTGTTATTGGTATCAAATTAGTATATAAATTTAGTTGTATATTAATCAGTTGTTATTATGTAAGTAAATAAGATTACATCGAATTTTAATTAATTTTAATCAAAATCAATCAGTCTAATTTTAAAAAATATAGGAATATATTGATGCGGAATAAGCTCTTGTACTAATAAAAATTCAACATGATAATAATTTAAGGTTTTTTATTAATGAAATATTAGGTTTTGGAATAAGAATTGTATAAAAACTAAAAAAGTTGTTTGAAAATAAATTGGATACTTTAAATGAATTTGATATAGTATTGATATTTTTTTAATAAATTTTGATATATATATATATATATATATATATATATATATATATATAATATGAGTACATACATATTCAGTATTATTTTAATAATTTTATTTTGTTGTATTTTAAATCATTTATCATATTTTTTATTGATATTTTTAAAGTAAATAAGAAAAATAATTTCGAATTAATTTTTAGTGACTATTTAAACAATTAATTAAATTAAATATTCACATTACAAATTAATACTAATTTATAATTACTATATTAAAATTTAAATATTATAGTTACATTACAGAATATTTTCTTTGTTTCATCTTCTGAGAACTGTTACTAATAATGTTTTGCATAATAAAAATTAAAAAATTATATATATATATATATATATATATATATATATATATATATATATAAACGTAAAGTAACAAAACATAAATTATTCACAAATAAAACTACAATCTGATTAAAATACAAAATAAAACTAAATGGCTTTTACTTGTTTCATTTTGTGATTTCGAAAATATATTTACCTAATGTTTATAGAATTATTGCATATGTCACGAAGACAAATATTTTTGCACGTTTTATTTTCCTACTTATGTACATAAAATGAAAAATACTTTGACTATAAATTGATTAAATAAATAATTAAAAAACTATAGAATTATGTTCGTATAAGTAAAGTTTTTTGTTGTATATTTATATATATATATATATATTTATATATGTATGTATAGAGCAGAGTTATCTTCAAAATATATTTATATTTATACATTCCAAACACGTGTCTACTTTGCCCTTGTATAGACCCCCTCTGCTGTTGCCTTGACAACAAACAAAACTCAATTAAAAATATTTCAATAATTAATATTTTTACGAGAAGATCTCAATAACATTGTAGAACGTTAATTTGGTTTATTTATGATAATAAAACTGATTTATTTTATGAAGAATTCAAAATAGAATTTTTATAAGTAATCTTCATAATATTAATAAATAAATTTATAATATACATTACCTTGTTATTTGTTTTAATGTTAATTTTAGTCGTATATATATAAATTCCTAATTGATTTGTTATTTTTTCAGTACAATTTTATTCCTTTTTAATTTATGAAATTACTTAAATAATTTTTGTAATATTTTTTGTAAATATGTAGATTTTAGTAAAAATTGAACTAAAATGTATTATTATAAATAAACAAAGGTGTAAGTATTACACATTTTGAAAAATGTGATATTCAATAATGAATAAATTATTATTAACAAGGAGAATTTTACTATTCCTATATTTCATTATTTCTAGTGTTACAACAAAATACGTAATTTATTGAAATTAAATATATAATTTATTAACATTAAAATATATAATTTGTTACGATGCTAAATATAGGCGTATAGATTGTTATGAAGTATAAATCAATTAGGTGAGGTGATGAAATAGTTTATTTCAATGGATTTAAGATTTCAATTCTTTAATATACATATATATATATATATATATATATATATATATATATATATATATATATAAAATTAAAAATTAATAAAGCGTTATTTTTTTATTTTATATTTTGGAAAAAATTGTAAATTTTTTGTGTAAATAATTTAAAAAATATATCTAATTATAATTGAATTGAATTATATCTAAATAACATATATATATATATATATATATATATATATATATATATATATATATATATATAAATGTTTATATGTGTGTATAAATGTATATATGCATGTATATTTAAAAAATAATAATTGGTTTTTATAATTTCTTTTTGTAATTCTTGATAATTTTATATGCAACTTAATTGCCATTTGATATTCTCGTTTTTCCAAATATATTTCAAAATATATTTCACATGAATCATACTTATATACGTAAACATATTTCTTAAATATATTATTTTGAAACTTGTCGATATTTAAATGTATTCTATACTTGTAAATGCATAAAAGTTAGATATGTATAACTATTATATTTTATATTAGCATTTTGTGAAATTCCTTATCTATGATCAAAATGAATTAAATATCAATAAGTTTACTCCTCCTCAATTAATTTATAAATAAGTTATTTGAATTTCAAAAACTCCTACAATGTCACATTTTAATAGGATACAAACAAATAAATGAGTTGTTATTTACACCATAACAAACTATTGTCAACTACTAAAGAAGTTATTCATAAAATACAGCCAACGTGTGTGTATTTTTTTATGTATGTGTGTGTGTCTGGCGACACATAGAAATGTGGTTGACCTTATACTTTATATAAGATGTAAGAAGATTCACTCTATACTTGGGAATCTATCAATTTCAGTGATTAAAGCTGAAATAATTCATTATTTATTATATGACGTAATCACAATGATTCGAATGTTTTATTTTTTGTTAGTGATCTGAATACTACTCAAATGGAGCTTATAGCAGAAATCACATGATATTTATTTTCATTCTTAATAAATATATTTCATGTAATGAGAATAAGTGAGGAAATAAATATTCTGTAAACCGATTATGAAATGAATGAAAGATATAGATATTTTTTATTGATTTATACTTGATGGTAATTTTGCAATTATTTATATTATTTACCTATTTTGAAAACCTTTATATATATATATATATATATATATATATATATATATATATTAATAAATTGTTATACATTTGTTAATAAATTGAGTAAAAAAATTCGAATACTATTAGTTTATTAATCAATATAACATACAAATAAATTTTATTATTTTTTCAATTTGCATTTTTAACACATGTGGATAGTTCTTTTCTTTGCAAGTTCTTTAAATGCATTTAATATAAATTCAGTTGTCTTGGATATAAATTTTGGGTTTATGTTGTTTGTAGAATTTTCTTAAGATCATTTTTGTCTAACATTTTTTCTTATTTTAATTTTTAATTATAAATATAAATGTTATTGCATTAAGAACAAACGACTATAATAAAATATATAAAATAATTTTATTAATTTATTTTATATATTATTAAATATAATAATTAGCAAGTGTATCTTAAATATGGGATAATATATATATATATATATATATATATATATATATATATATATATATACACAGTCACAATATATAATTATAAAAACATTTACATTATAACATATCCATTCTGTACATGCTGAGTAAAAACAATGCAATATTATTGTAAATTAAAATACACAGCTATTTTTAAATATGTACCAAAATGCAAAAAAATAATTATCAACGAGTGGTATGTTTAGAATTTCAAATTATGATATTAATATTTTTACATATTTCTATAATACAATACAAAATCTTTAATGTGTATATTTTCCAAACATTTTAAAATCTATTTAAATTATAGCACATGAGTAGTATATACTCCATTAAATTATAATGATTGAATATTTTGTTTAATTTGTTGTATTCACATTAGTTGAATGTAGCGATGAAATCATTGTAGCGTATTAATGATCATTATTCCCGAGGTCATCATTGATACGTCCTCGCTACTACAAATTCATTTTCTTTGTATTTTATGCCAGGATATTAAATATTTCAAGTAAACCATTAAATCTTTTCATTAGATTTATCATTAATTTAGAGATAAGAAATTATAATGTATTCTAAAATTTAAGTGCTGGTCTAGATTTCATTTAAAAACGCATTATATATATTTTAATAATTGTAAAATATACTTGGAAATTATTTTATAAAAAAATGTTTTTATAAATAGCTGTTTTATTTATTATTATACATTAAATCGAAGTAACGCTGCTAATATATTAAAAAAATAGTTGATATATCAGCCCAATTTTAATACAATTTACATACAATACATTTATACGAGGATCGTTTGATAGGTATGGTAAATTTATTTATTATTTAATTTAATTAATTAAATTAAATTTTTCAATTTAGTTTTTCTTACTTTTTTACCATACTTATCAAACGACCCTCATACAAACTCATATATACATATGTATACATATATATATATATATATATATATATATATATATATATATATATATATATATATTTATATACAAGCGTCTATATGTATAATTTTTTATAAAAATTATCTTTTTTTAACATGAAAAATACAAAAAATGGTGGTCAATAAAAATAATCGGGTTAACGTTAATTAATACTCAGAATCATCATAAGGCTATTGAAAATTTCATAGGAATAAATAAGAACAACATATTTATAATACGCGATATTAATTAACACTACCTAAGTATATTTTATTATTACCTCGCTTTTGTAATTCCGTTAAAAATCAATAAACGACATCGTTTCCAGAAATTAACAGCCTCGAGCATTTGCAGTGAAAACGTAAGTTCTCAACGTCGTAAATTCCGAAAACTTGTGTGTCATCATATCTAGCTGCACTTTAACCTCTTGTTAAAGTCTTTCCTTGAACTCGAAATGCGTAAACCCCAATACAAAAGTTTCTTTCTCGTAAAATAGTAGTTATGTTGAATATACAATCATTTTATAGTATTTATAACTTATTATATAAATAGAATGAGGTGAAAATCTATTTTAAAATAAGAATACATTTTTATATAAATATAGATATATTAAATTATAAACATAACGAATATCCTTATACGATTTGTTGTTTTTGAAATAAAAAAAATAATGGAATAATGAAAATTAATTTTTCTTATAATTTTTTCTATATATATTATAATTGTTATTTACATGAAATTTTTTTCATGAAAAGAATTATAATTTTTTATTTTTCAATTTTAATAAAATGAATGCTAATCTGAGATATGAATTTCTACTTGGTAAATTGAAACTTACAACTCATTGTTAAAAGTGAATTCTTTAAGACATTTTACCTGAATAGACATGACATGTTTTTATACTTAAAAGTATATTGTAAATTAACAAAATGTATATAGAATTTTATTTTAATAATTTTGCAATTAAGTTATTATTTACTCGACAAATTGTATATATATATATATATATATATATATATATATATATATATATGTATGCATGCATGAATATGGATACGTGAGTGTATAATTATAAAAATAAACAATACAACTTGTTCATTTAGAATTAACAATTCTATTCAAACACTATACAGAAACAAAACTATGTTAGAATATTTTAATATAAAATAAAATAAATATGAAAGTGCAGTAATTATAATTTTTGTTTGTTCCTTTCAAATATATAAAATTTCATAATTAACATGACAATGTCATATTAAATAAGAATCTAACATTAACGATTGTAACTAAACATTCCAAAATATTTTACATTTATAATTAAAAATATATTCTGTACATTGAGCAAAGATTAGAATGATAACAGTATTGTTACTCATGTATGTTTGTTATTTATATGTACATATATGCATGTGCATGCTTGCATACATACATACACATAATATATATTTATATATATATATATATATATATATATATATATATATATATATATATGTATATATATATGTATGTATGTATATCGTAAAACTCCCGTATCCATTCGATTTCCGCGGTTTCAGTTATTCGCGATTTACTAGTTGTCAAGGCCACATACACCCGTTTAGTATTTGAGTAGATTTGAGCAGCCGTTGATACCAAGTCTAACCTAGAAATTATGGAATACTGGAAATCACTCACTATTACAGATTCAGTAACATTTATTAAAGTGGTAGAGGTAAATTGACACCAAAAACTGTAAATGCCTATTGAAAGAATTTATGGAGTAAATTCATGGATGATTTGGAAAGCTTCCGGGTATCGATGAAGAAGTGAAAAAAAATTCTTGTAGTAAGATAAGTTGCTGGAGAGGGATTCGTCTTTGTGATTGATGAAGAAGTCGAATTACATATTGAAGAACATCGAAAAGTGTTGATGAATGAAGAATTAGAAGATTTTATCAAATCATCAACAGAAGAAGAGGAAGAAGAAATTAAAACAGAACCAGCAATGTCGAGACTGGAAAAATTCGGCGAAGTATTTCAGATTGTACAAATTTTAAAGGGAAAAATCGTGAATTACGAACTTATAACATAACAGTCATCCGTATAATTATCGAAGCATTAGAACCTCTTTAATAAATGTTTGATGAGTCGAAAAGAAAGAAACAATAACTTCCTATTACAATGTTTTCCCAAAAGGTTGAAGTAAATGTGAAAATGTATTTAAACATTGCTTGTACAAGGTAATTTTCATTGCTCCGTCGTCCCTTGAAGGTTGAACTAAAATGTCAGAACTCGTTTATTAGAGAGAGAGAGAGAGCACTCGGATAATAATGCACGATGTACAATATATTAATATTATTTAATGTCGGTATTGTCTTAATATGCGAAATTTATCAATTAAATTTTGTCGTGGATATTTACACACATGCACATAAGTCATGGCACACATGGGTAACATAAGCAATTTATTGATATAATTCAATGAAGTCGTTAAATTAAAAAAATATATTTAGTTAAGAATAAATATAATGAATATTATATAATGAATAAATTTAATGAATATTATATTTATTTTCAATTAAATCATTTTTTTTAATTTAACGACTTCATTGAATTATATCAATAAATTGCTTGTTACCCATGTGTGCCATGACTTATCTGCGGAGTGTATGTAAACGAAAAATGACTTATAAATAGGGTTCGCTACTAAACGCGGTTTCGGGTATCCCCAGTGATATTGAAACTATTACCCGTGGATGCGAGGGAACTACTATGTATATATATATATATATATATATATATTTATATATATATATATATATATATATTTATATACATGTATACATACTATAAAAATACTCATATATAGGACAAAGAAAGTCAAACGTGAAATGATTTCATGTTTAACCTTAGATCTTATTTCACATATTATTATTATAAAATTTGTTAATATATATATATATATATATATATATATATAAATGATATATTTTAATCTAAATTGAATATTGATCAAGATAAAAGCTAAAGTTCAAAGAGTTGTTTTTTTTGACATTTATTAAAAGTGTCGAAATAAAATCATGATTATTTGTATAGTATACATAATTATTTAGTTCTATATGATATTTTCATTATGATTATTTTGAAATTGCTGTTTCGAATGTTATATTTTCTCATTTCTTCATAGAAATAATATTAAAAACAATGTTTTTATCTTTAAAATTTAGATGAATCATTTTTCCCTTAGATTAAATAATATTAACAGAAATTAAATATGTAATTTATTATTGATTTATAAAAAATAAGTTATTAATTGTTTTTAACAAAAACTAAATATGCAATTATGTATTGATTTATAAAAAGTAAGTAACCAATTATTTTTTTCTTTGTATTGGCGATATTTCTGTGTAAATTCACTTTTAATTTTTAAAAGAAATTTCCAGTACTATTTTATTGATACTTGGTTCTTCTTTATTTTTTATTTTCAATGAGCCTTTTTTAAATATTAAAATAATAACGGATGGTTCAATTATATTTATGAAAATAATTTTATCTTGATAAAATCATTTCTATCTTATTATTATATTTAATTTTTTTGTTATACAAAAAATTAAATCACACTGTGACAAACGTAAGCAAATTAATAATAATCAAAAATTATTGGTTATATCAAAAAACTAATTAATTAATTGATAATAACATTCATATATTAAAAGTGAACATATTTTCATATCACTTTGAAATACAATTTTTTAAGAAATAAAATTTTCAGAAAAATTTAAATAATTTCAGATTTTTTTTGATTTACTATATTAGTAAGTGTATTTTTTTAATTGTATCAGATTAAAGAATGATTTTTATTTTATATATATATATATTAAATAATTTAATAATTATGATTTTTTTATTTAATAAGTCGCGGTTTTACTAGGTATTTAATACAAATAAATAAAAAAGTTAATGTCAAAAATAATCATTCTAATACTTTCACATAACTAAATTTATAATACATCTCTGGTATTGTTCTCAGAAATAAAATATTGTAATATATTGTTTGCTTTTTTAAAGTTCAGAGTTTACTTTTTGGATGTATTATATTATCTTCTATTCAGAGTGCGGTATAAATTATATTTTTTTTAAAAAAAACGTTCTTTACCGGTTTCGTTTTCTTGCCTTAATATAAATAAAAAATATATTCTGGCATTTTTTAATAAGTAAATAAAATAGAAGTTTGAAGCAATAAATATTTAATAAATATTTTTCAATTAATTATATAAAATTACTCAATGTTTAATTTATCCAAAGTTTATAAAGTTTAATAAATTCATTTAAATAGATTATCATTTTTATTATTTATATAAATTGTTCACATTAAATATAAAAAAATATTTTTGATATTGTAGTATAATTTTTTTTTATTTCAAATTTATAATCCTTTTCACATTTGATTTTTTAATAATTACAAAAAAATAGTATATTTTTATTTTTTCATTTTATAAAATTATTACAATATTAAATATCTTCATTTGTGAATTGATATATATATATATATATATATATATATATATATATGTGTGTGTGTGTGTGTGTGTGTGTGTGTGTGTGTTCAATCCGTACTGATACATAAAAGTTCATTATGATTCATTTAGTCATATATTTTATATAATACTGAAACGATTTTTTAAACCATATCATTTTTCTAATGTCATATATAATCTCTCCTAACACATTTCTAATAATTATTTTTAAATGTGTATTATTTGCAATAAACACCATTTATAACAATTAGTAAAATTATTAAATACTAAAAAATTGTTTAAAATCTTTTTTAATGATAAAATCTAGACTGTTAATCACTGCTTTGTACATAAATGCTTTTAGTCATGAAAGTGCATGTTTCTCATTTTTAATTTTAATTTAAAATATTATAAAGAATCGCATGATAAAAACCCAGATAAGTAAAAAGAGTTATTAATAACCACAACAATTATGGATGCTTAAAAAACATAAATGACTATAATTTTATTAGCTTATATAAGACACTCTGAAGAAAAGTGAACTTTAACACAAATGAATTTTCACCCCAACACCACAATATGTTTTTAACACCACAAACATATTATGGTGTTGAGGGTGAAAATTCACTTGTGTTAAAGTGAATTTGTCAGAGTTTAAAACAAACAGTAAAAGAGAACTATTTATTGTAATATGGGTGAACTATTAAATTTGTTTAGTATTAAAACATTCATAATTTACAAACAGCAATTTCTATTGATAGTTATATCATTACAATTATGTCCATTATAATTACTCATTAAATTACTCTTTAAAGAATTATGGTACGAATTATATGAATAAAAAAAATCCATTTCAATTATAATTTGTAAAATGTTGCTTATAAGCTTCATATATTATTATCATAAATAATTATTTAAACACATATTTTTGTTATATGTTTTTTTATATTTAACATTAAAGAGTAGTGTTTAAAATAAAAAAAAACATAGTGTACATATTTTATTGTTTTTTGTTAACTTTGAAAATAATTTTATAAATAATGAATTCCATGATAAATACATATCAAATAAATCGATTTCAAAATAAAATATTTTTTATATAATAAATAAATTGTCATTAATTTCACTTGATTTAGTAAAATATTTACATATATCCATAAATATAATTTTCGATCTTTTAATAGATTTCAATTAAGAATTATCTTTAAAAAATAAAAATGTATTTTTTTTAATATAAGCTACATATTATTGAAAAATACTATATGCATTATATTATTTAATTACATTTGTTTTTATAGTCTTTCTTTGAAATACTGTTTTAATCGCATCCTGGTTTATGAATAAAAGGAACTTGTTTTTTCAGCACATAGTCATTGAAAACAATTATATGCCAATTATTATACTGTTAATTGCTATTTAGTCACTTATTTGATATATAAATTTCAAATTATATACATTCGAACGCACACACACACACACACACCTATATATATATATATATATATATATATATATACATACATATATATGTGTGTATGTTTATATGTGTTACTCCCTCATATGCGATGAAAATAATCAGTAGTGTTCAGTGTAATCTTCTTTATACCTTGTATGACAGGTTACTTTTGTGTTAGCCAATGTTTTATCAGATGTAGTGGGATTAGCCTAGACGTTATCCCCAACCGTGTCTACCTTATAGACTGGTGGTATTATATATAAAAGGTAACAACCGCGATATTCGAACTTAGTACAACAATAAACACAATTTAGCCGAAGGTACGTAAGTTTGTTGAACAGTTTTTCTCATTTGTTTATTGTAAATTAGTATTTTTTAAATTGTTTGTTGGATATATTCAATACAGTGTGGTAAGTACAGTGTATAAATGAAGTGTAAAAAAAACTGTGTTTGTAGAAGTTATTCTGAAACTATGGTACGGATTTCTCAGTTGCTGGCCTAATTTAAACTGACATCAAAAATTTTATGATACACTGATTAAAGAAAGTTTATGTTTTTTTAAGAAAACAACTTTTTCATTATTTATTTTTTTAATAAACTTGAGTCTTTTTTTAAAATAAATATTATTTATTCAACTAATCATAAAAAAAATTATATATATATATATATATATATAATGTATATCCAGTGAATGGTAGCATTCATTGAGGTTTTCGTCCAGTAGTGGATTGATATGGGTTTAATGATGTGA
The DNA here is from genome assembly GCA_029203775.1 of Neoneuromus ignobilis. Taxonomy (NCBI): domain Eukaryota; kingdom Metazoa; phylum Arthropoda; class Insecta; order Megaloptera; family Corydalidae; genus Neoneuromus; species Neoneuromus ignobilis. Next base: position 28,550,181 of record CP092087.1, read on the forward strand.
TGTGTGATATATATATATATATATATATATATATATATATATATATATATATTACAATCTCGTTTTAAACGTAATTTGTATTATTTGATCTATAATAATAAAATAATTGTAAGATACCCATTTCCACTTCAGTTTCACTCGTTAAGAAATTATTAATAATATTTACATATAATTCATTTATTAAATATGCAAATAAAAGGATTCGATAACCTATTAATATAATAAAAATGATAATAATTGAAAATCATTTGAAAGAAATATAAAATATCTTATTTGTCTAATAAACATATTAATAATATTTTCGTCAACATAAATTTAAAATTATTTTTGATATAATCTACTAGAGAACTCGTTATTGTTGACTTTAATGTTTGAAAATAATGGTCAGTGAATCAGAATTTGAATTTTTACTTTTAATATTTACATTTTTAATAAAAGGCAAACTATTTCAATTTTTAATAATAAATATTAACTTATAAAATGAACACACATATATTTGTATATAGACATATATATTGTATATATATATATATATATATATATATATATATATATATATATATATATATATATAAATATATATATATATATATATAACGTTGTTTAATTAAGGTTCTTGATAAAAATGAAAAAAAATTAACAATAAAGGTTTATTTTGTATTAATTTTAACAATAGTTGTACAATGTTTCTAAATTCCATAAATGATATTCATGTTTAACAAAAAGGCAATGTTGTTACTTATTCTTTTATTTTTTAATATATATATATATATATATATATATATATATATATATATATATATATATATAACGAAATTTAAATACATTTACATGTCAATAAATATTGCTCTTTTATTTTTTATATTCAAATAAAATTAAAAAGTACAATAAAATGTTTATAATGAAAAGTACTATTGAAATAAAATTAAATTAAATCCATATAACTATGTCATATAATTCATATATGAATATTTTTATGCGATTCTAATTTTTATGCATTCGTCCATACACATAATTGATACATACACACATATACTTATATACATACATATATATGTATATACTAAATTAGAAATTAAAATTAAAAAGTATTAGAGATATAAAAAGTATCACATAATTACTTCGCTTTATTTGATTTGAAAGCAGTATAATTTTACATTAAGAACAAACTGTTTGTATTACTAATTATAAATAAAGATTTATTTAAGTTTTCTTTTTCAAAAATATGTTCACACATACATGTATATGTGTGTATGTGTTGTATATGTGGATATGTGTATACATATTTATATATGGATTTAAATTTAAAAAATGAACTAACATGACATTGATACTAACTATTTTTTTTAATAAACATTGTTAGAATATTTTTAAATTCATATTCTTCACTGTTTATTGCTTATTTTAATTCTTCAGTTCATATTGAAAATACACACACACTCATATATATATATATATATATATATATATATATATATATAAATATATACGAGGGTCGTTTGATAAGTATGGTAAAAAAGTAAGAAAAAATAAATTGAAAAATTAAATTAAATTAATTAAATCATTTAATTAAACAATACATAAATTTACCATACTTATCAAACGACCCTCGTATTATATATATATATATATATATATATATATATATATATATATATATATATGCGTGTGTGTGTTTATATACACATATTCTTATTATCAACTACTATTAATCTACTATAAGATAAAAAAATTTTCAAATTCTTTGAATGAAATTATCCATTGTTTTCTATTTTGTATTAATTTTCAATAAAATCACTTATATTCTTACACCATTTGCTTTATCGGCCTTTTTCCTCTTTTGACTTCTATAATCTTTAATCCTATTTCTAATTTTATTCACCTATGCCCATTTAACTAATTATAATAATATAATTTGTTTATGATTGATAGTAAATTCATATTATTATATCAGTAATTCGGTTTTATATTGATTATTGTTTATATAAGTTATTGTCACAATGTAATTTATATTAATAAAATTAATATCAAAAAATGTTATTTCAAAACTATTTGACATACATAACCATACATTATATATATATATATATATATATATATTTATATTTTACTAATAATTATTATTGATAATAATTTACTATTGTGCCATTATTTTATTGTATATATTTATATTCTCATAGGCGCATACACATTCATAAATGTATACAAATCCATAGTTATACTCACACAACTACTGCTGTGTGTTTTGTGTGCGCCTGTTTATAATCGCATAAACTTTAGCAAAGTTTCACTTTCTCAATCACACGTGACAATATGCTTAACCTCCTTCCGAACTTGCAATTATTTTAATTTAAAAAATAAATATACTTCAGAACAGTAGTCAATTTTATAGTGTTAAAATATTGTCTTATATTTTTAAAAGATGTAATCAAAATACCGATCAGTAGTTATTATACAATGTCTGTTTGTATTGATAAAATCACGCCTTTTGTTTAAATGTGATATTTAAGACACGGAAATTCAATTATGTATTATTCACGACACTTGTGTGTTCCTTAAATGGCTATGACATAACTTTTATAAATGAATTTAGAGGTCCTGTATATATTTGTGTAAATGTTGATATTAGTATATTTCTCAAGCATCATTTTATTGTATGTTTGTATTAACGTTCGTGTATATTTTTTTGGTATTCAACTTTTTGTAGCTCCTACAATTTTTAATATATTTTCATCAATCATAGATTTTTTAATCGTTTTAGTATTTTATTTGTATTCATTATTTTATTATAATTTTTTATTTTCTTTATCTCGTTTCTTAATAACACCAATAAAATCACTACGACTAAAATGTACATTTGTTTTCATTTTTTTAGTATAGTGTATATTGTAAACAACTTTATATTACTATGTTTTCCTTTCATTCATCTTTTTTAATTTTAACATTTTTGTAAGTGTAACATCCACTGATAATATCTTGTTCTTATAAATAATTCAAGCTAATGCTATACAATTCCAAACAATTATTCACAATATCCGCATCGTCTTGCTTTAGAAATAACTGTATATTATATTGGAGGTTTTCCCATTGTTTATGAATTCAAAAGAGAATGATAATTAACATTTATTAGATTTTTGTCTTATTAATAGAATGTGATCCATCAGTTTGAATCCGTTTTAGAATCCTTCTTGATATATCCTTAATTTTATTCATTATGCAAAATATAATTGACCTTGTATACAACTAATTACAATAAAAGTAAATAAATAATAACTGATAAATTTCAAATTTTAGTAGTAACTTATAAACTATTCATTATATTACTTAATTATGAAATGGTTATTTTGTTATTAATAATGGTAGTAAGAAATTAAAAATTTTTAGAAACAGATAACGTTTTTAAAATGGTCTCTTTTATTTTATGTTAAATATTAATTTTTTTTTTTAGATAAATTTATTATCTTATTTAAATATTTTAGAATTCACTTAAATCTCCAAAAATTCAAATGAACGTATCTAAGTAGAAATGATAATTTATTAAACAATTTGGTAAAAACAATATTTATGATACAAAGATATTTAATAAATTTTATCAAAAAAATAATTTATGATTTTATAAAATACAGTGTTTTCTATCAAAAATTTAAATATAAGAAATTATCAAAATTATTTTTTTTAAAAAAAGTAAAGTTAAAATATTAAATAATTTGTTGAATCATTCTACTTTTAAAATTTCATTTTTTATAATTTTTAAAAATAAATATATTTTTAAATATATTCAGTTCTGATTTCTTATTTATTTTGTACTGTATTTCTATCTTTTACATAAAATATTTATATTTCAGTTTGCATTTTTTTTAAATTTTTCAATAAAATTTTTATTATTTTGTTTATTTTTTATTTTCAATACGTATTACTAAATACAATGTAAATTAGTTTTTAAAATATTAATAAAAATTTTCTACAAATATTTTTGAATATCTACCTTTACTCATGAATATTACATATGTCCGAATGCAGATATATAATTATATTTTAATTCAGACGTATTTAATCGTTTGGGCGTATATACGCCGACATAAGCAATTCAAAGAGATTATAATATAGCAGCCTATGTCCAAATTTAAAAGTGATAGAATCCAAAAAAAAAATTCGATTTTTTTCATATTTACAACTTTCATACTAAAAGTATTGATTTATTTAAATAGTGAATTGTTTAAAGCAATTAAACAGAAAATTCGATTACTTTTTATAATATAAAAATTACACATCATTAATTTAAAAAATTAAAATAATATATATATATATATATATATATATGTGTGTGTGTGTGTGTTTGTGCGTATGTCTCATGAATAATAAAATAAACTTACATACAAAAACCTATAACAATTTTATAGTATTTTATTTGTAATGCTATTGTATATTCATTATTATTATACACAATTGTCTAAAAGTAAACGTACACAGTGTAGCCTTGTGTATTAAAACAAAACGGTGTATTTAAAAGTGTCTTCCTCTCGACCTTGTGTTACGTCACAACACATGCAAACTTTTCTTGAAACAGGAAACGCGTAAATCTTGGAGCTTTATACAGAAATATTCAGTCCAAATAACAAAATTAAGTTTTATTTTGTCTATATTTTTGTATAGTATTTTGTATTTCTTATATATATATATATATATATATATATATATATATATATATATATATATATATATGTGTGTGTGTGTGTGTGTGTGTGTGTGTGTTGTAAGTATCTGAATGAGTTATAATACTTTAGTAGTTAATATTAATTATATTAATTTACCGTATTTTCTTGTAAGTAATTAGTTTTATTTTTACAGAATCATGAGGGTCGCCTGCTTATTTTTGTCTATTTGCATCTTCACGATATGCGTGGCGAATCCTGCTATAAAAGAAATCAGACCTGTGTCTAACCGACCTGGAAGATTCCTTTCATTACCAGTACCACAAAAATGCGCCTCCCGTAAGTTTTATTTATATTTAAGTTTATTAATTTTTTTAATAAAGATGAAATTTGTTTTTAAAAATATTTAATGGTATTATTTATAAATCTTTCAAAAGAGCAGTCATTTTTTCTCTAATAATAATTTCGAATAGTATATCTCAATCAAGGGAACAGTCTTACATTTGAATAATATTCATTTATTATATCACATAAAAATATTTTATATGAAAATTATTGCTTTTATTAATAATTAGAAACTACAAAAATGTGTTTAATCATATTTTTTTCGTGAGAAAATTAAAAATAATATAAGTTATTTAAAATTGTTGTTATGAATGTAATTACAATAATTAATTATTTCAAATTAATAAAAAATCCAAGTTAATTATTTGTAGTTAAATTATACAGGAGTAGTTTTAATAACTTATAGAAAATATTTATTTATTTTAGTAAATTTTATAATCCCAACGAAATTTATAACATTTTCTCAGATGTGTACATATATAATACAATACTCTCACTGAAAATAAAACCTTTATTGTGAAATGAAGCGTATTTATTGACTTATAGTATTTAATGTTTAAATTTTAAAATAAAACACGAATTGGAATGGAGCACAGAATAAAACACGGGCGTCAAAGTATTAAAATTGCTTCTATATATATATATATATATATATATATATATATATATATATATATATATATATATATATATATATTATATGTATGTAATTTAAAAAATATGCATACATGTATATATTCAAGGTCATTTAAAAGTAGGTTAATAGAGTATCCTCTTCTTTTAGGACTGACCTTTAAAATTATAAATGCTTAAATGCATCTTCAAATATTAAAATCTGTTACTTTCTTCAGTATGACCTTTGAATTATTTTCTTATAAAATGTACTAATACACATGTAAAAATAAAGTTTCACTCTATTATATTTAAATTTATTATTGAAATTACATTAAAGCAAAACGTAATTCATAAAGAAGTTGAAAAAAGTTAATGAAATTTTTGATTCAGTATTTTATTTACAAGAAAGTTCATCATAACTGATATTTTCTTAATTGAATATTTCTTAAATTTATTTCTTAATTATATCTGTCATATTCAAAAATAATAATAACCTTTATACAATTATATCTGTTGATAATTAATTCAGTGTTTGTATTAATAAAATGAATAGTTAATTTTAATTTTATATATATATATATATATATATATATATATATATATATATATATTCATATTATATATATATATATATATATATATATATATATATATATATATATATATTCATAATTTCCACAACTTACAGACATCAGTTAAAAACATACATTTACTAATAAATATATTTGAATAGTAAATAATTAAATTTAAAATATAATTATTCGACATATTATTCCATAGGTATTATTTTTTTTGTTATTTTTTATTACTAGAGATTTTCAAACTTTAGAAAGATTTGCTCATTATATTTACTTTCATATTTACGATTCAATGTATTTAATGATCTGTGATGTGTTCGTTCAATCTCACAAATTAAACTAATAAAAAACTGTTTTCGTGTTAAAATAATATTTTAACACTTCAAATAACTTTAAATTTGTTTTATATCAACGAAATTTTTATACAAGAAACATTATTTACTATTTAAATCGTTTGAAATTAGGTACTTTATATATATATATATATATATATATATATATATATATATATATATATATATATATATATATATATATATATATATACGAATATATCAGTACTAATTTTAAAAATTTTCTTTAATAAATTAATTTCTAAAAATAATGTCATAGCATTAAAAAGATATATTATAATCGTATTATTAAATATAGAAACATGAATATTTTCGGAGTAATAGATAATTATTTTTAATACTTTATAAAATTTTATACATTATATAAATTAATTTGATTATACTATATTTAATGATTTTCACAAAACTCCTTATTTCTGCGTAAATATGTACATGTATATATATATATATATATATATATATATATATATATATATATATATATAAACATATTACTCCATCATTTATACTAATAGAATAAATTATTTGAGTAACAAAAGTCAAGTTTTCTTAAATATTAAAATTAATTTACATTCTAATATAAATTCTATTCGGCAGGAAATGTGTTTCGATACATTTTGTTAACATAAAATACTGCTTGTTACCTCATATATAAAATATGATGTTTTTAAAAAACTTTCATTTTTTTATGTGTATATAATTTTTTCCATAAACAATTAAGTTTTTTTTGTTTTCAGTAAATATATGTAAATGTTTTACCAATATTATATATATATATATATATATATATATATATATATATATATAATTGATTAAAAAAATAAACAAATGTTTAGATGCGGAGTATTTGTATATAATTTTACCTATATGTTAAAATTTATGTATATATAATATAATTATATCTTACATACTTCTAAAAATTTCCGGAAAAGTGAGTGAATTGAAATTATAAACAAGAAGAAGTAAAAACTACTACTTAACATAAATTGTTTTAGTAAATATAAATTGAGTAAAGGTGTTAAGTTTTATTAAAGGCGAAGTAAAAAGTATTTTAATGTTTGTTATAGAAAATATTTTTATAAAAATTTTAATTTTATGAAATGCTTACCACATTTATGTACTTAATATAATTTAAAAAAAATACATAATTTGAGCATTTTTAAAATTATGTTTTTATATTATATATTGTATACATAGACGTATACAGACATATATATATATATATATATATATATATATATATATATATATATATATATATATATATATATCGTAGATCGAAAGTAGTGATTGTGACTATAACAAAAATATGTGGGTGTAGAAGCCCAGTTTCGAATACCACGATTTGTTACCTAATGTGCCATTAGTTCAATTCTATTAAAGAAAATAAAAAAATACACAATATCTTGATCTCTTAAATCAGGTTGTTCTGAATAACGTTATAAAATAACCTAATTGAAAAAGAACGAATATATATATATTTTAATATGAAACATTTTTCAGTGATTATTACGTTATATATATATATATATATATATATATATATATATATATATATATATATATATATATATATATATATATATGTAATCAAATATAATGAATACTTGTTTTTGTTCTAAAAAGCAATAGAGAATTAAAATTTCATTTTTTTTTTAAATAAATTAATGTCATATATATATAATATGTGTGTGTGTTTGAATGTGAATTTGTGTCTTGTAGTGAATTTGTGTGCATCATGTATACTCTTGTACTTAAGGATATGTGAGTAAGTGAACTTTTTTACTCGCATGAATTTGTTGACATGCACGGCACTTAACATGGAGAAAGTATATTTACATTTATAAATATTGCAAATTTTAGAATAATAATGCAGTGTATATGTAATAGTTATTTAGTTTTATTTTTGCATGTACATTTTCATTGATGTTCGAGACACGATATAATTAACATGTATGCTTTTCTGAATAATATACGTAAATAATAGTTTTTGTATATGCCATTTTAACACAATGAAATTATCAAAATGGAAACTTTAACAAGAACAATATTAAGCATTAAGTTGGATATTATTATAGAAATATTCTATAATGTATTTTGTAAATAATGTAATTATATAGTGTGTATTATTAATGAATTGATGGACAGTATTTCAAAAAATATATCGATAATTTGAAAAATGGAATATCGATTTTAATCGAAAGTAGAGAAAGTGATGAAATTTAAACGTGAAAACATACTTGTTTGAATAATAGGAGTTACACAGAGAAAATTTTATTAGTGAAATGTAAAATACATATATATATATATATATATATATATATATATATATATATATATATATATATATATATATATATATATATATATATAATATATATATAAATATAATTTTATATAAATTAATTTTAGTTGGTTATAATTTTTTTTCATACATAATACATATTTAAAGATGGATATCTTAGACTTACTTTTTTTATAAGAAAATAATTTAATCCTTGCACATTGTTGGAAATTGTTTGTCATTTTTAAAATATTAATTTTAAAAATATTTTTTTAGTTTACTTTTTACATTCATAAATTCAATGTTATTTTTATACTACATTACATTTTCCAAAAAGGGTATATATATATATATATATATATATATATATGAAAGCCCAAATTTAATGTTTATTTATATTACACAAACTGTAAAAATTCTGTCTTTTTTTTTAATATCCGACAAGTTGTTGAAAATTTATTCAATTTTACTGTATAATTTATCTGTTTGACATGCTTTTTATTGTAGATACTTTTTATCTTATAAATTTAAATCCAATATATTAAATTAAAAGCATCTTGTTTTAATGAATACATATCAAATATTAAATTGTCCACTATTCATCATCTCCAAATAAGGAAATTTTAAAATATTATCAAGGTATGTTCATATTTGCATACATTAAGAATTATAATAAAATATTAGCTTAGTTTCACAAAAAATGGATTCAAATTTTATTGACATTAAATAATATTGGTACGAGATCTTTAATATAAGTTTGTTTGTTTCATGATTACACAATAAATAGTTTTATATTTTCTTGTTCCGTGAATTCTATACAAAAATCTAGTTTATTGCAAATATTTGTATTGTGGTGACCATGTATTCAAAGGTCATATGTAAATACTATTTATGCTAATTAAGTTGAATATCGTCAAAAAATCGCGTCAAAAAAATCTTCATGATACATCTAAATTGATAATAAATAAATAACTTGGGTAAATGTACACGTTTTACATTTATTCAAACAGCAGATTTTGTTACATGAATACATAATGTAAAGTAAATATTTTATCATTTACACTTTTAAAACAAAATGTTATATTTTGCAGACATGCATTATATATAATATAAAAAAATTCGTACTTTAAAAATTAACATTGAAATTGAAAGCGTCAATAATTTTTCAAATAAATTTCTCAATAAAAATAAAAATGAAATGAAAAAGAGTACAGATTATTATGTTAAAATTTATGGGAAATATTTATACACATAGTATTTTTTTTAAAAAAAAAGTATTTTCAATATAATAATATTAAATGGATCAATCAAACAACTAAAAGTTCTGGACGGCAAACTGTTATTTGTAATGAATACTTTCAAATCCCACTGAAATTTACAGTGTTTTAGATTTCGTTGATGAAATCATATGAAATTTATATTTTATTATCTTTCTACAAAATATAAAATTATATATATATATATATATATATTACTAAATTCGCATTTGTTCAATAAATTGTCCAAAAATAAACATAGAAAGCTTTTATATAATTATATAACAAATTTAGCCAAAATAGTTAATGTACTTTTAACAAAAGTGAATTATCATCCCTAATACCACAATATGTTATAAAGTGTTCAATAATCACTTATTGTTTATAACAACAATGAACTAATGCACATTTTAATGGCAATGCCATCAACAAAAAAGTGAACAATAAGTGATTATTGAACACTTTTTAACATATTTTAGTGTTGATGATGATAATTAATTTGTGTTAAAGTGAATTTGCTACAGTTTCAAAACAAACAGTTAATATGTAATATCTGCTATTAAAATTTAAAGCTCTATTTTAAAAAATCTATATATTTTTAATTTTTATTTATTATAAACTTATAAATGTTACAAAGTTCTTTCATGCAACTTATTAATATTTATTCATACTCATCAATACAAGTAAAAATATTTTGAAAATTCATTACTCTTTTTAATCTTCTACAATTACTATTTATAGTATCTAAAATTGAAATTAAAATAATATATAAACACCAAAAATATAAAATCTTTAAATATTTTAAATAATATTTTGTTACATTTTATGATTTCATCAATTGTAAAAAATAACAATTACCAAAAAATTGTAATGAAATAAAAAAGTAAATAAAAATATTTCGTGCATGTATTTTATACTGTAATTATTTATTATTTTTTGTGCTTGATGAAGTCACAAATATATATTTCGTCAGGTGTTTGTAATTAATGAATTGTGTTGATTCGTGTGAAAACATTTAGATTTTTTGTTTTAATATAAGCCATTGTTTTATTTAATACAAATATTTATTTCATGTCGATATATTTCTTATCTGCAAAACTTGTTCTTACAAAATATTTTTTTTATAAATACAGTATATATATATATATATATATATATATATATATATATATGTAAATAAAAACATATAATTCATAAATAATTCTCATATTAATGCTTATCTCTTTGTAAATATGCTTGTAAATAAAAATAATACTAATACATAATTCCTTTATGTTCATCTGACGATATAAATATTTCACAATTCACTTATAAACATTTCTTCTCATAATTATATACAATTTATCATTTATTCTAACCTTCCTGAAATATTGTTTTAAAATATAAGAGATGACTTTTTAATTGCGCTGTCATTTTAGACACTAAATTATATAAATTAGCTGAATGATGAAATTTACACATTTTTTTAGTTATTATATGAAACAAGTATATCCACGTAAATTGACATATGATTGCAATATTTTGAAAATAAGCACTTATTTTCTTAAAATTATACACTATTATAACAATTATTTTTTTTCTGTTAATAATATGTCTGCTGGAAATGACTTTTAATTTATAAGACCTGCCAAACATAAATATTTTAATTATTCTTTTTTAAATACTTATACGATTTAATTTATTCATGGTTCATAAATAACTTGAATATTTTTTATTTTTAATGTAAAATATATTAAAAAGGTTGCAATATTACTTTTTTTCGTTATATATCAAAATTTCTTTATTTATTCTTAAAAAAAGTACATAACCAAACTAAAGAAGTTTTTATTATATTTTTTAATAAGTACATATATAATATTAGTTAATAAAAATAGTATATAACAATATTTTTAATGTTATTCAATGAGTATAACAAGCTGATCAAATTACAATTTATTATAAAATGATTATATCTGTTTTAAAACTACCATGTTCTTCTTCAAAACTATATGACACTTAAGAAATATATAAATAATTGAATTTAATGTTAAAAAAGTAAGTTTGTTATTCAAATGATATAATATATAATACAATTGAAGCTTACTTTTATTTTTATAATGAATTTTAATCTTCAGAATAAAAAATATTTCATGATTGCTTTTGTAATACGATTAATTTACTTTTACACAAATAAATCTTTCCCTAAAGCCACGAGATTTTTGAAAAATGTTTAATATTCATTTATTGATTGGTTTTCCACTTGTGGACATTTTAATAATCTCATTATTTACTTTATTATTAACACTATAAAATATGAATTTATAATTCTGTGTTTTGAAAATAATGACATAGTTGCTTACTATCATTTACTATCCTTTAATCTCATTGGGTCACCGTATATATATATATATATATATATATATATATATATATATATATATATATATATATAATGTATATTTATATATTTTTAATTTCTTCATAAAAACATATTTTGTAATATTACAATGATACGTAATATTATATAATTGAAACTAATCACTGAAAAATTATTCCATGGAATAATTTGTTTTTAATAAAAAAAAATTGCCCTTGCAACATCTCAATATGTAGAAAGTTCGCTAATATCTCTGATATAAAAATTATAATAGTACTTATTCAAATATCAAGGCTAATTAAAATATATTGTTTTTATTATCAGCCGAAAAATATATAAAAAATAATCAAATGCAACATGTGAAAAATCTCACGATTATTAAATAAACATAAATGTTTCTTTATCTAGTCGTTCAACAAGCAGCCGGATCCTTTTTCGTCATTCATTATGTAAAAGTGCATGACTCATTTAGGAAACTTGCGTAATTCAATATATTAAATAAACAATCACATCGCATAATAAGTATAACTGATTTTTAAAAAGCAATAATACTGTTGCTCATATCGAAATAAAAGTTCGTACGTATTAAATTGTGTAATTTATTAAATATATATTCTCACATTGATGATTTTAGTCACATACCATATACTAATACACTTATGACTGTAGGCAAAAACCAAGACATTAAGAGAAAGTCTAGTTCGACATTTTTATGTTGTCCGCATATGATTCGAAATTGATTACAAACACATCATTCGGCCTAATCTTCTTGGCAAAGCTTCCTTTTCTAATTATTATTTTCGAATGTGTACAACATATTTCGTTACAAAATGATTTACACGACTAAATATTTACACCTACTTTCCAAAATACACATACTTATATTGGAAACATTCGTGGAAATTTGTTTTAAACGACGATTATATGAAAGATATCAAAGAAAAAAAATAATATAATAACAAAAATAAATTCGAATTCAAACAGATGCTTAAGAAATTCATTCTTTTAATAGATTTTAATTGATTGAGAATAAATTTACCGAAAATTTTTTAATACTCATAGACATTATTGACAATAGTTTCTGTAAATAACTATTTTTATTATAATTTTTTGGTAATACGGTTAAATCACTGATTCGAAAACGACTCCCTTCCCATTAGTCACTATTGTTCGCCTTTTTTGCTTATACACACTACGATTGACATGCCATTGTCTTAATGATGGCATAGTTTGAAAAGAATGAATAATAAACGAGTATTGAATATCTTAATAACATCTTGTGTTGTTGAAAAGGATTTATAAATGGAAAAATAATTTTATATTCTATTTATAATAAATACTTTAATTAAAAAGTATTGCGCACTAGTATTATTTCTATTTACAATACATTGGTTTATGAAGATTGTATAAATACATGGCAAAAATAACTTTGAACACTAGCTTGTCACGAAGAATTTAGTATCACCTGCCAAAAAACAGATAGTAATATTTAATATTTATCACAAATACGTTTCATTTTTCAGTTATGTAGCACATAATGTATACATTTTTTAGTATTGCATTTTAAATACATAAACATTTTGAAACATATTCATGAATTAAAATATAATACAATACTTTAAAAGATTTCGATTATAGGCTATATATTTTCTAATTAAAAAATTTAATAGAAACTTAATTCGTGTAAATCAAAAATGTTGTATCACGAAATAATACTTTCTTCTTTAAAAAATATACGTAAAAACAAGCCGTATAATATGAATCACCATGTAATATATTATATTTACACTTTTTTTTCTTAGTTAATCATACACAATATAATTAGTGATTGTTTCATTTAATGATGCATTTCTAATATTTTATCATGAAAATTGCATGAGATTTTTGATTAAACTAACAATATCATTAAATAAATAGTTTAAAGATCAAACTAATTTTATTACTTACTTATATTATTAAATTAATTAATCATTATATTTTTATAATCACGTATATTTTTTTTATTAAAAATCATCATGGTCAATTCTTACGATTTCGTAGAAAATTGATTGTACTAATGAGATTGCAACGAATTAACATTTGTCACTGTCGGCGCCAGTGTTATATTACTCAATACTACAAATTTAGTATTAAATTTATCTACATTTCAGTATTTTTTATCGTTATTTTAATTTATTTTATATTTTAATGATACTAATAACACGTGTTCTCGATGATTAGTTAAATTTATTTTTCGAACAAATTAAAACATTAAATATTTTTTTACAAATATTATTTTATTTAATATTTTGTAAAATAAATACAACTTCATATATTTTTATTTGATATATTAGAAAAGAATAAAAATAAGTAATTGAATTATAAATTTCTGTTTCAATATTCATAAGTATATGTTTTCATGTTTTCTTTCATTAATTTTTATCATGCCACTAAATTTTCAAAAAAATCTAAATTTTTTTATAAATAAGAACATTTCCAATTCAAAAATAACATTTCATTAGTATTTATACTAGAAATTTTAAATTAGAAGACTGTCAAATTTTTATATACATATATTAACAACTCCCTATAAAATATGTATAATAGTAAAAGATATTATTCTACTATTATAACATTGGTTAAATACGAATTCTAATTTACAGTTAACAATTTCGTTACTATCAATCTTCCATTACTCATTTATTAATATTTTTTTTCATTCTGATGAAAATTTATCAATAAATGAAAAAATAATTATTTATAAAATAAGAAAAAAGGAAAAGTTTCTTTAGATCATATTTGAAACAGCACAATTATTAATGACAATACATCGTGTCTGTTTTTGCTTATAAATAGAATGAACTTAATTATATTAATAAGATTATTTAACGTATTCTTGTTTGTACAAATAACGAAAATAACTTGGCATCTAAAAACATAGCTTTTTCTATATTTAAAATGTATTCAATGCCAAATACTAATGAAAACTTAAAAATAATTCGTTCCAATATTCGTTATTAAAAAAGCTGATAGTTGAAAATCATTTTGATATTAGTAATTTTTAAAAATAATACTAAAAAAACTTTTTTAATTATACAAAAATAATTGATTTATTTAATATAAAAAATAGACATAGGGATTTTTATACCAAATAAAACAATTTTCTATATGTTTTATATATATATGTAATATTTTCAGTTTTAAAAACAATTTTACTACCTATACAATTCATTTAAAAATGCATCTCATAAACAAAAACTCTGTTGCTTTTTCGTACCACTTTGTAGTACAATATATATTTTTTATATATTTAAAATATAAATATTAGTATATTTTAAAATATTTGCCATTTCGCAATAAATAAATAACATTACCTTAATTTTATTATAATTAGTAATAATTTATAAAAATATAATTCAAAACATTAAAATATTACAACTAATGATGGAATTGTATTTGTTCAACAACAACAAAAAAAACTTGGCATCACTATATTATGTATAAAAATATTTAACAGCTATTTATTTTTTACGTTGCAGCTTTGTATTTTTAATGTCGTTAACATTAGTACGCAGCAAAAATATTGTATACTTTTTTTGATCTTTTAGTATTGAAAAATGATTTGTTTGATATAAACTAAAATATTTTCAATAGAAAAAATAATATTAAATCGTATGAACTTAATAAAAAAATAATATGAGAAAATGGGAAAAAAACTTTAAAATACTTTTATGATTTATATATTGATTTTGAAACGATAGTATTTTAATTCTTTTATATTATTAATTCTAATTAACTCATTTTTAAATGTCACAAAAATAAATTTCGCTACTGTTGACAATTCGTTTAATTGGGAAAACTTTAATTCCAATACAATTACATATATATATATATATATATATATATATATATATATATATATATATATATTCTAATTGTTTTTGCAGTAATATAAATGATTATTAATCATCATAATACAATAAAATTCTAGTGTTGATAAAATATATTTGCTTTGAAATGTTGTTAATTTTACAAACGTATATTGAGTATTAGAAAAATGTCATTTTATCTAAGAAATTTAAATTCGACGAATGTATTTGATAAAATTATTTTGTAATATAAATTTTATTTTCAAACTGGTATATCTCTCATATCAATTATGAGATCATATATGAAATTAAAATTGTAAATAAAATGATATCTATATTTTACATGATGAACTTAAATCGTTATCATACAAACATGTTAATAACCTTTACAACAGATATGTTAATCATTTGTACAATTTACAACATTGGTGTGCTAGAATTTAATAGTCGTGTGTATGTACTCAATTTTGTTTTGATTTTAACATAATTTACAGTGGAAAGTTCGACCTTGTAACTGACAGTTAATGCACGGTCTTCGCTAACGTTGTGTCTTCTCATATTGTAATGGTCATTCGCGACCTATATGATCGGGGTCAAACTTTTTAATGTATCTTAACAATGTTGTGTTATAATATTGTTATGCAAATATTGTTTAATGCAATCAACTGGAAATACTGCTCATTTGCAATGTAATATCCGTCAATATATGCATAATTATAAAATTCAGATCGAGCTATTTCAAACAAATGTTTTATGATGTTTACAAAAAAATATGAAAATCAAAATGAAACCAGTTCATTTTGATTAATACTCATTGTTGTCTTCCCAAATATTTATTTTTTTATTTTTTTAAAAATGATTGTGGATAATCATAAAAAGTATATTCAATTTCCTCAAAAAAAATAAAATTTAAGAAAAAGATTAAACTTCTTTTCATATTCTAAATTGTTTATATATATATATAAAAGAGTAAATAAATTCAATTAAATTTTTATCTATTGAAATATTATATATTAATAGATGAACTTCTACAGTTATTTTAAATATATTTTAAAAATAAGAAAATAACCCAGTTTTAACATAATATAATAACGGTATAAAACAATGAAAATCATACTACAAGACTTGTTTAAAAAAGAAAACCAAAGCTTTTGTACCTCTCATTTATTGTTATTATAATAATAACTGTCTACACCGTATAGAAATCACATACTTACATATATATATATATATATATATATATATATATATATCTGAATTCCAGTCATTATTTATTTATTTCAAGCAAATAATATAGTTCAATGAAAAAAATATTTTAACTGGCAATAAATGTTTGTTTATTAGTAAAATATACCACATTAAAATGTTATAATTCAAGTTTAATACAGGATATGAATTTTGTATAATCCACTGAATAAATAAAGTAATAATTATTTTAAAATAGATTCAATAATGAGGTCAACATGCATCTCTAGGTAGACACATTCTCAAAGTCCACTGACTTGTCCAGTGATGTAGCATTACGCAACAAAACATACTTTCGCGGTCACATATCTGCCTTCATAACCTAATGATGATTGTGTCACAACTCAACTTTTACACGCATACTAACATAAATAACACACGGATCATTGAACAACAAAATTTAATAACTACTATTTAATATAAATAAATAACGCCAACACTTGAACAAATATCAATATAATAAATAATTATTAGTACACTTTTATATAACAAAAGTAATCTTTAAAACAAGTATTCGTTTAAAATAAAATCATATATTCTAAAATTTAAATTGTAGCTTTTTTAATAAATTCAAAAAATAAACTTATTGAAGTGAAATAACATTTAATTATTTTAGAAATTATGTATGTATATATATATATATATATATATATATATATATATATATATATATATATAAAATCATCATCATCATCTGTATAATAGCCTATGTCAACCCTCTACTGAGCGAAAGTCTCATCGAATGTCATTAGATCTTCTCAAATGTTTTCCCAAGATTCTTCTATTGTTTCTTTAATAAAGTCTCTTTCTTGATCTCTTTTTGTCTTTTGGTTGCCATTCACTAATTATTTTTGTCCTTATATTGTCTCCCGTTCATACTATGTGTTCTGTTTATGCTCAATTCATCGATGTTATTTGTTCTGTTAAATCAATTACTTTTGTCTATTTTCATATCTATTTACAGACTTTCCACTCACGTTTAGAAATTCAAGCGTTATTCTTTCCATACTCCTCTGAGTAGTCTAAGGTTTTTCTTCATTTTACTTTCACTGTTCAACTTTTCGACTCGACATATATATATATATATATATATATATATATATATATATATATATATATATATATATATATATATTGCAGAAAAATAATTATGAAATACTTTACTAAATAGAACATAAAAAGACATACATGTGACAAACCTTGACTGTTTATCAGTGTAAAATTATCTAAATCTGTGATTTCTTAATAAAACCCCTAATTAATATTTACAACATCGATTTGCTGCAACATCAGTTAAGAAATATTGCCTTAATTATCTCTATCTCATATGATTTAAAACAATTACTACACTTATTAGTTATATACACTCGAATTAAATATTTTTTTGCTATTATTTACCTATATATATTCTATAATAATTAACATAATATCTCAAAGAGAGAGAAACATTTTTTATATTTGAAATATATTATAATTAGAGCAAAAGATTTATTATTAGTATCAAATCAAGTTATATATAAAACCAAATATTTTTCGTACAAACTTTTTAACGATTTTTATTACATATATATATATATATATATATATATATATATATATACACACTGAAATATTATTCTTCCTAGTAAATAGAATGAACAAACAAATATCTATTTACAAATTGTCAAAGTCTAGTAAAAATAATACTAGCAAAAAAATATCACATTAAAATAACTGTATACATATAAAAATTCATAATATCTATAATAAAATATATAATATTTATTTGCTAAAAATTTCGTACCATTATAGTAGTGTTTAATTAAATTTTGTTAAATATTCACTTTAGTTTAAAATCATTCTTTGGTATTTCCTAATAATATCATTTTTTATAATAATTTTATTAAAATATCCATATGTATATTTCTTAAAAAAATTATCTTAGAATCATGAAATTATATATATATATATATATATATATATATATATATATATATATATATATATATATTATTTATATAAGAAATAACTATAATGTATTTGTTGTACATTACAATTATTTATACTTACCTAGATTATTAAATAAAAAATATTAGATTTAATTTATATTATTTAATTAGATGATATATGTTATTTATTCGGTTGATATTTATATTTATATACACACATATACATATACATATTATGTATATGAAATTATTTTTTTAGAAACTAGTAAAATATATATAAAAGATATTTTATAAACTATGAATTAAAATAAAAACATTATTTGTTGTTATGTATAAATTTTTATATTTTATGCTATTGTTTTATATTAAATTTCTTATTCTACTGTTATAGAAACTAAGTCCATTCAAATTTCATTTTTTATTTTATTCTAGTTGATCTCTCTCTCTCTCTATATATATATATATATATACATATATATATATATATACATGTGTATGCGTACGTATTGTATATGATATATGTACATATATATGAATATATACAAACATATATATATATATATAATATGTACGTGTGTATTTTCCTCTACTAATAATTGAATAATTAATTCAAAATATTTGAACTTTAAAAATTCAAATAAATATTGTTTAATACATGGTATTTTAATGCTTAAGGCTACTTCAACAACATTGATTATCATATAATGCTTCAAATAAATGGATACAACGATATAAAATTGTGAAATAATTTAAAGTTGTCATCAATCAGAAATTTATTTGCATCATCATTTATTGGCATATATTATACTATTATTAAAAATTAAATTGAAATTGTTATTTCTGAAACATTCTTCTTTTAGTAAATAATATCGTTATAATATTCATCAATATTATATTATTTATTTAAAATTCTTATTAGTAATAAATAAATATATATATATATATATATATGTATATATATATATATATATATATATATATATATATATATATATATATATATATATATATATATATATATATATATATATATATATATACAATATATGTATTTTAAAATATATACACTTGATATCTAATATATTAATACACAAAAGTAATTGTTATCGAGTTTCTATCTTTTTGAAATTAAATGTCATCTATTAAATAATATTACATATATATATTTTTTTAATTTTATTTGTTGTTCTGGAACTGTTGCTGATTCACTTTAACACAAATAAATTTTAATCCCAACATCACAATGATTATAAAATGTTCAATAATCATTGTTTATAAATATATCGGCTGATGCGCATTTCGATGGCGACGACATCATCGTCAAAGCATTTCTATTAAAATCTAGAGGCTAAAGCTATATTTTAACAGAAAGATTCTGACGATGATAGCGGCGCCATCAAAATACGCATCAGCCGACATATTTATGAACAATAAGTGATTATTGAACACTTTATAACCATTGTGGTGCTGGGGTTAAAAGTCATTTGTATTTTTTTGATATTCTATTTTATATAGTATATTAATCAAACATTGTTTTTTTTTATAATAAGTCATTAATAATGTTTTCTTTTTCAAGGACCAAAGGAATTTTTCTACCGTGGCCATAACTATTTCTACAGCGGTCATGTTCCTGAATTAGCTAATCGTAAAGTTGACTGGCTTGATGCACGAAACCTTTGTCGAGTATATTGCATGGATCTCGTTTCAATGGAAACTCAAGAAGAAAATAATTTAGTCTTCAGATTGATACAACAAAGTAAGCAAATAATATAATTTTCTTTCCTTTCTTTAATTATCCTTAAATTATTATATGTATTAGACAAACATTAACAAATATATAAATAAAACGGATTCATATCTTAAATTATTTAATTGATATTTTTATCGTTAGAGTTGTAAATAAGGAAATTTTAGAATAAAAAAAAATATACTGAAGACAGTATGAAATTACATTGTACTATATAGATATTTTATATTTGATAAACTCTGTCTCTGCATTTAAAATGAAACAATATTGTTTACAAGACAGCTTTCATAATTTAAATAATGCTTAAAAATAATGACTACTTTAATAACATCGAATTAACTTATTGTTTTTATATTTTTTTTACTTGTTATTAAAAAAAATAAGCGATATTTTCTACCAATTTAAACAAAAGTATTATGGGTTTGAAATTAAAAGTAATAGGAATTTCTAATAATGATATGATAATAATAGAAATTAATGGTTCACAATTAAAAATGAAATGTTCTAAATTACTACTTTTAAGAAAAGTAGTATATACAGTTAGTTTCATTCATTAGTTATTTTAGTGTTTCATATAAACGCTTTCGGCGATAATAGTTTCAACAAAAACTATACATACAGACAGACAAGAATACTTTCAAGAAAGTTCTTACGTACAAAGAAAAAATAAGCCATTAATCAATATGTTTTGTATGTGTGTGTGTTTATATGCATACATAATAACATTCATTTCTTTTCCTTAGATGATGTACCTTATATCTGGACAAGTGGTCGAGTATGCGATTTTAAAGGTTGTGAAGGAAGAAGCGATTTAGAACCAAAGAACGTATTTGGATGGTTCTGGTCCTCAAATCGTGAAAAAATGGCACCAACAAATCAAACTCCAAATGGATGGGGTTATAATCCATGGAGTAAGACAGGACATAAAAAACAACAACAGCCTGATAATGCCGAGTTCGATATTAATGGTACAAACGAATCGTGTATGAGTGTATTAAATAACGTGTACAATGATGGAATTGCTTGGCACGACGTTGCTTGCTACCACGAAAAACCATTTATTTGTGAAGATAGCGAAGAGCTATTGAATTACGTTGCAGCAACAAATCAAGGAATCCGATTGTAAAGTCTGTGAAATATCTTTCAATAATTTTAGAAAGTATTTCTCGTATTTTAAGTCGTTAACAAGTCAACGGCACGTCATGATCTAATCGACTGTTAATGTAATTTTTTAAAAAAATGTCTCAGCTGATTTCGTCTTTTCAAAATTATTTTTACAATTAGATATTTGGTTTTAAAATATACACTTAACAATATCTGTTATTGCACTGTTGTTCTTTTTACTATTCTAAAACATAATTATAATTTTTAGAAAATGTAAAGTACGTAGCATTTTACGAATTGAATAAACATATTTTAGAGCTACAAAGAGATAACATAAATTTAGAAAAAGTTAAACTTTCCTACATTGATACATTGCAAATTTATAACACGTACTGAAATACCAATAATTTTAATATTTGAAATAGAAATCCATAGTGGTTTATTTCTAATTAAAATATTTATTTTCAATTTAAGAACTCTAAAATTAAATGATTATTTCGATAATTATTTTAAAATTATTTACTACCGGAATTATCAAAAAAAATCTAATTTAACATTTATAATGATATTTATATAAGTTTATATAATGATCAAATGTTATAACTATGTTTTAACAACTTTTTCGATTAATTGACGATATATTATATACATCTGAAAAAATAAAATGCAAATATGGTTTAAAAAGATAATAAATAATACTTAACAAATATATATATATTAATTAAATCGTATTTGATTGTTACAATACCTACAACCATTGAAAATGTTACAACTCTTAAAACTAGTTTAAAATAGCTTCAAATTTTATTGAATTTCAGTTTTCAAAATAATGCCATTCGCCTTTTTCTCGTCACTTCATACATTTATTTCGCACTTTATTCATACATTCTAAATATTTACAAATGAATTTTGAATAAACCGTAATTGATTTTATACCATCAAGGAAAAACTTATATATAAATATATTTATTGTATTCTATATTAAACTTATATCTTTATAACTAAAACATGTAACCATTTTATCAATAAATGATGTTATAGTTAGTTTTGTTTATTTTTACTGTTCTAACATTAACACAAATGAATTTCTAACCCAAACACCACAATAGTTTTAAAGTGTTCAATAAATACTTATTGTTCACTTTATTTATAAATATATCGGCTGATGCATTTCGATGGCGACGCCATCATCGTCAGAGCCTTTCTGTTAAAATCTAGTTAATTAGCCTCAGTTCTAAAACAAGAAATATTCTAATATTATCTTTAGTAATATTTTTTTCATTTTTTTAAAAAAAAAACTATGACAAAAAGTGAATTTATCAAAACTACATACTATATATATATATATATATATATATATAGTATGTATGTTTGATAAAACTTGATTTGTCAAACATACTAAGGTCTGAAGGTGTGTCTGTCTTAAATTCAAATATTAATAAAATATCTTACATTTTCTATGTTTATTTCAGTATGTTCTAAGAAAATATTGACATTTTCAGAGAGATAGGTTAAAGTAAAATAATATTAAACAAATCATCAAATTTAAATTATAATATTTAACTGCATGCATATGAATAATAATTTCTCTGACAGCTCGGAAACAAAAATATTTCGGCAAAACAAAAGAAACATATATCATCGAAATAAGATCTGGGATTAATCGAGATACAATAGATTTAACAGTTTGATTTTGTAAATTGGGGGATTCTTTTTTATATAACTTGATAAAGAATAACACATAACATAAAATTCTGATCTTTATATTCGAAATCCATTGTACTAAGATTATTCAATGTTTTAATGCACATATATGTAAATATGAATGTGTGGGTGTGTGTGTATGTCCTGCAACTGTGGTCCATATTAATTAGTACAAGCATTAAATCTTTTTATATTTACATATTTTAAAACGAAATCCTAATTATATTTTATGAACATCTATTAATCCCTCATATCTCTTATATTTCGAATTTGTATTGTCGGCTTACTAAACATTGATTCATTCCAAAAGATTGTTAAAAATCAATAAATGACTGAATTTATTGGAAAAAATATATATGTTACCCTCGATTTATAATGGTATCGAAATACATATATTTGGAAATAAAAATAAATAATAAATGATTATTAAGCACTTTTATAAATTCTTGTAGTGTTGGGGAGTAATTGATTTCTTGAAAAATGAATTAATTGCATCATTAAACGAAATGTAATTTATATATTCTTAAAGTTCAAAGATTTTTTAGTTCTCTTTTTCAAAAATAGATAATATTAACTTATTTTTTTTATTTCAATTGCTTTATTAATTTACGCTTTTCATTTATTTTGCAATAAATTCTTCATCCATTTTTCTCGCATTATAATTAAATATAATTTGGAATTGATTTATTAATAGCTTATTAACGAAAAAAAATATTTAAAAAGTTATATTTATAATAATGGTTATTATTTATGTTTTTTTTTAAAAAAATATGCATATTATATGTTAAAATTTATAGTTTTATAATATGAAATAGAAGATTCTGTAACTTAATATTCAATGTACAATTCAAATAATTACGATAAACTTTCCTGTAATATTCGTTTTGTTATATTAAATTTATTGTAATAAAAATAAATCACTCAACCTAACACTGACATTCTATAAAAATAGTTAATAATCACTGAATGTTCAATTTCCTGATGTACATTTCGATGGTCATGCTTTATTATTATCAAAAACCTGCATTATAAATTAATAGTTTATTTGTATCTTATTTGAAAATTGTATTATTTTCGAAAGTAATATTTTTTTAATTTTGAAAATGAACATTCTTCATTAATAAACAGTACAAGAATAATTCATGAATTTCTTCAAAAGATTAGAATAATTCTAAAAATATTTACTTTTATTTTTGTTAATGTAATTCAAAATATTTATTGATATGATCTATCAATTGAAACATTTATAATAATTAAGAGTTTCTTATATAAATTTAACGTTTTCATATGAAATAATTATCACTTACTGAAATAATATGCAAATTTAACACTATTTGAAAAGGCTATTGAAATTTGTATATAATCACATCCACTTTATATTTTTTTAATCGGAGAACTATTTTTTTAATAAAATAAACACAAATGTCATCTATTTAATTTAAAAAAATAAAATAAAATCGTATTTATATTAAATTTCGTTTTAATTCTAAAATCCGAAAATATTATCTCTTGGAAAATGTCTCCAAAGGTAGATGTCATTAACTTACTTATCACGTGTACTCTGTGCATGTGACTGTTTGTATGTGCTGTATGTATATATATATATATATATATATATATATATATATATATATATATATATATATATATATATATATATACATATACATGTGTATATATATTTATATGTACACTTATATTCATTTATTTAATCTAAACTTTTGTTATATTGAATTATTTTATATAAGTTAATTCTACTATTTTACAAAATATGTAATTTCTTCTACTTTCTCAATTTTAAAATAAAAAATGATAAATCAGCAATATTTATTTGAATACTAAATGAAATAAAATATTTAAAAAAATAATAAATAAAAAACATATGGTAAAAATATGTGAAACTATACGTTTGTAATCTTGGCAATTAATTCAAAATCATTAAAAAACCATATGTTATTGATTTTTTTTAATGGTCGATGTTTTTGTTAGTAAAAATCACTTGTAAAAAATTAGCATTTAAATTTAATTCTTAGATCAAAACTTATAAAAGTGTATATTTTGAATATGATTAATTGGCCTACATCAGGGATTCCCAACCCCGTGCCCGCGGGCGCCATGGCGCCCGCGGACCGGTTTATATGCGCCCGCCACTATTCGAACTAAGTCTCTTGTTCATTTCCCACATATGAAGAAAATGCTAGGTAACAATGAATTAAACGTGTCATTATTTATTGAGACCCTTCAAGTGCTTCAAAAACAGTTTGAAGAGAGATTTGTGCAGTTTACAAATATCGAGCCAATTGTCTCCTTCTGTATCAATCCTTTTACTTGCCAAATAAATGAAATGGAACTAGCCGCATGTATTACAGATCTTGTTCAGGGGAAATCAGAAGAACTAGAGTTAGAAATTTTGGACCTTAAGAATTATATTTTGCTAAAATCCTTAATATCAGAGGACTTATGGAACATAGTCGACAAAGAAAGGTTCCTATTTTTGAAAAAAGCGGCATATAAAATCAAATCGTTTTTCGGGTCAACGTATTTATGCGAATCGTTGTTTTCAAACATGAATTTAATAAAATCACGATATAGATCTCGACTCGCCGATGAGCATCTTTATAATTGTTTGCTAACAGGATTATCGTTATACTCTCCTAATTACGAAGCACTGGCCAATGAAATGCAATGCCAAAAATCACATTGACAGATTGATATATTTTTTTAATGTTTTCTTTTATGTTTTTTTAAATGATTTCTTTGTATGTGTGTTTTTTGTTTACTTTGTATTACGTTTTGTATGTACGTTTCTTTGTGTGTATGTAATTTGCACAATAATTTTATTATTTTGAAATTATTTTTGTTTATTATTTTTTATCCTTGGTCAATTATAAATATCCTTAAAAAATAGCTGGTGCCCGACGCCCTACCGATATTTTAGAATGCGCTCTAGGGTATAAAAAGGTTGGGAACCCCTGGCCTACATTAATGTCAAAAATAAATGTAATTAAATAGAATATTTTAGAAAAGGAAGTTATTTTGCAAAAAATATGTATCTGTTGAGAAAAATATATAATTTACAAACAATAAATATTGAAATACTTTTTGAAAAGACTAAATTATTTTTTATTTTTTTTCATTGTCTTGTAACATTTAATCAACTTTTTTATTAACAAAAGTTGTTAATAATATTATATGTAAATAATAAAATTGTTATAAAAATACATTTCATTCGAATGACGTTATATTAAATATTTAATTAATATTTTTTTTTAAACAAATATTAGTAAAAACAACAAAACAATTACGTATAGGGTATTTTTACTTCACATTGGTTCAAATTTACTTGATCATGATTGCGTACAAAGCAGTTAATCCAAAAATAACTGGTGACATGAAGCTAACATCCATTGTATTGAATTTTTCTAATTCTACAGCTGATTGCTGTCATTTTAATGTTTATAATCTTCAAATGGAAACTGAAGATTACTTTTTAAAAGTGTAATATTAAGATAAAACAGTTCATAATTTTTGTGTATAATTCAATACAAATGTGATCATAAGTGAAGATAATAGTATAATTAAAAAAAAAATGGATTGTATGTTTGAAGCATATTTAACACATGAAACAGTAAATTTTGAACCAGATGACATTCCTCAAACAAAGGACCCTGTATGGATATTAGGGAAAAAATATAATGCTATACAAGGTATACTTAAAATAGCATATATATTTTAAAAATTATAACACTGGTGTATTTTTAGAATTACACATGATAAGACGTGATGTATTTTCAAAATTATGGTTTACTTATCGAAAAGGTTTTGTACCAATCGGGGGCCCTGATGGACCCACATCTGACAAAGGATGGGGTTGTATGCTTCGTTGTGGTCAAATGGTTTTAGCTCAAGCTTTAATATCATTACATCTTGGACGGGATTGGTTTTGGACAACAGAAACACGAGATCCTACGTATCTTAAAATTTTAAAAAAATTTGAAGATCGACGTCAAGAACCTTACTCTATACATCAAATTGCACAAATGGGTAAATCAGAAGGGAAAGAAATTGGACAGTGGTTTGGCCCGAATACAGTAGCACAAGTGCTAAAGTAATAGATATTACTTTTATTAAAAAATATATTTTAATAATGTTTTATTTCAGGAAGTTAGTGAAATATGATGAATGGAGTTCAGTTACAATCCATGTTGCATTAGATAATTCAATAATAATTGATGATATTAGTAAGTATCTTCATTATATATATATATATATATATATATATATATATATATATATATATATATATATATATATATATATATATATAAACATACATACATAAATATATATATATATATATATATATATATATATACACATATACATATACATATTATGTTTTTTATAGAAACACTTTGTATTGAGAAATCAAATAGCAGTAATTTGAAATCTACATCTAAAGTATGGCAGCCTTTGTTGTTACTAATACCTTTACGATTAGGATTAACTGAAATTAATCCTATATATACTAATGGCTTAAAGGTCAGAGATTATTTCGTTTTACTAAATAAATTAAATTTTATTTTAAGAAGTAAATGTTTAATTTTTAGACTTGTTTTAAATTTTCACAATCCTTAGGAGTTATAGGCGGAAAGCCTAATCTTGCCTTATATTTTATTGGTTGTGTTGGAGAAGAGGTTTTATATTTAGATCCACACTCTACACAAAAAGCAGGCTTTATAGAAAATAAAGAAACAGATGAACAAAATGAACTTGATTCTACATACCATTACAAATATGCTAACAGAATACCAATTTTAAGTATGGATCCTTCAATAGCAGTGGTAATTTGTATGTTTTGTATATTTTTTGTATAAATTAAAATTCTAATATATATATATATATATAAAAGTATATTTTGTGTATTACAAAAATTGTATGTATATATATATATATATATATATATATATATATATATATATATACATACACACACATACTTATACATACATATATATACATCATACATACAAACACATAAACATACATGCATGCATATACTCTTATATGTGCATATACATAAATGTATGAGTATGATTAGCTAATATAAGTTTATTTTTGTCTTTATTTCTCTGATATTAAAATTTTTAAAATGTCAAGTTAAATAAAAAAAAATATTTAGTGTTTTTTCTGTCAAACGGAGGATGAATTTGATTCGTTATGTATCCAAATTCAAAATGAATTAGTAAGTCCTGAAAAACAACCTTTATTTGAGATCTGTACAGAAAGACCCAAACAATGGACAGGCGATGAAGAAAGTACATTAAATTTAGGAGCAAGCAGTTATCATGGTAAGAAATTTGTAGCATTATTATATTTATTAGTTTTCTATTTATATATTTAGAAAAAAATGTTGATAAAATGTTCATTTATTTAATATAAACTTCTTAATAACAATGAGCTTATATTTACAAAAGCCTAATTTTTCACATATTTTGAAGTTAGTTCAATAAAATGTCTATAAATTACATTTTTTATTTGGTACTATATTTCAAATATCATTTTCTATATGTTTTTTTTTTAAAAAAGAGATGTGCTTTAAGATAAAATTATATATTTTCAGATATTGAAGACATGAGCAAAGATTTTGATAACTCAGATGATGAATTTGAAATATTAGGTTAAATTTTACCTGAAATATTTAGCATTAAATTATCAGTGCATATATATATATATATATATATATATATATATATATATATATATATATATATATATATATATATATATATGTATCTCTTAATAGCCTTGTATAATTAACTTTCTTAAGCTTTACTTGTGAATTAGTGTACGTATTTATAAAATTATAAATAAATTACTGTGTAAATATGTTATATTAATATTTAAATGGAAGTTGTGTATATTTCTTTTATATTTTAAAATTCTAAATAAATTTTACACATTTTATTCATCGTAATATGTTTTTATTTGTATTTATAACCATTAATATATTCAGTAAGCGATATTTATAAAATTATTTTAATAATTTATTGAATATAGAACACTATTCAATATTTTATTAATTTAGGTCATATATTTAATTTATAATTACTTTTAATTTTTATATATGAATTTTATAAGTTGATATTAATTAATAAAATTCATATTTTATTTAATGTATTCAAGTTTAAATTTAGAGTACAAACTTTTAAAATATTTAAAGTTATAACTTAAAGTAGTAAATTAATTGTTGTATATCTTTTCATATTTTTGAATAATTTACTATTGTGATTACTTATACTTAAAAAATAATAATTATACTTTTTAATATTAATGAACATTGAAAAATCACATTATTTAAGAAAATAAAAAAATGGCTTGGAGAAATATAATGAATTTCTTTCCCTGATTTTTGAAATATATCTATTCATTTAGATTCCAATTATTGTTTTAACTTCAAATCAAGTCTTTGTCCTTTGAATATTTTAAATTTTCAACAATTTTTGATCTTATATCTAAATATATTTAGTAAGTTTTCACAATTACCTAAGTTGCAATTTACATTCATCTCTAGTTATATTTACTTTAGACATTTACAATTGTAAATGTTTTCTTACATATTGTCGAATTTGGTAATGTCGAGTAAAAAATATATGTATAAAGTAAACAATTGTAAAATAGATTCATTTATTAAAAATTTTTTTGACTAATTATATTATTGCTTTAAAAAAGAAATATAGTAAACATTAGGGATTTGTAAATAATAGTTAAAATATACTTAAAATAATTTATTTAATAAATATAGCAAGAAACTATAATACAAACAAGAAACAATGCAAAAATTATATTTATATATACATAAAAAAACTAAAACATTCCTTCACGCACGTACATACATATGTATGTGTGAATATCTACACACACACAAACATATATATATATATATATATATATATATATATATATATATATATTATATATATATATATATATATATATATATATATCACACACATTTATATATATTATAATTTTTTTTAATAATCAAAATACTATATATAAAATAATAATTCTAAATTTGATTAATTCACAATAAGCATGGTATGAAAAGGTAATAAAATAATTTACATTTTGCATTATGTGTAATAATTCAACAATCTACAGCATAAAATATTAATTAGAAAAATATTTTAACAAAATTATTCCAATTTTGATAATTACAATATTAGCATTAATTTTGGCACACATTTATTTTTAAAAATTACAGTATTACTTAAACACTCATAATTAAATAAAAAACTTATTTTAAAATACTAATACACATTTCGGGGCAGTTTGTAACATTAAAGGAAATTTAAAATGTTTACTTATATAAAATTTTAATCATAAAAAATTGACACAAATGTGAACATTATGTACATATATATATATATATATATATATATATATATATATATATATATATATATATATTCACACACACATAAATTATAATTATTTTGTGTAAACTTTATAATAATTATAAATATTATTTTAGAGATTAAACAGGTAGTAAAAATTTCAATTTGCATCTAAAATTGAAAAAAAATAATTTTTTAATTTTATTTTTACAATATATATTTTTTAAAAATATATACTTATGTAATTTATTAAATTCATTTCACTGATTTACTGGAAATAATCACAATAAAGACCAATTATTTATATATACACACTAATGCATTTTTGTATGAATGAAAAAAAATATACCAAAATTAGAATAGTAAATTTAAAATCTTTAATTTTATTCCTACCCTGAGTTTATTTTTTAAAATGTAACATTAGTATACAAAAATTAGCATATAGTTAAAATTTAAACCCATATAAATATGATCAATAATTGTCACAAATATTGTTTTTATTGAAATTATAAAAAAAAAATGATTTAATATCATTTCCTCATATATTTTTTTATCAAAGTAATCATTAAAACGAAATAACATAAATGAAACACTCATCAAGTTGTACTATAAAATACTTAATTCTATAATACATTTTGATGGTGAAGGCATGGTAATTGAAATGTGCATTAGTAAAGAAAGTGATTAATAAGATTATTGAAAACTTATAAAGATGTTATGATGTTCATATATGAGCAATTAATTTGCCTTAAAACAAATTTACCATAGTACTAAGATGAACAGTAATAAAGTAAACTTAAGTAATAATTAAATTGCAACCTATCAAATTAATGCTGTAAATAAATCTAGCAAGATACTATTATTAATTATATTAGTATTACTTTATTTTATATATTTTTTAGCAAAAAAACTCATTTGAAAAATGTTAACATTCATGTCATTTTTTAACAAGTTTATAATAAAAAAAATGTTCTTGTTAATATTATTATTAACAAAAAGACAATACATTTTTTATGAGTACCAGCTCAAAATAAGAAATCAATTATATCATTTATTTATATATAACAACAATCTAAAAATATTTTATTTATATCAAATAGTTGCTTTAATAACATATCACATTGTTTAAAGTTACTGAAAATAACAATTCACAACCAACAATAATTTTTTATACAAATTATTTTTTTAAAAAAATGGTTAGTTAACACTGATTTTTAACATATAAAAAAAAATTAGTAACTATTGCTTTTAAACACAAAATTCTCTTTTATGTAATTTGATTGTAAAAATTATAACAAAACTGACTAACATAAACTTAAAATGAAATATATATATATTATTTAAATTCATTTTTTTTATATGCTTTAACAAATAATAATTGAAGATGATGAAAAAATAAGGGAATATTGTAATGTACACATATTTTTATTTTTTTTAAATTATTTCATTCAATATTAATAACAAATCCTACTGAATTAAAATACAAATGTTTTCGTATTACTTATATCAGAAACATGACCATGATTTTAGAAACTATAAATATGCAATTATACATAATACATTTTATAAATTATTTTTATTTTATGAACAAGTATCTTCAAATATGAAAATACAGTTATTTGAAATATCTTGATATATCCAAAATAATCTATAAAATTAAATAAACATTTAAAAATTTGATATATGTAATATTATTTGGTGCCAAATTATTCTATTTAAATTCATATATTAATAAATCCTGAAATAAATTTTACAAAATGGTATATATATATATATATATATATACCAGGGTCGTTTGATAAGTATGGTAAAGAAGTAAGAAAAACTAAATTGAAAAATTTAATTAAACAATAAATAAATTTACCATACTTATCAAACGATCCTCGTGTATATATATATATATATATATATATATATATATATATATATATATATATATATATATTTAATAGCATTTAAATCTAAGATTTAAACAAATATAATATTAATAGCATTATGAAACATCATTGTAAAATAATTAAGAGATATAATATGTACATTACAGAAAATCCAAAATACTTTGGTTTAATTGTTACACATTATTTTAATACACATCTGTTTTATATTTTTTTAATCGAATTTTTTACATTACTTATATGTGTGTATGTGGGAGAAAAATGTGAATATATATCACATATAAGCATAAAAATATTTAAAAACTTCAAACTTGCTCTATTACACAATAATGTTAATAACATTTTTAATTAAAAAGCAACACAAACATGCTTGTCTCTAATTAACAAATAAACTTAATAATACACTATCTTTATTTAATGATGTAAAATAATTTTTATAATTATTAAAATTAAAATAATATTTAAAACTAATTTTCAAGAATTGAAAGCGTCATTTTTGAAACTAATTACTATTACAGTAATATTGTCTAATGATCCTCTGTAATATGACTGTAATGTTACACTTTTAGCTCCGTAATGTGGTTCATTTAATCGCTCTTTAATGAATGCTACTGCTTCATCATTAGAAAATGCATCCCAAAGGCCATCGGATGCTAAAACAATAAATGATGGTTTATGATCTGATAAATCAAAAGTTAAAATATCAGGATCTGCAATAACAAGTTTTTTATCTTTTAATGGATAGTCTCCTAGTGCTCTTGATGTAGCTAAAATACCAGCTACTCTCCATACACCATTAAATGTCACAAAACCTCCTGCTTCTTTAATCCGCTTTTTCTCACGAACTTGTTGAGGTTTGTGATCAAAAGATAAAGGTATAGCATTACCTTTACTATCACACATCACACCTCTAGAATCTCCAACATTTGCTACAGTAAGTTTAGAACCATCTAAAATGGCAATTAAAGCAGTTGTACCAGCAACATCAAAATTTTTCTTTGCTGCTGCAACAAGTAATCTGTCTATTGCTAAAACTTCATCAGTTAACAGTTTACCATAATTAATTTTTCCATTCTCTTCTATATAAGTCTTAGCAGGTACTTTGACCGTGATTGTCTCGGGTTTTAAAGGACGGACTAATCTTGTAATCGGTCTTGGTAAATTGTCTAACTTTCTAATTAATTCAGGATCAGTAATATCACTAGATTTATTAGAAAAATCATCAGTCGTGCTAACAGTCTTGCGAAAACTTAACTTTTTATCAAGTGATTTTGGAGTCGAAGGTTTTTCTAAACTTTTATTTTTATTTTCCATCTGAATATCTATACTACTTTCTATATCTTCTCCATTGGAAATTTTTTTAATATCTATGATTTTACTACATAGATTTTGTATAAGTTTATCCTGTACATAATTAGCTGCAAATTCTCCTCCATGGCCATCAAATACAGCAAACAATGATACTCCTGTATCTCCGATATTTTCATTTACTACAAATCGATCTTCCATACGAGGTCTACGACCCTGTACGGCATAAGCTGCGATAAAACCTTCTTTCAGTTCCCAACTCTGCTTTTGTCCGTCAAGATTGGAACCACTGAAGAACTGTAGTTTCTGTGATTTAGTTACTGAAGCACGAGCAGTTATCAATTGTAATTTACCGAGCAGAGTTCTACTCCACCCATCAACAACTTGTAAATACATTACCATGATAAGTATAATTCCGGTAACGATCAGCACCTCCGGTTTTAAAATGTATATGCGTAAAATTCTCCATAGATAACTTATAGGAGCAAAATTAAGTGGTGCACCAAATCCAAATTTTGAAATCAACTTCATATGTGAAATGTAAGTTTGATACAACAATCTGTCTTCTAATTCATCTTCCATATTGTAGTAGTAGATTATTTGTTACACAAATACATACACGAATATACACACACGCACTTTGTTTTGGCAATGATTATGCAAAACAGTTAAACAGCAATAACAAAACACCTATGACATATATTTTGAAATCTATCTTTAGTAATGAACTAGGGAATGAACTTTGGGGAATATACTTGTTAATAAATAGGTTGATCGTTGAAAATACGACAGCTATTTTAAGAACAATCATAAAATAAACAATTAGAAAAATAAATTAACAGCTCAATATCTTTTATTATATAAGATCATATTTATAATTAGAATGACAATATGCAGGTTACTAAAAAGTGCAAGTAAAAGTATTTATAATTTCATAAAAATATTATGGGGGTTTTGTTCCCAAACTGATACCTTTCTGGCTTCGACTAGTATTGAATTGTATATATTTACAAATGACTGGGAAACCAAGTTGTGATTCTTTTTGATGGATGAGAAAAAATTATAATGATTATTTGGATTTTTATAAAATGATAAAAAATAGTACGTAACAATGAGTGAAAGAAAATTTACCAGAGGTTTGGGTAAGCCAGGAATGGCTGCTCAAGTTCGAGAAACTGTGTCTCAAGTTGTCAGAGAGAGTACTGTACATGTGAGTATTTGTAAATATTATCTTTTTCAAATTTTATGAATAAAAGTCACATTAAATATTATTTTTGAAGGAATGAAATCTTAGTTGAATATCAATCATCTAATTTTGTTTTTAATTTAAACATAACTAAAAAAATAATAGTAAAAAAAACAAAACAAAAGTATTTTTTATAATTTTTATTGATTTAATAATGATAATTCATAGAGAAATATTAAATTATTTTTGATAATTTTTTATGGAAAATTCATTTATAAACTGTAGAAAACAAATTAGTAATATTTGATATGTTTAATATATATATATATATATATATATATATATATATATATATATATATATATATATATATATATTTATAACCCACACACAAAATACACACACATATAATTTACTATAAAAAATCAATCAGAAATTTTGGAATTAAATTTTAATAAATTGTATTGAATAAGTTTTACAAATTAATTTCTTTTATTATTATTTGTTATTGTTATATAAAAATATTTTTGTTATAACTCACTATTGTATAAAATTGCATATAATCTAAGAATTATAGTTAGTATCTAACATAACTATTGTGTATATAATTTTCTTAGTATATTTTTATTACTTATTATATGTAAGTATATATCACTGAATGTAAAATGGATATTTATAATAATAATAATAATAAATCTGTTTTTCAAATGACATGATTTATTTTTTTTATACAAATAAATTAAAATTAATTCATTTATAAATATACATAACTTCTATACTTAACATATATGTATCATTGTGCACCATAAAAGCATCATATTGACACACATTACATATATATATATATATATATATATATATATATATATATATATATATATATCCATATGCATATGTATAAATTTAATCAAAAATATATTCATTTTAATATTTGTAAATGTATGTTTCTTCTTAAGTTTATTGTTATCATTTTTAGAATAAACCACAACTAGTTGAACCTATAGATTTTGAAAACTTTATTTCAAGAAATAAAACTTTACTACAAAATGACACTCATAGAGAGTTGCTTTTATATCCTTCAGATGACGTATCAGTAAGATGAAATTTATTTTTATATTAATAATTAATTACTATAAAATTATCACATTTTCATTTATTGAACTTGAATCATTTTAGCAAGTAGTTTTGCCACGGCGTTATAGAACTATTTCACAAACATTACCAAGTAAATCAGAAATAATAAATTGTAATTTATTTACTAAAATGTGTATTTATAGCTATTCATCCAACTGGAATTTAGTTCATTATAAGTACAATGCATATTCCTCTATATATTCAGAACTACCTAAGTAAGTAATAAATTAAAATAGACTTTTTATTGATTTTTTTCATTATTTGTAATAAAAGTACCAAATAATTGTATTATTTTTTATTGTTAATTAATTATTTTGAAAAATATTAATTAAAAAAAATAATAATAATTTTAAGGTTATCAAATAATGATAATTTGAAAGAAGAAATTTATGAAATTGATACAGACATTGATAAAATTGATGAAGAGTCAAAATTGAAAAATACGTTAATTACAAAACAAGGATATTTAATGAAAGGACCAGAAACTGGATCAGATCGCATGTTTGTTAATATAGGATCAAAGTCATTTAAAAAGCGTTATTGCTTTCTACGCCAAGAAGTGGATGGAACTTACATTTTAGAGTTATATAAAGATGAAAAAAAGGGTGATGCAAAAATCACGATTGTGATGGATTTTTGCACAGAAGTGGTTCCAGTAAGTCTTTTATTTTCAAAAAAAGGTTTTATTAGATAAATTTTATATATAATCTTTTAATGAAAATAGTGTATTTTTTTAAAGACTTCATTATTTTCGTTTCCATTACCAACCTTTTTCTAAATGTAAATGTTTCTTTAATGTAATTAATATTTTTTTTTTGTATTTAGTTTAATATGTATTATTTTCTTAAATATATAACCATTATATATTTTAAATTTTTTAATATATTAATAAAATATATTTACTAACATTTATATTTAAAAATTTATGTTATTTATGTATACAATTTCTCTAAATTTGATGTATAAAAGGCAATATTTAAAGTACTTATCAATTTGTAGAACACAAAACGGGGTAGATTTTGTTTTGAACTTCGAATGACAGCTGGACATAAATCATATAGTCTTGCAGCAGACACTGAAATTGAATATAAAGATTGGTTAAATAAATTAAGTTCGGTCTTGCAGCAAAATAAAATACAAGAAGAAAAACGAGCTGCTTCATTGGAAAGAGGTTAAAATTTTATAAACTTTTTAAGCCGCATCCATTTAATTTTTTTGTTATTATAGCCATTACAACACCACCTCCGTCGCCTCAAATACCTCTTATTTTTGGGACACTAAAAAGTCTTGAGCAAAGTATGAATCCTCAGTTAATTAAATATGCTAGAGAAACAGATATTTCAATAGCATTATCAAGGCGAGAATCTCGACGTAAATTATTTAATACTTACTCATTAACACAAATTTCTAATAAACAAATATCTAATAATGAACAAAATATAGAACCTTACAAAGAACAATTTGGTCAACGAATTTTTGTTAAGTGTGAAAGTATAAATTTTCGATTGCAAGCACCAGTTGGTGATAATGATACCTTATGTCAGGTTGAACCATATTTTACAACATTATGTTTATTTGATACAAGAACTAATAAAAAGCTTACTGAGAATTTCAATTTTGATATAAATACCAGTGTTGTACAAAAAATGTTATCACAGAGTAATGAAAATAGAGGTAATGAGTCTTCAGAATTGAAACATATTCCAGATGAATGGATAATGTTTCCTAAACAATGTATTTTAAATGTGACAAATCCTCATCCGGATATATTTCTAGTCGTTAGAGTAGATAAAGTTTTACAAGGTGGAATATGTCAAACATCAGAACCATATTTGAGAACTACAAAGGACCCAAAACTTGGTCTTAAAATCCATAAAAATATTAAAGCATATTGTCAACGATCTGGAAAATATCGCATGCCATTTGCATGGACAGCAAGACCTTTATTTCGAATGTATAGTAATGAATTAGACTTTTCATCAGATTTTCCAGCAATATATAGACAAGAGAATAATAAACTGACTGATGAAGAGCTATTAAAATTGTTATCAGACTTTAGAAAACCAGATAAACTTAGTCGATTGACCATAATTCCTGGTTGGTTGAAAATTAATCTTGAAAATATTTCAGATATTCTTGAAAGTAAGTATTTACATCTTAAAGATTGTTTGTGTATGTGTGTGTGTGCATGTGTATGCATATATATAATTTAAATAATTATTAATACAATTTGTATACTAATTATATAGTGTGGATACATTTTTTTGTGTCAATAATAGTAATAAGTTATATGTAGATGATAACAAACTAAAAAAATACATACATATATATATATATATATATATATATGTTTATTTCAGACACACTGACTTCATCACTTGCACCATTAAAACCATATCCAATGCCTCCAGTAAAAGAACCTACTATTGAAATCACTGAATTTGAAGGATGTACTGAAAAAGATGTAAATCCTTATTCTGTGTTTATAAATCACCTTTATGTATATCCACAGAATCTGATGTTTGATACACAAAAAATGTTTGCACGGGCAAGAAATATAGCCTGTGTTTTAGAAGTGAAAGATTC
Source organism: Neoneuromus ignobilis (assembly GCA_029203775.1). Classification (NCBI taxonomy): domain Eukaryota; kingdom Metazoa; phylum Arthropoda; class Insecta; order Megaloptera; family Corydalidae; genus Neoneuromus; species Neoneuromus ignobilis. The sequence goes on from CP092087.1 coordinate 28,589,705, forward strand.
TGACAATGTAGAGGAAAAACCTCTTAAAGTAATTAAATTGTTAATATCTTTTTAATTATATGGTATATTTTTTAACAAAACTTATCATTTTAGTGTATTTATGGGCATCCAAATAATAAAATATTGACTACACAAGCAATATGTGCTGTTCTTCATCACAATACATCTCCTTCTTGGTATGATGAAATCAAGATTCGTTTACCAATTCACATTCATAGCAGTCATCATCTTCTTTTCAAATTTTATCATATATCATGTGAGATATCAAAGAAACGTGAAAATGGAATTGAAAATTGTGTTGGTTATGCATGGCTACCATTACTTCAGAAAGGAAAATTACATATTGATCCTCAAATAGTACCTGTTTCAACACATTTACCAAATGGTTATTTATCAATACAGCCTCTTGGATTAGGAAAAGGGGTAATTATATATATATATATATATATATATATATATATATATATATATATATATATATATATATATATATATATATACATACATACATACATATACATATATATACATATATGCATGCAAACATAAGATACATATAATTTTATGCACTGTTATTAATATATCATAACAAAATTTAAAAGACACTGCAAATCTTCATGAAGAAATAAATTCTTTATGTTTTAAGTAGCATAAGAATTTATTTAAAATTTTTAGATTTTTTATTACAAAATACTTTTAAATATATATATATATATATATATATATATATATATATATATATATAATATAAATAAATAAATAAATATACATATGTATCTTAATTTATCAATTGAAATTATTTCAAAAATATAATTATCTATTTTAAATATGAAAATTAATATATTTAAAAAAAAAAAATAGTTCTATATATTTATTTTTTATAGTGTATATTATCAAATGTTTATGTTTATATTATTTTTCTTACAGAATGCCGGACCAGAAATAACATGGATTGACTCTCAACGACCTATTTTTTCAGTTATTTTTAATTTAGTATCATCTGTTAATACAAGAGATCAACATTTACATAACTTATTTATACACTCTGAACGCTTACTTGACCCAAAACCATCCGCTGTACCATCTGAAACAGAAACATGTAAAATTTTGAAGGCTTTGCATGCAATTCAATTAACATCTCTTATAACATTTTTTCCTACTGTAATAAATCATCTTTTCACTATTTTAATAAGTTCTACAAGTGAAGAAGTTGGACTTAATATTATCAGAGTTTTAATTAATTTAATTCACATGGTTTTTGATATAGAAAGGAAAGATATACTTCAATCTTATGTAAAATATGTTTTCGTACCACCAGAAATAAAAGATTTGAAAATGACAAGTACTGTCCATGAAGAACTTGGAAAATATTTACCTAATTTACTACATCCAAATAATACTGATTTTTTAATAATAAATAAATTTATGCGACACTCAAGTTTTTTTTTTGATATCATGGTGAAAAGTATGGTTCAACATTTACTTACATCTGGAAGAATTAAGGTTTGAATATATTAAATTCAATTATAGTATTTATAGTAAAACTATTATTTAAACATGTTTTTTTCATTAAAAATAAATTAAAAGTAAATATCTAAATTACTGTTTCTTGCAAACAAATATTTATCTATACTTATGTAAAATTATTAATGAAAATTATAGATGCATCGAAATGAACGTTTTTCAATGGAGTATTTACAAAGAATAGAAACTTTGTTTCGAGTTCTCACTCCTTACATACCATCTAAACATAATGAAATGCCAGTTGAAACTCGTGAATTAAATCGAAGTTTAGCACAATTTCTCAAAGTATGTTAATAGAGTTTTTTTTTTTAATTTATTTTAAGAATATTTATATTTCAATATTATTTTTTTTAGAAATGTCTTTCATTTATGGATCGAGGATTTGTATTTAAAATCATAAATCTGTATATGGAAAAATTTCACAATTGTGAATCAAGATCACTACATGATATTAAATTTGAATTATTGCAAGTCATTTGTTCTCATGAACATTTTATTATCTTAAATTTACCACTACAACATACTAAGTTAAGTCCTAAATCAAGGACTCCAGATTTTTTAAATGAATACTGTTTATCAGAAGAATTCTGTAAGCATCATTTTCTTATCGGATTATTACTTCAAGAAATTAAAACATCGTTAAATGAAGTTATTCAAATTAGAAAAAATGCACTTTCCACTTTAAGAGATTTATTAGCAAAACATGAAATGGATGATAGGTATCAATCCAAAGGTCAAATGAGTCGTATTGCTATGTTATACATGCCTTGGGTAGGAATTGTAATTGAAAATTTAAATCGTTTAACAGTTATGGAACAAAAACAAACTTTTACTGATGATAATGCACATAGTATAATTACACATGCTTCATCTAGTTTATCATATCTAAATAAAAGTTTAAGTATTAATAGAGAAACAAGACTCTCAAACCGTTTTACACTCCACATAGATCAAGCTTCACCTATTCATATGAGAGATTCATCATATTTTGCAGCAATAGCAGGACAAGGTATTTCTTATATACATGCATATAAATACACACACACACACATTTATATACAAATGTACATACACTTAAAATTTATATATTCAATTTAATAGTCTTTTTTTTTAATATTAGACTTCTTATGATTAAGTCTTAGTTTATAAATGAGATATAATATATATAAGTAGTTGTTTAAAGTATAGTTTGTAATAAATATATTTTTTTAATAATTTTTGTAGTTCAAATAATTTTATTTTTTGTAGCTTTAATAAATGGAAATTCATCAATGTCACTAGATTCTGATATATCAACAATGTCAGGAGATGGTGTTTCTACAATTTCTCAAGAAACAACTATTATTCGTGACATAACAGATGATGCATCAAAACCTTCAGATAATTTTAAACAACATTGTCGTTCTGTTAGTATTGTTCAAAATAATCATAGCCATAGATTTGATAAATTGCAGCCTGCAGAAGTTAAAGATATGTTTATTTGTATGTTATTTGTATTGAAATATTCAAGTGATGAATTTCTTCTTACATGGTGGCAACAATGTGTAGACACTGATACATTTAATTTTTTCACTATTCTTGAAATGTGTTTATGGTGTTTTAAATATGTTGGAAAACAAAACATAGTTGTAAACAATAGAAATTCAGTAGGAAATGAGACGAAAACAAAACCAGTTAAAGCGCATACATTACCAGCAAGAATGAATCCTCCAGATTTTTCTCATGATACATCAACTTTAGTCCATACCACAAATAGAGAAAATTTAGTTAAAACAGGCAAGGAAGTTGTTTTTCTTTTTAAAACGTACTTGTTTTTTAAAAATATTAATTTGTAAAGCATAAAATTGTATTTGACTTCTTAAATATTGTTTCTGCTTTTTAATAATGTGATAATATATATATATGTGTGTGTGTGTGTGTGTGTGCGCACGTATGTGTATGTATAAATTTATTTGATTATTAAGAATCTTTATTATATATACAATATTTCATGACCATTTGCAATAAATTAAATTATATTAGCAGTGGTTATAATTTTTTTAATGACAATATTGTTTTATTTAAATTTTAAAAACTATTGTATGTATACAATTGCCTTGTTGAAACATATCAATGTATGATTGTATTCATTCTTCTTAATATTTAATTGTAAAATTAATAAAAAAATATCCTTAAAGAAAACAAATTTATATCAATTGCAATTTATGAAAAAGCTATTTAATGTATTATTTTATTTTTATTAATTATATATGTATTTGTATGTACATTTACATGTGAATGTACAGAAATATAAAAAACTATTGTAATTTTTTGAAATTCTAGAAAATGAATCATCAAAATTGCACCAAGCTCTATTAGAAGCTAATTTATCAACAGAAGTTGGTCTTATAGCTTTGGATTGTATTGGTTTATATTCAATTCACTTCAGAGATAAACTTTTAAGTAATGATGGAGATAATCCAATAATGCGAAAATTATTTGATATTTATTTGACGTTTCTGCAAGTTGGCCAGTCGGAAACACTTTTAAAACATGTTTTTGCAGCACTTCGAGCTCATATTAATAGTTATTCAATTGCATTATTTAAAGGTAATTTTATTTTGTTAATTAAATCATACATTTTATATTATTTAGTCAAAGTTATTAAATAGTCATTTGAATCAATTTTAAGTAAAATTTTTAATAATTATTGAAAAATCAAGTTAATATAATTAATAAATTTAAATCTAAATTTATAATATATATATATATATATATATATATATATATTTGTTGCATATTTTTTTTATTTTTTGTCAGGCAATGCAGTATTATGTGGAAGATTGTGTTACGAAATATTAAAATGTTGTAATAGTAGATTATCATCAACTAGGCAAGAGGCTTGTGCTATATTGTACTTATTAATGAGAAGTAATTTTGAATTTACTGGACGAAAAGGATTAACTCGTGTTCATTTACAAGTAATAATCTCAGTTTCACAGATGTTAGGAAATATTGTTGGATTAAATAATTCTAGATTTCAAGAATCTTTATCTTTGATTAACAGTTATGCATCAAGTGATAAAGCAATGAAAGGAACTGGTATGTCAATTCAAATTTATATTCGTTTTTAAAATCTTGTATTTTGTATACATTCATATTGTTTCATTAAAGGATTTCCTTTGGAAGTAAAGGACTTAACTAAACGAATACGAACTGTTTTAATGGCAACATTGCAAATGCGGGAACATCACCATGATCCTGAAATGCTTGTTGATTTACAGCATAGTTTAGCAAATTCTTATGCCTCAACACCAGAACTTCGACGTACTTGGTTAGAAACAATGACACGAAATCATGTTCGTGATGGGAATTTTTCAGAGGTAGTTTTTAAAATATTTTTTTTTTTAATAAATAAAAAGAAATGCACAAAAAATACACATTTATCTATTATTTTCATTTAACATGAATTTTATATTGTTATATATATTTTTTGTGTGTGTGCTTATGTGTGTGTATATATATATTTATGTATATATATATATATATATTATTTATGTATATATATATATATATATGTTTTTAGGCTGCATGCTGCCAATTACATATAGCAGCATTAATGGCAGAATATTTAAAATTAAAGAAAATTCATGATTGGGGTGCTGAAGCATTTAATAAAATTTCATCAAATATAACACGAGATGAGCGTGGTTTAAAATTAGATGCTGGTGTTCAAGATGTTCAGTACTCAGAATATTTATTATTAGAACAGTTAGAAACTTGTGTAGAATATTTAGAAAAATCTGAACGTTATGAACTACTTGGAGAACTATATAAATTAATAATACCTATGTATGAAAAATCTCGGAGCTATGATTCTTTAGCTCGATGTTATCAAAATTTATCAAGAGCATATACAAAAGTTGTTGAAGTTATAAAGTCTGGAAAAAGGTTGCTAGGTCGCTTCTATAGAGTCGCTTTTTATGGGCAAGCATATTTTGAAGATGAATCAGGAATAGAATATATTTATAAAGAGCCAAAAGTTACATCATTAAGTGAAATTTCAGAAAGATTACAAAAACAATTTGCAGAAAAATTTGGTCAGGATGTTAAAATAATAATGGATTCTGTACCTGTAAGTTATACTTAAATTATTCAAGTTATATATAAAAGAAATTATATTTTAAATTGTAATTTTTACTTAGGTGGAACTAAGTGAATTAGATCAAAAAATTGCTTATATACAAGTAACTCATGTAACACCATATTTTGAAAAATCTGAAATGGATGATCACCAAACTGATTTTGAACAAAATAATGATATTAAAGTTTTTATGTTTGAAACACCTTTTACTAAAGATGGTAAAGCAAGAGGAAATCCAGAAGAACAGTGGAAAAGACGAACTATATTAACAAGTAAATACATTTTTTTAAAAAACAAAGATTTCATTTATTAAAAATCTGAATTTTATTTTATGTAATAAAAATAAATAAGTAAATATCAAAATTTGATGAAATAAGTCTTACATGTGTCTAAAATGAACATGACAAAAATTATAAATAGATTTTCAGATATTTTCTCCTTTTATTATTATAATACTAGCAACAATATTGTACTTATTAATAAAAACTTATATTTCTTATTTTCCAGCTCAATATTCTTTTCCTTATGTTAAAACAAGAATAGTTGTCACTGAACGTCGTATTCAAGAATTAAGTCCAATAGAGGTTGCCATTGATGAAATGCAAACAAGAGTAGCTGAATTAGAAGATGTTGTTTTTACAGAACCCACAGATGCCAAAAAATTACAATTACGTTTACAAGGAAGTGTATGTGTTCAAGTTAATGCGGGACCATTAGCATATGCATCAGTTTTTTTAGATCCTACGTTATCAAATTTATATCCTGATGATAAAGTTGAAGAACTTAAAGATGTTTTCAGGTATACTAATTTCTATATATAATTTATATTTTATTTATTTTTAAGTATATTATGTATTCTATAAAGTCAAAAGACTATACACACACACATATACATATAAAAAATAAACTATTTGTACTCTATGCAAAAAAATGTTTCTCTAAAATAAATATATTTAAAATATTGCTAATGAAATTTCTTTTTGTCTAAAAAAGTATATATGTATATTCAACTTAATTTCAATTAAATCAAGTAACTATTATTTAAAATCTATATTTTTTACTTTGAAGACACACAAATTAGAGCCCAATATATTTATTTTAAAGAGAAATATTTTTTTACATATGGTACGAATAGTTTATTTGGTCACTATATATATATATATATATATATATATATATATATATATATATATATATATATATATATATATATATATATATATATATATATATATATATATATATATATATATACATATATATACATATATATACATATATATACATATTAGGTTGGCAAATATCTCCTTCCGCCTTCTGGTCTTTTGAATTTCGCAGCTATATACAAAAAAAAAATATATATATAAGGGAGATACTTGGTCATACCTCTTATATATATATATATATATATATATATATATATATATATATATATATATATATATATATATATATATATATATATATATATATATATATATATATATATATCACACACATCATAAAGCCCATATCAATCCACTACTGGATAATGAATACTACCAATTCACTGGTATTTGGTCATATTCACCACGCTGACCAGGCGGATTGGTGAAGATTTTTTTATTCGGGGTTTACTCCCTTCTCGATAGTTATTTTTTACAAGATGAGGTTGTCGGCCTTCATACTCAACCCTCGAAAATGAGGGACTCTCCGACTGGGATTTGAACGCAATCTCCCGCATGACACGCGGTGATGCTAACCACTGTACTACCCAGTCGGTATATATATATATATGTATATTTATACACAAGTATTTATGGATACAAAATTATTTAAATCTATTACTCTTATTAGAGTTATATTGTACATTTATTGATATTGAATTATTTTAATTTTTATAAAAAATTACTAGTTGTAAGGTCAAAATTTACTTTAAAAACAAGTAATAGAAATCAAATTTTTTCAGAATTGTTAGTTTTACTCTAGTGTGTGTGCGTGTGTGTATGTGCATACATATATACATACACACACAACACATACACACGAGAGTAAACATATACACACACACACACACACACATGCATGCATACATAATGTATGTTATCACTATTGCAGAGATTTTTTGAAAATATGTTATGCTGCACTTCAAATTAATAGCAAGTTAATAGCAGCAGATCAAAATGAATATCAAGAAGTATTACGTCATAATTATAAAAAACTTTGTACATCTCTTTCAAATTTGTTTGGTGAGCCTTTATGGCCACATGAAGAAACAGGAAGTTTTAAACGCAATAGTTTGGCACTTTTCAGTGTCATCAGTGGTGCCTCTCATAATTCCAGCACAGCGTAAGTTTATTATCACTATATTCCAAATTGTACATATCAAAATGTGTACAATTAATAATTTACACATTTTAATAAGAGTCAATAATTATAAATGTATAGGGATTATAATATGGTTATTGGACATTTTAAATGTTATAATATGTACATGACAAATAGTTTTTATATTGATGGATTTTCATATTTCGTCCATTGTAGAATAAATTAATGAACATAGTTCAGTGTAATAAATTGAAATAAGTAAAATGTGAATTCTTTAAAATGTATTGTAAATTTTTCATTTGAAGTAAACATTATTTACTATTAAATAAGCACAAAATAATGTCTTTAAATGCATACAATTTTAATGTACTTCTAATGTATCAAGATAAGTAGATTTATTTACACATATTTATTCTGTAAATGCTACTTTATGTACTTTTAATCAATTTTATTTATATGAATTTTTAAATCAGTCTTAATCTTTATTCGAAAATGTGAACTATTTAATGTTTAATGTATTTTAATAATACAATAAAATGACGTTTGCCATTATAAAATTAGGTTAAAAAAGATATATAAAAATCAGTTGTATTTAAATAATAAAGCAATGCTTATATGAATTATTCATTCAACAAATGATTAAATGTGATGTAAAAAACTAACCATACTTATAATATTAATGTTTTATCAATTTCCACATTTCTTTTTAATTAGTAATACAAATGGGTTTTTTTTTGTTTGTGTTGAATGCATGAGCGTGTGTTTGTGTGTGTATATGTCTTTATGTTATATTAGGAAAATAAAAAATATGTTAATATTTTGCACCAAAAGTTAACTATTTTATATACAAATACATACAGTGAAGTAAAATCATGCAATTACATTAATAAACTGTGCTTGAAAAACATTGTAATTATTAATTTTTATTTCTTTAAATGAAGATTAGAAATTATGATATTTTAGTTAAATTCTTATTAATCTAAATTAATATTACAAATTAAATTCATTATATATATATATATATATATATATATATATATATATATATATATATATCAAAATTTTAATATTTTCTAACACGGTTAATTAAAGGAATATCAATACAAAATATATCTTTATAAAAAAAATATATTAGAATAAACCATATAAAAATATAAGTAAATACATATATAAAATTTGCAAATAGATCTGTATTAATTTGACAGATTATTTGGCATATAGATTCCACCATTTTTTTTCCAAAAAAATCAAAATATATTTAGAAACAATTTTATCTACAAATTCGATTAATATATATGTAAGTGTGATTTGCATGCAAACTAAATAACTTTGATTAAAATCGGACTTTATTATATCTATATATACATTTATATATTTATATATATATATATATATATATATATATATATATATATATATATATATATATATATATATTCAAAATGAGAAAAATTAATGTTTTTGTTAAAAAATCAATATTCCTTTGCATCTATTTTAATTTTTTAAGATAAAAAAAAAATAAAACACAGTGACAAATGTTAAAATTTAATACAAATCATCAGTAATAAATATATAATGTAAAATAATTATAAAAATATATAAATCCTTTTAAACAATTTGTAATAATAATTTCTTTGTTAAAAATTAAGAATAGATCAACTAATATGAGTACAGTAACACCAGGAAAAATTAAAAAAGTATAAAATTTGAAAGTTTTAAAAAATAATTTTGCTTTTGCTTCTGTTTTATTATTTCTATAACATTTTGTAATAAAATATTAAGTTAAGTTTGGCTAAAACAATTAAATTTTATTTTTTTATTTATTATTAAATAAATTTTTCAGATTAGTGACATCTAAAATTAGAATGAAAAAATATTAATTTAATTATTGTTGCAAATGATCAAAATTAAAAAATAAAATAATATATTCAGTAGTTTTCAAGTTTAGTTAATAAAACTTCTGATACTAAGAAGTATATTTTTGAAATGTCTTAATTTTAATTTAAATATTGTTTTTTTTTTTTTGAAACATTTGTTTTGTTTAATGTAGCCAAAAATATGGTACATATCAATTTCATACGTAATTGCTGATATTTAAATATACTTTTTAGATATTATAACAAAATAGTACTATTCATAATAAACAAAATTTTGCCATTATTGATGTTAATAGTTCAATTTTTCTCATTTTGATAATTTAAATTTAATTATAAGTAGTCATGTTTTTTATATATTTTTTACCCACACAATATAAAAAATGACAATTTTTTATACACAGTTTTTAAATCTTCTATGCTTTAAGCTTTTATACAATTAGTTTTAATAGAAAGTAGATTATATATATATATATATATATATTCACTTTGTGATTACTTAATTTTATGATCAGTATAAACTTTAGTTATTATAATATCAAATAATAAATTGTGATGTAGTTCATGTTTCTTTAACAGTTAGAAATAAGAAAATTACTATTTTAATTATATACTTTTCATACATTTAATTTTTGTAATTATTTTTGGAATAGTAATTGAAAGATTTAATCTTTAAAATTTTGTTATTTACAAAAAATAAGTGCAATATAATTATAGAGTATTTAATTATTAAATTAAATGTTATAGTTTATATGATAGTATTTGATGAATTACATGTACATTGTGAAAAGTTTTATTATATTAATTTTTATATTAAATACATTTTCAAAAAAAAAAAATAGTTTGATATATTATTATTCAATGTTTTTTTTTTCTATTAATTATTAAATATTTTTTCAAATACATGTTTTTCATACTTATATTAAATTTAAATGTATTTAAAATTACTAATACACTTTTTATAAATTTCTAATAATGTAATTATCCTAGTAAACAGAAAAAATAAGTTACTTTTTAAACTTGTTTATATTACTGAAAAAACAAATATATGTACATACGAAGGTCGTTTAATAAGTATGGTAAAAAAGTAACAAAAACTAAACTGAAAAATTTAATTAAATTAATTAATTAAATAAAGTTACCCTACTTATCAAACGACCCTCCTCTCGTGTATATGAATGTATGTATATATATATATATATATATATATATATATATATATATATATATAAGTGCATATATTTATTTATGCATAAATGCTTATCATAAAAGGCATTTTTGAAAATTGTCCCATTGCTTCTTATAAGTATATTTTTCAGTAACATAGTATTTAAATTTTTTTTATTGAAATTTTATATCTAGTGTATATTATATAAAAGTGTCATTAATAAAATAATATACTTGTGTTTTTCCAGATTAATTGAGACATATTATTCATAATGTATAATTATAGTAATAAAGTTATTAATTATTTAATTGTAAATCAATCTTGCTTGCTGTATATTTTATTTCAGAAATATTACAGTCATCTACAGAATATAACTGTTTTGATCTTAACATCTGTTTCATTTAAAATCATTTAAATTTGATTATATTATGATATTGCAAATCTAATACTCTCTGTGATAATTTTATTATTAGTATTATTATTTTTTTCATTTATATATGTGTATGTTCCAATAGAAATATAATAAACGAATTTATTTTTATATTATATATCTGTATAAATTATTTTAAAATAATAATTAATTTTAAATGTTTATCTTTGTTTTTAGCATGTAAGGTTTATGAATGCTATAAACTAGTGTATATCATGAAAACAGTTATTTTAAAAAATAATGAAATATATTTTAACAGTAAAGAATAAAATTTAATATTTGAATTTTAATACAATTCTTTATAAAATGTAGTTGATTGTAACAATACTGAAATATTATATTGTTATTTAACATTTGTTTACACAAAATATACTAAATGTTATTTGCTTATACTTTATAATTATTATAATAAACTCATTTGTCACATTTTAATATTGTATTCATTGCAGTTATTTTAATGAAATACTAATTGATACATTTTAAATATTTTTATACTGATCATAATTAATTAATGATTATGTAAATCGTTATTATAATAAAACGTTTATTCAAGTAATTTTCACCTTGAAATATTTATATAAAACATTTGAGTTTTAATTGTTAGTAAATGAAAACATTGTACTTGCCAATGAAATAGTCAAATTATTTATTAAAAATAGAAAAACTTTCAATACTTTATACTATTTTAAAATATAGTGAACTTTTTGTGTAAATTCGTTTTAAAAAAGTGTTGTATTTTTGTTGCATTTAATATTTCAAGATGTATTAATAAAACTGTTACATTACAAAATTTTGTATCTTTTCACAATTATTATTTCAGATTTATTATTGTCTTAGTATAAAAAGTAGGAGATGTTTAAACATAATTATACAAATATGATTTAAACTTTAATTAATGTTCTATAATAATTTTTTACACAATAAAACAAACTATTAAATTATAATTTAATATTTTAAAGAATCGAGTAGAATTGTACAATTTTGTGAGCGTGTATATATATATATATATATATATGTATATATATATATATATATATATATATATATATATATATATATATATATATATATATATATATATATATGCATATTCGTTTCATATATGCATGTATGTATATACACATATGCTTACAAATATGCGTACACACACACATACGAGGTCGTTTGATAAGTATGGTAAAAAATTAAGAAAACTAAATTGAAAAATTTAATTAAATTAAACAATAAATAAATTTACCATACTTATCAAACGACCCTCGTATATGTGCGATCTGCGTGTTTTGTGTATAATTATACAAAACTATTGAATAAAAGTATATGAGAAAATAGTTTTTAATCATACTTTTTGAATAACATTTTTATTACTTCTGATATATGTATATATTATTTATGGATACATTTTAATTCAGACTGTTGATATTTTTATAAATGTCAAAATTAATGTCTTAATAGTGTCAACAAATATATTTAAATTGTATAAAATTATTTTTAAAAATGACTACTGCTGCAAGACCTACTTTTGATCCAGCGAGAGGTGGGCAAGGTCGTGGAGAAAAAGATTTAAGTGCAATTTCCAGACAATATTCTAGCAGAGATTTACCAGGCCATACAAAATTAAAATTTCGGTAAGAACTTTAAAAACAACGATATAAAGTTTGTTTCTATTTATCTAGCTCTTATATTCATTCATGTGAGAAATAATTGTATGTATATGTGTGTTGTATGTGTATGTAATTTTGAATTTTAGTGAACATGGTCAAGGTACAGCGGAAGAAGTACGTAATAGAGATTTTCGTAAAGAATTAGAAGAAAGAGAACGCGAAAAAGAAAAAAACACTCGTGGAAGAAATCAAACAACAGATTCAAAAAGATTAAAATTAGATCAAGTACCAGCAGCAAGTTTAGATGCTGATGATCCTCTAGATGATGAAGACTCTGATACAGATAGTGAAGATGACACAGCTGCCTTACTAGCAGAGTTGAATAAAATAAAGAAAGAAAGAGCTGCTGAACAGGCTAAAAAAGTATGTGTAATAGTTTATAAATTTAAATCAATATGTCAATTCATATATTTCTTTATATAAATAATACATTTTAATATAATAAAAACATAATTTACTAGAATTTATGTAGAAGTGTGTATATTTATAAATTACAGGAAATGGAAAGAAAACAAGAAGAAGAACGAATACGAATGGAGAATATTTTAAGTGGAAATCCATTATTAACTCATTATTCAGCAGGAGACCCAAAAACAAATTTAAAAGTAAAAAGACGTTGGGATGATGATGTTGTATTTAAAAATTGTGCTCGATCTGAGCCTGAAAAGAAAAGCAATGTTTTTATTAATGATTCACTACGTTCTGATTTTCACAGAAAATTTATGGAAAAATATGTAAAATAATGTGTATTGAATTATTAATTATATTAATAATTTTTGAGAAATATGTAATATGTAATTGATTTTTATAAACAACAATAAATTTACAAATCTCTGTTTTTCATTAATAGAAACTAATGATCTACTTGGTAATTTAATGAGAGATACACTTTAAATTCCCATTATTAGTATTTTTTATATCAACATTTTATGAATTGTATTAGCTAATTGCTTTAGTGTATGTGATGTGATATATATATATATATATATATATATATATATATATATATATATATATATATATATATATATAAATAGATATGAAGGTCGTTTGATAAGTATGGTAAATTTATTTATTGTTTAATTAATTAAATTTTTCAATTTAGTTTTTCTTACTTTTTTACCATACTTATAAAACGCCCTCGTATATATATATATATATATAGAGAGAGAGAGAGAGAGAGAGAGAGAATCATCCAAATGTGACGACTAGATTTGTATTTTATTAAAAAAAATTATACATGTCTTTAATAAAAACAAATCTAGGCGTCACATTTGGATAATTATATATATATATATATATATATATATATGTATGTTTTATATACTGGATACGTTTAATATATGTACTGTAGTTGCTCTTATACTGATAGTTCATTTATTCACCCACGTGTGGAGTAACAGTTGCTGTTTAATATGCAGTACGTTGTCTACAGCCAAATGTTCGCCGATTGATTTAAGACATCAAAATATAGTTTAATAATTTTTATAATGATCGGGTATGGTGTCATTAAAATTTTTGTAAGAGAAAAGTTATTTGTTAAAAATCATTAATTCTTAATAATAAAAGCATTATCGTGAGTTTATGAAATGTTTGTTAATATAATTTATACAGGCGTCGAGTCGTAAAAGGTATCTTACAGTTTTGCTGTCATAGCCGTGTGTAGGTTGGGCTATGACATTGAAGACACAAAATAAATTCGTTAAGATTACTATTTTGAATGTGGTGTGCTATTTCAAAATTTTGTACCAATTCGGGAAGAGAAAATAGTGGTGACACTGTGAATGTGAGTGACATGGATCGCGGCGAAGATAAAAGAAAAGACATGGATTCTCAGGATACATACGATACCACACAGGTGAGTGTAAGATGTTATTTTCTTTTAATATTAGTCACAACCGATTAGCAAAAGTTTATATTTAAAGTATTTATGATAAAAATAAGTAGAAAAGTCAAAATAATTTATTACTTGTATTTCCACATCACCATGATCAGCTGTTGAACAGCGTAACTTCAAATAATTTTGTATCTATTTAGATGTTTCATGTTTATTGATGATATTTTGAATTTAGAAAAATAATAAGTGTTTTTATTGCTAGGTTAGTGTGGATTGCCATCATTTCTTTTAGATTTTGTTGAATCATAAATTTATAGGTTAGGATGCAGGTTGTAGCTGACCTTCTGTCAAAGTCGTGTTATATTTTATGTGTATACTTGTTGGATATCAGTTTTGAATTCATTCTGTTATTCATAGAAACAAATTTAAAATATATTTGCAATACGATCGATACATAGATACATACATACACACATTATATATATATATATATAAACTGTAAATTTTGTATTTCATATAAAAAGAAATTCAAAAGCTAGTAACTAAAAGAGATAAAAAGAATTATTACATTTTTGTTAGTTATATAATGAAATAATAGTGGAATGTTTTTAAAGTAGAGGCTATACTTATATGCATACATACATACAAATGTATAACATTTGTGTCCATACATGAATGTCACATACATCATACTACATACATGCATACATATTATATATACATGTCTGTAAAAAGTAAAATTCTCTATATTAAAAACGTTATACTGCAACTTTATTATATAATTGATGAAAAACATAATTATTTATTAAGTATTTAAAATATATATTAAGTCAATTTCTTTGAACTTTAGTCAAAATAAAAATGATTTATTTTGTTTATTTTAGTAATGAAATATGGTTTTAATCTAATTTAATAAAAAATATTGCATAACATATATAAATTAACAAAATGTGTTTCAAAAGTATGTATTAATTTATTTATTAAAAACAATGCTTGGAACATCTTATAAAAATGTAATAAAAAAACTGTTCATTTAGGATATTTGTTGAAAAATATATAAAGAACTTTATGAAAAGTAGTAACAAATAATTTATTTTGTTTAAAAAAATAATAGGTATTTTTTAGTATCACTAATGAGATATTATTTAAAATGCTTAATATTCAAATAGAATAACTGATTAAGAATACCGTTAAAATGAAATATCTTGAATAATGATAATAAAAAAGTATATTTTGTAAGATCAGTATTTTTATTAGAAAAATATTGCTAAAATTTGTATTACCAGTGAATGAGCAATTCTAATAATGAAAATTACGAAACCAGTTAATTACTTGAACTACCTGTGATTTTACATTCTCATAAGCCCTCATAATTTTAAATATATTTTTTATTATTGTAACAAACATGCAATTCAAATATTAAAATAAGTAATATCCTATTATAGAATGTTATTTTTTTCTGTTTGTAGTATTTTATTTATATATATATATATATATATATATATATATATATATATATATATATATATATATATATATGCATATGGTCGCGCGTTAATGTACCACAGTGCATGTCGTACTTAATATCTAATTTGAAAGTATTTTTTTTTAGATTATATACATGTATAATTTATTTGAAAATAAATTACCATTTTTAATTGCAAGTTTTGTGCACTTCCACATTCTTGTTTGAATATTTTTATTTAATCATTATTTTTTCTAGGAAGTAAATCTACGTATGACTATATTCGGTAGTCATACGCATATATATATATATATATATATATATATATATATATATATATATATATATATATAAGGTTGGCAAGTATCTCCCTTCCGCTTTTTTTTTTTTTGTACATAGCTGCGAAATTCAAAAGACCAGAAGGCGGAAGGGAGATATTTGCCAACCTAATATATATATATATATATATATATAGGCAAACGTTTGATGCACATTCATACACACACACACACACACACACACACACACACACACACACACACACACACACACACACACACACACACACATATATATATATATATATGTATATGTATATATATATATATATATATATATATATATATACACACACACACATATATACACGCACACACACAACAGAATGATTTATGATTATTAAAAAAATAGGAATACATACATATTTAGTACACGTTAAGTCATAAGTATTCAAATCTATATACATTTTTCTTATTCAAGTGAATAAAATTTAATTCTTTTTAATTGAATTTAAAAACTTAAATAGATTGTGTACATATTATCATATATGGAATTAATAAAACAAGATTTGATGGTATAATTATAAAGAAAACTTAATTGTAAAAAGAGATTTTATTAATAATATAAAATCATCAGGTATATTTTACAAAAAGTTTTCATTTATTAATTTCTACAGAATAAAAATAATAATAGCTAATTGAAAATCACTTATGAAATATAAATATTTTCAATTGTTAGTTTTTCAAACATAAACTTCTGCGCGTAATGTGACACTGAATAATATTAAATAAATGCAATTTAAAAAATGTTCTAACAAAAAAATTAATGTGTTTAAAAAAATACCTGTACATGCTTTTATTCTGCAATGAATTCGAATTAATTGTGTAATATAATATTAAAAAAGAGTAGGGTTTTTTTGTAGCATTTTATTGTTATTTTTTAATTGTTCATTATATTTATTTTAATCGATTTAATTATAACAAATTAACATAAATGAATTATTCACTCTAACATTAAACATTTTTATAAAGGCTGCCAGTAATTATTGTTTATTTGTAAATGCTCATTTCGATGGTTATTCCATCATTATCAGAGCGCTACATAATAAAATACACGCGCGCGCGTATTGGCAATTTCTAAACGAAATCTGAAAACATGTAAATGCATACAACAGACAAGAGTGACTGATGTAATAGAACAAATGAAATCGATAGAATGGATATAGGCAGGATACATAGCAAAAATGGAAAATAGTAGACGGGCAAAAATCACAGAAATGGTGGCCAACAGTCTAAGGAAAAGATTCTATCAAATATGAAATGATGAAATTGTGACATATAATAGAGGTGAGGGTTGGATGAGATTAACCGTGGATAGGAAACTATGGTAAAATCTTAGGAAAATATTGAAGAAGATCTAATGATATTCGCTGAAGTTTTCACCCAACAGTGGGTTAATATAAACTTTTATGACGATGATGATGATACATACATATATACACACAAATGAAAGAAATGTAGAAAATGTGTTAGGAATAAACAAGAAGAAATGTAAAGAGAATAAAATAAATTGAAAACACACATTAATTATAGATATAATAAGAATAAAATTGTGAATGGGAATAGAATGTAAGATATATTGCAAGAAAAGGAAACAATATGTGGGCAATAATGATTATTGATTAGGAACTAAGAATTAAAAATAAGTCAGTAAGATCGTTGAAGAGACGCACGAATATGAAGGATTTTATTTGAAATTTTGTAAATAGGAGAGATAATTGATTGTTTGAACTGAAAATATTTGAATCACTTTTTTTATATCAGTAGATTAATAATTGTATATGTGTGTGCGTGCGCTATATGCATGTATGTAAATGATGTAGATATATATTTTTTTATAATTACATTTTTGTCATGAAATAGAAAAATAACTTAAATTTTATTAGGCGAATCTTTAATAAAACAATTTAGTATCCTAAGGTATTAGTTAAGGGCATACAAGTTTATAAAATAAGGTACATTTCTTATTTATTGAATGTGATAAATATTAGAATATTCTATTATTCAATTTCTATGTTTATTACTATTTTATATAGTTATATGTTAAATTGTGTACCAAACACAAATAGTATACTGTTTTCATATAGTTAACAAAAGTTGATAATACCAGTAAAGAAGTAGCATATAGTTGGTATTTAAATTAAAAATATATGAAAATTATTTACACGAAGTGTTTTAATTCTAATGCAGTTTCATTATTAAATATTGTTTATATATATATATATATATATATATATATATATATATATATATATATATATATATATTGTAAAAAATATGAGTAAATTTACAATCTTATAATAGTAGTTTCTCTCAAAATTTTGAATTTAACCTTGAATATTGTAATTGTATGTAAAAAAAATAAAAATTGTGTTTTAACTATAATAAAAGATTCAATATAAGGTAAAAATTGAAAGTTTTATTCAAAAATAAGCAGTAATAAGCAACATAATTTTGTGCGCAAATTTGAAAAAATCGTCCGATTTTCAGTTTGTATTGGTGAAAAACGCCCTCAAACAATGTGTTAATATTATTATTACCTAGGTATTATCAAAAAAAAAAAAAAATTGTATATCATTCAAATATCTTAAAATTAAAACATGGTTTAAAAAATAATAGACAATTAAAATACATAATTATTAAAAAAAAAGATTCAAACATATTATTATAATATTTATATTTTTATGAAAATATGTCGTATGTTTTATATCAATTTAAATAACGTTATCGATTATATTTAGTCGTTAATTTATACAGTTGTTACGTGTAACAGTGTAGTTACGTTTTATAACTATGAATATTAATTTATTGCCGTATTTTCATTGAAATCATAATGTTTATTTTTGAACATATTTTAATATAAAGATTTTACATTTACCTCATAACTTTTAAAATATAGATTTGTTTCGTACAAAAATAATTCAAAGAAAATAATACATGTAATTATTTTTTTAATTTTACACATTAAAAACTTAGTATTAGCAAATGTATCGGTTTATTAAAATAAAAATACATGACAGTAAACTGTGTAAAATTAATTAATAATCAAATATAGATAAGGTAAAGGAAAATCACGACAGCTTTCTCTACCGTTTAACTTTCTGAACTCTTCGTTATATCTAATGTACGTTTCATTGCTCTATGCCGTCGTCGCACTGTCATTTTGATCATATGTATGGTTGAGTGACTGTGTGCACGTGCCACCGCCGACCATCTTCCTTCCGTTGTGCATCACAGATTCACATTGACTTTATATGTGTTGAGCGATATTTCTTGTTTTTTTGACATACTCTGCAAATAATTATACATTATCAATTGATGTTTTTATTGTTCTGAATTTATTTTAAAAACAGTGAATAAAAAATTCTATTTTCAACAATTTTTACATTAATACATTCATTGGAAATGTTTTAATTTTGTATATTATATTTAAAATGTTTGATTTTCTAGAATATTTAATAGGTTTATGTTTATTTCTAATGGAGAACTAGTCTACTTACATCCTATAGTTTTAAAATATAATGTATAGTACAATCCTTTATTCCAGACACAATACTAAAGAAAATTGTCAGTATCAAATTATTTTATGAGTTATATAGTTATTTTAATTAATTCAAGCAAATTTATTAAAGAACAAAAAAAACTGATGTAAACATATATTTCCATTCAGATATCTAAAAAAAATTTCTAATAATCTTTGACATAATCTTTGAATTTATATGAATTGGAATATGTTTCATTTAAGATATTAATTCTTTCTCGCATTAGTGTTATTTTAAGTCGTCTTAGTTTAAAATTTTATGTTTAAGTTTTTAACGATGAATACATTTGTCCGTGTTTAATGAGGTTGGTCTAATGATTGTAGTATAATAATGTACTTTTTTTAACATTTTGCGACGTTATAACGAAGCGATAATAGTTGAATATTTCTAATCATTATTTTGTTGAAATATCCACTGAAATTGTGATCTACATTTTTATAAAAATGTTTTAAATCATTTAAAAAACAAGGAAATAAAGAGAATTATTATTTTATCCAAAAATAACTGATATGCAATAAAAAAAAATATTTTTCCGCATTGTTTTTGCCATGATGTCCAAATATGTTGATCTACTTTCATCAACGAAAAGGACGAAGTTCCAGAATACTTTATTATTGTTTTCGTACAATTTAGACAATTGTAAGCTTTTTCTCATTTTTGAATCAATAATAAGGTTTTTTTTTGCTAGTTATGCTAAAAGAATTATTATCGTGCTATATGTAAAATGTTATTGGATGAAAATTCATATCTGTAGTATTTTTTAATGTGCTTTAGAAGTTCTCCTGAAAATTTTTTGAATTAAGTTTTGTTTCCATCCGATATTCATTTTGTCTCTTGATGTTAATTTAGAAACATGAGCATTTCTTCGTATATTTTTTATCTTGTTTATATTTGCATAGTTCTTAAAGTATATTTTTGTTCTTTGTTATAGGTACTTATTTAATGTTCTAATTATATATATATATATATATATATATACACACACACACACACACACACACAGAATAGTCTTAAATAGTTTAAGAATTATAACAAACTTATTTTGATTTAAAATCTTTCACACTTTTAAATATTATTAAAACGAACATTCATTATAAATATATCAGGAAATTGGAAATTGTATGGAATATATAGTTTTTTTTTTCATCATTGTATTTTTATACATCATATACATACATAATATACGGTCATCCAAATGTGACGCCTAGATTTGTGTTTTATTAAAATGAAACATGTGTATAGTTTCTTTTTAATAAAACACAAATCTAGACGTCACATTTGGATGATCCTATATTTTATTCTCATTATAATTTGTTGTAATATCTTCAATGAATATAATTAGAATTATACCAGTTTATTTATTTTAAATGGAATTATAGTAACGTTTTAATATTTTAATATGTTTACGGAATATAAAAAATGCCAATACTTAATTCTTTATATAATCTTTGTGTACCTTATTGCAAAAATATCAATATAAAATGTACAATTTTCTTATGTAATATTGAAATATTTAATAAAGTGATGAGATTTTACTTTTCATTTGTGTAACGTGTTTTTTTGATATAAAATGCTATTTTTTATATTATTTTACATAGATTTACAAAATATGATTTTCGACATCTTGAGTATCAGTAATATTTAAAACAAAATGTACTCAAAAATGATTTAAAAATATAATTGTAACAATTGTATATTACACCCCACTATTCATTTATAGCATGAAAGATATATCAACACTTCAATGTCGTTTTGTAGACGAAGAGAGTCTACAATAATATACATGAAAATCCAATTGACGTTCTTTACGTCACCCAACTAGACAATTTAAAATATATGCTTAGTATGGTTTCATTAACTGTAGGAACGTACGAACTGTTCAGTGTCTGTTTGCAGTTTTTAGCTAGTACGTCGTAGGTGCTGTATTTTGTTGCAGTGAATGCTGTAATTAATTTTAAATGTAAATGCATGTTCATCTACATTTTCAAGATTGTGAATGTGACTTTAATATGCCATAATATTTTTAATATAGTAGTGTTAAAAATCTATTTTATGTCGTGAATTATTGAAACAAATAAATGGAGATTGTATTCATTATTAATCATATGATAAATTAACAAAATATCTGTTCTTTATAAATATAAAAAAATAAAGAAAATAGTGCTTATAAATCTAAAAATCGGGTATTTATTTATATTTATATATGCATAGGTGCTTCTTTATTCAAGTGTTTGCATGAACCTTTTTTCTCTTCTATTATTTACTTCGACTGTTCCTTTCTTAAAAATTTAAGAATTTTATTTAGACTTTATCACTCTTCAGTGATTTTATAAACTAGTACACATAGATACCCATATATACACCATCTTATTTGCATTTTTTGTGGAAATAAAAATCACATGTTAATTATGCGTAATTTTAATCGTCGTTTTCTAATTTTTAATATAAAACTAGCATAATTAATAAAATCATTAATGTAATTAAATTTTATCTATTTCTAAACAATGTTAAATAAAATAAATTATATTACATATAACTTTATGACGTTGTAAATTTATATTAAATTCATTGTTTTGAATATATATGTTTTTATCAATATATCATACAATAAAATACATTAAAATAAAATTTCTTTATTGTCAAGTATGTGAATAATAGCCACTAGTATAAAATTACTTAATGCTACTTATTTAAATTATTTTTCTCTTGATTTCTGTATATAATTTTATTTTGATATATAATATATATTTTAGGAAAATAAAATTAGGGTTTATATAAAAACTTCTAAATTATTCTTAGCTTTTATCCCATATCAAAATATTAATATTGTTTGGAATTTACACAGATTTAGTAACAAAATTCATAAAAATTAATATAACTTGTTCATTTTGTTCTTAAACATTACCACGATAATCTATTTTTAATATATATATACACTTTAAAAAAACGGGGTTTCGCCCTTACTTACACTTTGCTCATCGACCCTTGAACTTGCTTCTATTTAACAATGTACGGGGCATAATTAATTTATTTCATAAAATTTTTACGGCAATTCTCCGAAAACTGGAAAAGTTTGAAACGCAATTTTCACATCACTCCGGAGGCAGAGTGTCATTTTTAAAAAATAAAAAGATGTGTTCATTTATTCGCAAATGAGTATCTTTACATTACCAATAGATTTAATAGTGTTCAATAATAGTTACTATCCATTCTCTATTGCTATGTGTATTTCAATGATGATATCATCTTTGAAGTACAAGTACATAACTTTGATATTATGAGTTTGTGTTTATTAAAATGCACAAATTAACAAGGCATGTACAATGGAACTACTTACTGAATACATTAATCAATCGTATGATGTCGAGTAGCAATTCCTGTAGGAAAAAAATGTATTAGACATTGTGTCTAGTAATTGAATATAATTTGTTGAAGCATTGATGCAATAATAAATTAACAACATTTTGAAAATTAGTTATTTTTTCTAATTTTTAGAATTTACTAAGGAAAGTTAACAGATAATTATTTGAGACTTGAAATATTTATACATGCCCTATAATTTTAACATACGTTATGAACATATTATTAATAAACACACAACACTATATCAGCGAATCATCTGCATTACTTTATAACAGGCCCGTGCATCCATTTAAGCGAAAGGGCCAATTACAAGTTTTGTAAAATCTTAGCGGGCCGCACTACTTTCTATCAAAGGCAGAGGTTATGGTGTTTCCTAGGTGTTGTGAGCTAAAAAATGGTGTATTTTTGTGTAGCTTGTTTAGAGAGATGTTACATTTTTTTAATAGAAATAAATTTGAGACAAACATTTGATATCTAAATAAATTATCTCAATTTACTTTGCTTTTATTTATTTCTTAAATATTTAATTGTGTCGCGGGCCGCAGGTTGCACGAGCCAGTTTTATAACAACATATACTTGCATTATATTTTATATATGCCATTTTATGGATGATCAATTATTAGTATATATGTATGTGTGTGTGTGTGATATATATATATATATATATACACACGTATATTCATTAAGGTGTATTAAAATAATAAAAATACATTCTATAAAGCTATTATTAATAAACTTTTTATTCTTAAAAAGTAAAATTAAGAACGAGTATTTAAAAAATTACAAATTTTTAAATCAAATGAGTGTATAACGAAAATGGTGTTACTTTGGGCAAATAATACAGAATTGCCGCAAAACGGAAGACGTTCATCAATGTGTGAATCATTAAACAGAGAACAGATATGTGACGATAGGAATTCATCTCCTGGAGGAAGTTCACATGAAACAGAATTAGATCCATGGTACACGGATAATAATTGTCTTGCGCTTAGTGTTAAAGAAGTAAGTTTTTATGTTTTATTTTTACTAGTTGTTTAACTTATGTTCATATGTAGGTTATTTTGAGTACTTTCACTATTTTTAAACTTAACAAATTTGTCGATTTCTTTCTTAATGTTTGTCTATCTAGATTCATTCATTGTATATTATAATAAGAAATGTTTTTATTTATTTTTTTAAAGACATTTTTGTAATATTATTTATCTTAATTGAAATCGACCTTACCGTTAATTTATGCCAAAGCGAATTTTTTTTAATAATATATTCGTACTATACAGCGAGAGAGAAAATGAATTATGTATTTATTTTATTAATATTTCAATTTAAATTTCGTTATTTAAATAATTAATATTATAAATCATGTAATATATTTAATTAGTATTAATAAATAGGTTTAATTATATCAAAATGTACATTATTATGAGTAATTAATAATAAATGTTAAAGAACTATATAATCATGATTAAAATTATTAAACGATGAAAAAATTGTATTTTTTCTTAATTTTAATTATGCATTCTATATATTTTTTGTTACGATTTTTTATTATAATTCAAATCATATAAACGTATTATATAAAATAAATAACATATAGATATAAACATACTATTGGAGCTAATTTAATAGTCGCTATAACAAAATATGTTAAAAGGCCTGTAATATATAGTATAGAGAAAATAACGTTTTTTTTTTTGTTAAAAAAAATTGTATTGTAATATATATATTTATATATATATATATATATATATATATATATATATACATATATATATAAATAAATATTAAATATTCTTTGTATTTTATTTACAATATTCTTAACGGTTTATATGAAATTGAGTATAATTTACTGTAAAGGGTTTAAGTACCTGTATTGCTCTTACCTCTACCTGTATTCAAAACACTTAGAATTTTAAATTAGTAAGTACACTTTTATCTCAAGTTATGAACTATTATGAATATAATTATACACATTTTGTAATTTATTCAGTTTGTAGACGTCCTGTGAATAATGTATTATAATAGACGTTATATTAGATAAAGATAAATTTTCGAAAAGACAAATATTGTTAATCAAATTAATACCAGATTTTGAAAATTCTAATTTTGTGTATTGAATTTAAAGAAAGCAATACAGTGTACCATCATTAATCCGGTCACCGGTTACCCGATTCCATCGCTAATTCGAATATAATTTTTCACGGGTGTAATTTGTTGTTGTGTATTTTCTTAACTTGATTCAATACATCTCCAATTAGTGATAGACTCGTCTTTATTTTATTACATATAAGCATTGCGTATCTGTATGGGTTTGTCTGTATCTAGGAATCTTGTCACTTTTAAATGAAGGGATGTTATTTATTGTTTTTTTATAACATGGTTCGTGTATTGGATTCGTATCCCTTAAAAAGAAAACTAAATTGATATATTGCCATTGTATGTTTCGTTTCGATCAAAAGTATTTGGAATTTTAACAGTTTGGAGGTCTGTTTGAGATGGATTGAATATATGCATGTGTTACGTCGTTGTATTTCCTATTTCTATGTTAAAATAGTGTGTTTTGATTTTATACATATTTCCCCATACACTAGTGTGATTGTTTTATCATTGCATTTTTTAAAATATTATTTTTGGTGATACAAACTCTAGGTCATTAAGTTTCATTGTCTAAGTTTGTCATATACAATTTATTTTTGAAAATTTTGAATTAACTGTTGGGTAAACTGAATGTGCTAATTTAATCGCCGGTGATCCTACAAACTAACTAATCCTCCGCCTCGCATGCCACAGCGATGCCAGATTAGTGATAATCAACTGTATATATTGTATATAAAATATTTTGATTTATAACTAAAAGTTTTGAATAACTTAACTAATGTGTAATATCATTTAAATTATTTGTTCATTTTAAATGATAAATTTCATAGAGACTTATAAAAGAGAATACATTAAATGAGTAGAATTTCTTATTTTTCTTGTATAGTTTATATATATATATATATATATATATATATATATATATATATATATATATATATATATTACTAAATAGGGTTATAACAATTTGTATTCTATGAGTATTATTAGAATAGTGTTTTCCAGCTAAATTTGTTACATTTACTATTTAAAAAATATATCACATACCAAATCAACATTTTCTAATTATTTAAATTTCACATTACACAATCTTTCAATACGTATGGTGAGGATTTGTTATTATTAATTAAATTTTATAATTAAGTTTATATTATAATATCACTACCAATAATAAAATGCGAAATAAACCAAAAATATTATCAATTTTATAAATAATCAACACATGTTATTAATCGCTTGTTAAAGATGAAAATAAATGCGAATATTTTAGTATTCAGAATTAACTAAGGAAGATTATATTTGCATATCATTTGTATTGTAAAACACGTAGTTATTTAAAAACCTGAATGAAGATTGAATTCCTTATAGCAGATTTCACGATTCTCTTGGTATAAAAATTAATATATATTCAAATATAGTTATGAAGCATTGCAACATTTTTTTATACGCTATTAAATACACACACAAACATACGTGTGTATGGGTATACACACGATAAACATACATACTTGCGTGTATACATATTACAAACACACACACATACATCAACTAAGTCGACTAACTAGTATATTTATTAACTAAGGTAAATTTATTAACTGTTGATCATTTTTTGCATTGTTTACATATCCCAATATCGTAAAGATGTATTATTTCTTTTTTACTTTGTATTAATATTTTAAATAATATAAATAAGTGAAATATTTTTCAAATTTTTATTTAATGTCTCCTTTGCAAAGATAGAGCAATTTCTCAGAAACATCTACCTACGAAAATTTTTTATGGTAATGGACCAATGACATCATTGCTTATTACATAAAAATTATCGATCTTGCACAGTTCTTAAAAGTAGGCGTATAATCTCTACAAACAATTTATTCAAATAAAATGTTACAGGTATATATACTTATGCCTCAATGATTTTAGATGGTCTCTGTTTTCTATAGTAATTGTAAAATTCTTTGTTTTTGAAAAGTGAGTAGAAAAAAATAATTAACTTTCAGTTGTAGATGGAAAAAGAAATTTGATTTGTAAACAAATAAAAATAAATACGTTCTTTTCGCATATGTATTTTCATTTGTATGTGTGCATGTATATATAATATATATGTATATATATATATATATATATATTTATATATATATATATATATATATATATATATATATATATATATATATACATATATACACTGTTGCAAATAAGTCATGGCACACATGGGTAACATAAGCAATTTATTGATAAAATTCAATGAAGTCGTTAAATTAAAAAAATATATTTAATTGAAAATAAAAATAATGAATATTATATAATGAATAAATTTAATGAATATTATATTTATTTTCAATTAAATATTTTTTTTTAATTAACGACTTCATTGAATTTTATCAATAAAAATTGCTTATGTTACCCATGTGTGCCATGACTTATGTGCGTAATGTGTATATATATGAATATATATATATATATATATATATATATTATATATATATATATATATATATATATTAAACCCAAATATGGCTCATTATTTAAATTGCATAAAATTAAAATTCCTTGTACACAATCATACATACATATATATGTGTGTGTGTGTGTATTTTTTATAATATATATATATATATATATATATATATATATATATATATATTCTTATATGGAATACTGAAAACATGTGTTATTTATACACTTAATGTATCTAAAACTTTCTATAAATCAATATAATGTAAAACAAGAATACATTTTCCCTGTAAGCTATTGATATAGTATTGGAATTTTCAATATGAACTTTATAACGTATAAAATTTAAGAATTTACTTTCTATTCTTAAATTAAAATTGTACAAATACTATGCTAATTTTCTCCCAACCATTTTCAGCTTGGTTTCAGATTATTGCATTTGTATTTATTTGTTATATTTTACTACCGTTATTATGTTATGTAGTTTTTTTTTTACTATATTTCAATTACGTTAAGAAGTAGTCATTTTTTGGAATTAATATTGATTTAAAAATGTATTTAAGTACTAATTTCGTGAAACACTATATTTGTATTTTGTAAAGCATCTTTATATTAACACAAATGAATTCATTACTGAAGAATGCGCATTAGCCGATTATTGTTATAAACAAAAAGTGAACAATAAGTGATTATTGAACACTATAATAACATATTGTGGTGTTGAGGGTGAAAATTCAATTATGTTAAAGTGAATTCTCCACAGTTCCAAAACAAGCAATAACTTATATTAATCGAAGTTTATTTGTATATTCATTGAATATATATACATAAATATATATATATATATATATATATACCTTTTTATTATTTATACTATGATAGATATGTTTTATCTAGTTGAAAATTATAACAAGTGTATATAAATTAATGTTTTAAGAAAAATAATAAAAATGTACAGATAAAAATGTTTAAAATTCTTACTTAATTTATTACTCCTTGAATATGTTTGTAAGAATAAATGTTTTTCTTTGTGGTTTTTCAAGTACTCCATAGAGGTTTAACAAATTGGTTTGATACTATTTTTGTTCTCAGTTATTTTACCTTCTAACTGACGTTTATTTTAACAGGATGTAAAGTTTAAGTTGTTTATTATATATTTTTCTATTTCATTACAGTTTTTTGAGGATCGTTCCTTTTTCTATCAGCGTATTGATATATCCAATTATATGTACTTTGTGGTGTAAATTTGTAGGTGAAGAATTAACTTTATCGAGTAATTTAATTTGGAATTAGTAATAAAAATAGATTTTATTCTTTATAAAATACATAAATATTCATACGCAGAAATAACTCAAGTAGACACATTTATAATTTATTAGATTCAGAAACGTTCTAAAATGTTATGTTTATAGAAATAATTTTAATATAATATTTTAATTACATATTTTAGAAAAAAAATATTCATTATAAATTACACAATTCCAAGAAAAATACAAATTTTATTTCCATATCAATTTACAACTCAAGCTCAATAGAAATACGATTATAAAGTTATTTATATCTGCATCTAAGATATTAGAAAAATATATCCCAGTTTCATATGAGTTATAATCTTATGGTCTATAGGTAATATGGCATTCATTTACTGTATTTAGTTAATATATGGTTTTAATAGTAATCCATTAATATTTCACAATTTAAACTATTATTTATTTTATAAGTAATCATGGTTCTATCTCTCTTACTTGAAAGTGTTATAATGCTGTAAATGGACAGTATTTTCATAAAAGGTAAAAATATTTCAGTATATTTTTAAAAAAGGAAATATTGTAAATAAAAATCTATACATTATTTACTAACAACAAATCTTTTCTGTTTATAGTAGGTTTTTTATTATAGTTTACGTTTAAGGTATAAGTATGAATATATTACTAAAAACTCATTTTGAATGCGCACTATTGATTTTTAAATTTTTTATTCCATTTCGTGTTTTTTTAATAAAAATTGTTTCATCGCCTCTTTATATTATTATTTACAAAGTAATTATAAAAGAAAAATGCCATTAACTCTTAAAAATCTGCACATATATAATTTTTGTAGAAGTCTTTAAAAATATAAAATTTTAAAGGGTAAACATTCTATGTTTCGTTTCTGATTTGTTTTTATTTATGCAATTGGTTATATCATGAAGTCAGTACTACTTAATGTACTAATTAAAATACATATTGGTATTTAAATTTTCTATGTAAAGATAAAAGTACAAAAAATGTGAGGACGATTAGTCAAGCGTATACATATTTTTACTGCATTCCTCACTAATAATAATATGATTAATTATTTCTGTTGCTTATGTAGTTTTCTAAATAATTATATATATATATATATATATATATATATATATATATATATATATATATAAACATTTAATATTAAATATAACTAACCAAATTACTAAAAAAATGAATATATTGAAGTGCTGGAATAGCTAATGTAGAGCTCGGATCTGAATATTATTGAGCATTTATTGAGTTATTTAGTTTCAAAAATTCACAAGTTTGGGATAAAGAGTAAGGAAGAACTTTATTTAAAATTTAAGAAAGCGTAGAAAAGTATAGCATTAAATTATCTAAAAACATTAATCGATATATATATACATTCTATCCAGAAATAACGGAACTTTCTCATGTCAGACAGTTAGCAGTTGACGTAAGAATCTCAAAAACACAGTCCCATGTCATTTTGGCTAAAATGTTTCGCATGAAACGTGTCGTTTCTCGCATGATGCCAAGAACACTAAATTTTTTCGTGAGTTTTTGGCCAAAAACTCAACCAATATCGTTCCGCAAGCTCCGTATTTGCTTGATATGGCTTCGTGTGACTTTTTCCTATTCTCAAAACTCAAGTTGCTGTTTCGAGGGTATCGTTTTCAGTCGATTAAAGCTATAAAAGAAAATTCGTTGTGTGAACTGAAATACCACAAAGCGCGTTCACGGGGACGTTCGAGAACTGGAAGAAGCGTTGGCATATGTGTATTGCTTCCAATGGGGGGAATACTTTGAAGGCGACAAAATATATATTGATGAATAAATTACTTCTTATGTGTTTTATTTCAAAAGTTCCGTTAGTTTCCGTACTTAATGTAATGCCAAGACGTTTAGAAGTTGTAATTAAGACAAGAGGAATACATATTAAATATTATCCTTGACAATTTTATATTAACACATTACTGCCCGGCCACACTTAAACGTGTGTTTCGTGTTGGATCACGTAAGTCCGTTTACGCGTTAATGCGTGTTTCTTTGTATGAACTTTTGACACCAAAAAAAAATTATACAAACTATATATTTTTTTAATTCCATCAAAATATGGTGAAGTATATATTCATAATATTGGTAAGTTATAAAAATTATAAAAAATATTTAAAATATTTTTAATAAAGTAATCTCTATCCTTAGCAAAGTTCCGTTTTTTTGGAATAAAATCGAAATTGGTTCTCTTATTTTTTTTTCTAACAACTTCTGTATATAGAATATATACTTTACGTAATTTATCATATTTTGATCCCTTCTAGATGTTTATTACGCTAAAAAGTGTTTTTTTTTTTATAATAAACTATGTTTATTATAAAGCATATCTTTTTTGTACTTTATCACACTGGTACACTGATTACAGATTGAAAACCACTGTTATATTTACATATATCTATGCATCGGACCCATTTATAGGCAGATATGAAATTTCATTTCAAAATGTTCATTAGTTTAAGAATTACATCGATTTTATGGAAAAGTTATTTTTGTGCATTTTTTCGCTGGATTCTAGATGAAGTCTAGCGCGAAATACTGCGGACCGTAATGTGTTAAATAAAAAAATATCCTTAATAAAAGAATTAGAATACTAATGTCCTCTTTATTTTTTATATTCTCAAACAATATATATGGTAAAATAGATTTTTTTTTTGCATTTTAAATTAAAAGTAACTAAGTTATTTAAATAAATATTTGTTTTGTAATAAACCTTTAAAATTGATAAAACAAGAGTGCAAATACCTTTGTCCCCGATTGTGTGTGTATATGTACATGCATATATATATATATATATATATATATTAAAAATACTGTAAAAACTATTAAAAATTATGTACAGAAATGTAGTAAAATTATGTATTTCTCAAAGCATTTAATTGTATATAATTTATATATAAGAAATAACTTAAACCTTAATAAAACATATATATTCATTAGTGTAAATAAGTTTTTATTATAACTTGCCTTGTAGGTATAAATAGATATATAAGCATTAAATAAATAAAAAAAAACCTCTTCTTAATTTTTCTGTATAACAAACATATTTATATTTTCAGAAAGTCATCATGAATTTTAAAATTAGTT
Source organism: Neoneuromus ignobilis (assembly GCA_029203775.1). Classification (NCBI taxonomy): domain Eukaryota; kingdom Metazoa; phylum Arthropoda; class Insecta; order Megaloptera; family Corydalidae; genus Neoneuromus; species Neoneuromus ignobilis. The sequence continues at coordinate 28,622,280 of CP092087.1, forward strand.
ATTATAGACAAATCAACCAATATTTGAAAATATGTGTAATTATTCACGTTTAAAACAAGATATAAATTTATTGTATAATACAGACTCGCTTACATACCGTTGTCATCAAATACGTAATTTAAATTCTTGATGTATTACGTAGTGACGCATCATTTTGCAAGAGTGTCATTGTGTGTGTGCGTGTGTATATGTGTTTATGTATATATATATATATATATATATATATATATATATATATATATATATATATATATATATATTACAGAATAGTTTTAATTATAAAATAAAAATGCTAAACTAACGTAATTTTATTAAAATAGAAAAAGTATTCATACTAAAAAAATTTTATGGACGTATATGCGTTTTTTTATAATTTTACAATTTTAATTAGATAATTATTTCGAATTATATATTTTGCATCGAAATGCATAATTACCGGATTTAATTAATGTTGATTTCTGTTTTTCTTATACATAGCTGCATTTAATTTAAATCTTTGTTATTGAATTTGTAATTTAAATATTGTTAATGTGAAGTTTTGTTATTAGAACAAAAAATTATTTCAATAATTAAATGCAATTTATGCTTATATTAAAACAAATTTTGTGAAAAAAATATGTTCTTGTTTATGTATTTTTTACAAAATAATTACTTCTAAGGAATTCTACATATATATTTCTTTACATGTTATTTTTTTATTAAAAACGATTATTTTTCACATTAAAAACTTGTCAAGCATTTATTTTAAAATAAATAGAATTAATTTCATCCCTTTGTCTCTTTAGACGTATGTAATATAAATATTTGTTAGGTACGTATTTACATGTTATTTTTTTTAATATTTTATAATTGATACGTCAATCTCAAAACACATAGTAATATAAAAAAAGATGAATATATATAATTTTAAAATAAATGTTAGGCATTTTGTTTCAGTGATTTATAAAAATATTTTTTATTGAATGACTATATAGTATGTAGTTCAAAAAATAAATTAACAAAATAGATCTAATGTTAGGTAATAAAAAAATATTTGATTAGTTTTTTTTTAAAAAAAAAATGCATCTCTGTATTATTTTAATTATTTGGTTATTATATTTCCACATTTCATACAATCACTGGTTAAACAAATAAATTATTTTTATCTGTCTATGTTTATAAAGTTATCAATTTTGATTTATATTTTAATTCAACTTATTATTGAACAAAACATATGTATTAAGTATCTGTTATAAGTTGATTAATTGTTTTTTTTAGCTGAGTTAATTATTATTAAAATTATTACCTATTCATTAATTAGGTCAAAAAAATTTTAACATTTTAATTGAAATATTTTTTAATTTTTCTTGTATTTTCATTACACTATCCATATTAAGGCTTATTAGTACTCAATATAGTAACTTCTGATTGCACGATGTGCTGTTTAAAATATTATGTTATAATTACTACACAATTTGTACGAATGCGTATTTATATATATATATATATATATATATATATATATATATATATATACACTCACACACATACACACAGTACCTGTCTAAATTATTAAATCCATACCTAAAAAACTATTTTCTTTGTGTTTTTAGTGCCATAAACATTAGTGTTTCAGATTTCTATAATTTATTTTTAATTATTTAGTTTCTTTTTGTATCTTAAATCAATAAATACTATGTTCATTTTTTATATATTTGAATTATTTTTTTACAAAAATTAGTATTTTGTATGCTCACCTTTAGTCGCCAATAATGCTGCTATTCGGTGAGACGCAGACTATTAATACGAAGGTCGTTTGATAAGTATGGTAAAAAAGTAAGAAAAACTGACTTGAAAAATGTAATAAAATTAATTAATCAATTAAATTAAAATACTATACTTATCAAACGACCCTCGTATAATGTATTATTGTAGATTTAATTGATGGGTTGTAGTGCCATGTATCCCGCTAATAGCCCCGTTAATAATATTTCGTGGAATAAATTTTATGGTAAAGTGTTACCAATACAATAAAGAATAAAGATCAGTTGAAAAATTCAGCAACTCATTAATGAAATACCTTATTATTTATTAGTAAAATACCTTATCGTCATAAAATAACATTTTTAAGCAATGAGTCTAATCATTTTGCCAGCTAACACACACATATGTATGTGTGTGCGTGTGTATGTATGTATATATGTAAGGGAATAAAGTAATTTACATAAATATGTTAGCATTTTTTTTGGTATGAACAGAAATGTGAATTGGTTGTATAAACCACTGCAGTTAAAAATATCGTGTTTTTATAATACTACTTACAATATTGGAATATTTTGTTTATTATCATAATATAGACGATTACTTTTTATTATACGAGTTTTATTTGATTAATTGTATTCGATATATTAAAATTTAATTAGAACATTTCTTTTTTGTATAATTTCACTATGAATTCTATTTATGCTAATGGCAACTTTCATTAAATTTACGTTATTACTGAGTACGCAATATACAATTAATTATAAAATATCTTATTAGAATGTAAATTCAACATTCTATTGTTTAACACTAAGCATTTGTCTTTAAAAAAGAGTTACGGTAAAAAGTATAGAGCTTTACAAATATTATTTTAATAAATGAAATAGTTGAAAATATTCATATTTCTTTTATACAATACAACATTTAAATATGTTTGTGCATTTTAATAGTACTATTTAACATCGTTTTCCAAATGTAATATTGTCAGTATTTGTGTGTATATATATTTTCGTTTAGAGTTTAAATAAAGGCAATCTAGTTTAACAGCTTGCATTATCATCAAATATTCAAAAATCAAATCAACCCCAGAGTAATGTTAAAATATTAAAATTCAATGTTTTTGTCCAATTTACAAAATATACGTGACTGTTAACATGGAAACATCCAACAAATTACAGTCATATTTTGTTAAATGGTACTAAAAACATAATCAACATTTACTTTACGACATACATTTACATCATCAAATTTGTATTTACATATTAATTTACCTACTTTTATTCGTTTTTTAATTAGTCTTAAATGATAGTTACTTTCCAATATATTTTTTCATTAAAATATAATATTATATAGTCAGTTCAATTAATAAATGTAGTCAGTGTGTGTTAATAAATGTATATGTGTGTATGTGTGTATATATATATATATATATATATATATATATATATATATATATATATATATATATATATATATATATATATATATATATATTTATATATATAAAGTGGTGTCATGTGTGAAATGAAGTATAAAGTTATTTATATTTTTGTATGTTTGACTTTTGTTATTAACCTTTATTATATATAATTAAGCTTTTAATTATATACAATGAACAAAAAGTCGAAATATGAACAAAAATCCATATAATTGCAATATTTATTGAATTTTATTTCAATCATCGAATATCCTGTTAATTATAACATTAAATTTTTATGTAACAAATATTAAATAAAAAGGTTGCTTCAAATTGTACTCTTAAATCCAATTATTTTTTATACGACATGTATTATCGTAAGTGAATTTAATTTTCACCATAAAAAGTATATTATTTTTATTAAAAGAATGTTTTTAGTAAAAAAAAACACAATTTTAACAAAAAAGTTCTGATGGCATCGCCATCGAAATGCACATTAGCCGACATTGTTATAAACTAAAAATGAACAATAAGTGATTATTGAACACTTCATAACCATTGTGGCGTTGGCGATAAAAATTCATTTGTGTGTTAAAAAGAACAATTTCATATTTTTTGCAAGAATTTAATTTATCTAGCTTTTTAAAATCTCATTCATGCGTAATTAAATTTTATCCTCAATTTAGCATTGCTAAAAGTACATAAATAGAATATAGTTTTCAACAACTCAACATAAGTGATTATAACAAAAATGAATTGATTTTTAATAAATACCATTGTTACCATTGTGGATTATTTTGTTCTTGAGTACGTTCGAACAATTAATGCGGCATTGCATTTTGTTAAGATTGTAAGTAGCGCACTTGTAGCACGTTTTGTCGGACATTGGCCTAACACAGCAACTTCGTTATCTGTAGAATCTAGACTAGTTGTAAGACAAGTGTCAATATATATCAACCCCCTTTCTACTGTAAACCATCTTTAAATACCTACTATATTTACGTCTCTTACCGCATTTTAAAACACTATACATAATGAGAATGCTTTTCCATACGAATTACGGAATGTCCGTATATATATATATATATATATATATATATATATATATATATATATATATATATATATATATATATATATATCCAACATCAATCCAACATCAATCCACTACTGACGAAAGCCTCAATGAATGTTACCATTCACTGGTATTTGGTCATATTCACCACGCTGGCCAGGTGTATTGGTGAAGATTTTTGATTCGGGATTTACTCCCCTAAATTTTCGACAGTTGATTTTTTACAAGATGAGGTTGTCGACTGTGCTACCCAGTCTGTGTTTATATATATATATATATATATATATATATATATATATATATATATATAACATTTTTTCAAATGTTAAGTAATTAATCATAATAAAAATAAAACGCTTTATTTTTACATTATGTCTTTAAATTAATTTTACTTTCTTTTTATGTTAGTTTTATTCAGTTTTTTATAAATGAAAAATATTTTCTCCCGATTTTTATTAATTTTTTTATAAATTTGACAATTTTTATCTAAATTAATTTTACATAAATAGCAATATTTTTAAAAAAATGCTTTTTTAACCCTTATAATAAAATTATAAACAGTATTTCCACTCGTTTAACGCCGTTTCCTTTATGTAGCCGTGCACCTGTCGAAAACCAAGCATTTTTTTCACGCAAATGTTGACAATTTTTTTATGAAAATGTCTATTTTCCATTTTAATAAATATATTATTTTGCGACAATGAAACAAAATAATAAACTAAAAAATATTTATGAACATCAAATTACGATAAGAAATATTTGAATGAAGTATATTATTTAAATGATATTTTGATATAATATTATAATCAAAAATATGTAAATTAAGACACGTAGTACTTATATCAAGTTATTAGTAAAAGAGAAACTAACAAAATGAAAAATTTTTATACGGAAAGTTAGTGAAATAGATTTTTAAATCTTATTTAATTCAGTTTTATTTAATATATAATATGAACATCATCAAAATTTAATATAATCAAAACACATATTATCAAAACAACATCTGACAGAATTTACAAACAAAACATGTATCGTTATGACGTCCACTAGTTTTGCATACTCTGCAATGTCTACGAAAATTTCTTTGAACGGAACTCTTAAGTTGTTTCCAGACAACACAATTTCATATCTCTCGAAAGTGTACACGTGGATCTTTTTTATGCAATACACATTTTGTTATTAAATTTGTTCACGTATTCGCCAATTGATCACTACTGCTATTTTCGTACGTACATTTTATCTACTCCCTTGTAACTGCTTTCGTGAATGCTGCAAACTTTATTTTCTTATTCAGATTTAGTAGTTTATAAATATAAAACGAATATAAATAGTATAATTGAAAAGACAGTATTACTTTTTTCTCTCCTTCACCGATTTCCTTTGTCTACACTAATATCTATATATTGTTACCTTCATATAGAGATTATTATATAAAACAGCATTTTTATTATGACATATCAAAAACTTATTACTACGTCAATAGGTAGGAGTTATAACTTACGAAAAGATGTATTACACAGCATTTGACACAAAATTGTTAATATATATATATATATATATATATATATATATATATATATATATATATATATATATATATATATATATAGGTTGGCAAATATCTCCCTTCCGCCTTCTGGTCTTTTGAATTTCGCAGCTATGTACAAAAAAAAGCGGAAGGGAGATACTTGCCAACCTAATATATATATATATATATGTATATGTATATATATATATATATATATATATATATAAGTAAATGCACAAAATAAAAAAATGATTAAACAATATATAGAATAGCAAGATACGATTTAATGTGTTAAGAATTTATTGTCTCAAATGTTTAATTTGATGTTAATTTTATTTAATATATATTTTATTTAATAATTATGAATAAATTTATGTGCGTATGCATGTATAGTACTTTTTACCTTCTAATAAGATTCATAACTGCACATATATGGACTATTATCGATTTTAATTATGTAGAAATTTTATGACAAGTGAAATATGCTCAATAAAATGCTTCACCAGTCTTAATAATTAATGTGTAAGTGGTAATTTCTCAATAGTCGTAAACTGAAGTAAATAATATCTCTTTACTCGAGTATTCTTTTACTGTGTAAAAATAATGATTGTAGTTTCATTAGACCCAGCGGTTGTGAATATTCCGGTGAAAGTTACCAGTTTAAATACATGCAGTGAATAAAGAATGTATGAAAGAGATTAAATCTGAAACTCTTGTGAATAGTACGTTTATTTTTATTTAAATCTATTTCACTTGTCTCAAATTATTTGCTATTGAAATATAAGGTCAAGTTTATCGAAGAATATATAAAAAAGTTCCGTACTCTTACGTCGTACAAATATATTAGCAAAGTGCAATGCGAATGATAATTTACTTTATTTTAAAAGTAATTTAATTCTAATATGGTGTTCGTTATTATTATTAAACAGTAAAATATTAATTGTAAGTTTGGATGTTTTTAACACAAATTTATTCCAGTAGTTAAATGCAATTTATGTTTATACTGAAGTAAATATTGTGAGAAAAAAGCTTACATTTTTAACAGATTTTAGAAAACATTTATAATATCTTCGTTTATAAAAATGTTCATACAATGTAATATAAAATTATATGTGATAGTCAAATAGGTAAAACATGAACTGCCGTCTATCATAAGATTTTATAAATATTAAGCACTAATCACTTTACGTTCCTTTTTTTCACTAATAGCATTTTAGTGATTGTGATATAATCAAAACACTACAATATAAAAAATATACGAGGGTCATTTGATAAGTATGGTAAATTTATTTATTGTTTAATTTAATTCATTTTTTTAATTTAGTTTTTCTTACTTTTTTACCATACTTATCAAACGACTCTCGAATAATTGATATAAGCAAAAGTGAGTGAATATGCATCAATGTTGACACTGTCAATAAATTTTGTGATGTGAATAGTTTATTTGTATTCAAATGTATTGGACCACAGCATCATAACCACATATAAAGAAATATAGCTTTAATTCGTTTTTTTCTCAATGTACAATATTTATTTTTGTAAGTAAAATCATTTTCAAACTAACATTATTTTTAATTTTGTATTAAAATTTTCTATGTTTAAAAATAAAAATAAATAATAATAATTAAAAAATGTTAATAATTCAAATCCATTGATGTATGTATAGTTTCTTTTTAATAAAACACAAATTTAGGTGTCACATTTGGATGATCCTATATATATATATATATATATATATATATATATATATATATATATATAAATATTCATTTTTTATAATATACAATGATTCAGGTATATTTTATTGGTAATGAATTATTATTTAAAGGTTATTTTGATTTGTTTGATCATTATTAATTACAAAATGTCATTAAGAATAGAATTTTGCATAAAAGCCAGTAATGAATACAAGCAAGTGTTTATTATGAAATGTACTCAAATTATCAGTATTCTTTTTCATGATCAAAATTTATACTATTTCTAAATACGCATTTAAAAAATTATAGAAAACAGGTTTATTATTTTCAGCTTTCAATGACAAAATTAATTCAGGGTTGAATTTTTCGCTTTAATTTCATTGAAAAATCAATGTCTTTATATCCAGTAGTCCTCAATCTTTTATTATCATATATATATATATATATATATATATATATATATATATATATATATATTTACAAATCTCCCTTGAATTCTAATCCATAACTTACACGTAAGCAGCTACAAGGTAATGATTCTTTTCCTTATTTTTCATTCTACTGAAGACCACAAAGGAAAAACAAGTATGACTTTGATTATAATTTCAAAACTAAATAATTTGCTAAATAAATAGCTTTTGATCAATCGCGTATTTCATTTAGTTTCCATTCTTGTGTGAAGAATGTCGTAATTGTCATAAATACCATAACCTGTTCTTGTAGGATGTTTTCCAAACTCGGTTCCTTGCGTAGGATCTTGTTGCAACAGTTTTAAAACAATTATTCCAAGTACATTTCATTCAGCTTATTTTATTTAAATTAGAGTAATGTACAATATTAACGTTTACGATTATATTATATTATAAAATTATAGTTTACATATTTTGTGGTTCATTTGCATATTTTAATCTTAGAATTCAACTGTATTTAGAGCATTTTTTGTTAGCTGATCATGTGCGAATATTAGGTATATATATATATATATATATATATATATATATATATATATATATATATATATATATATATACAAATGTGTATTATATAAAAATATGAACTTTAATATTATTCATTTTTAATTTATTATTAATTATAAATTCTGCATCAGATAAGAAAACTTATTCTGAAATCCTATCTTACATTGAAAATTTTTCAAAAGTATGTTATTAAAAAGATTTATGCAACGAAGCCGAGTACGAAAGTAAAGAATAGAGTTGTATATTTTTTATTATTTTTGTTTATTGAATTTGAAACTAAATTAAAACTGTATTTAATGTAATGTAATGTAATTATTAATTAATTATTTGTATTTAAATATCATATATTGGTACAAAATTTATACTGTAAATACACACACACCACACATCTGTGTGTGTATTTGTGTACTTGCGTATGTGTGTAAGTTATCGTTTTAAGAAGTTACTTATTTTTTTTGAAGGATTAAAATTTTTTTCTAGTTATTTATTGATTTTTTAACATTTGTATTTAGGATTTGTAAGATGCTTTATTTTTTATACTCTATTCTTCCACGATGCGTGCGTTTGTGAAGCTTCAATTGTCGTAGATTATTGAGAAACAATCATATACGAAAATTAATGTTGTATTTCTTTTCACGAATTATAGTTGTAATTATTTTTAAAAAATTAGATTGTATTACGAGAAATTTGGAAATATGAACGATTTTTAAAACCAATCACAGACAAATAGAATTTAGTAAATTTTTATTTAAGTTTTATAATCGGTTTATCTTTGTTGATATTTATTATGATTAATAATACGTAGTTCTATTAAATCCCTACTTTAAATAATTCATATTTCTTCGTAACTTTAAATGTTAGTTATAAACTGGGAAAAGAATTATAAACCAAAAATATAATTATTTGAAAATTGAAGAAATTGTTTATACCATTGAAAAAATTATTAACTATATTTTTATTATTTAATAGTATATAATTATTATTACTTATACATACAAGCACACACACACACGCGTATGTACGTGTGAGTGTCTATTACATATTTATATATATATATATATATATATATATATATATATATATATATAAATAAACAAAATTCACACATATACGCCTTTACATAGGTATACTTTTTTTAATTTGTAATCTTGTAAAACTTTTTGCATTTTAAAAAATTCCTAGCCTTAAAGAAAGTAAAATCATTACATAGCATTATTACATAGTTCATATATTAAGGCATGCAAAGATACATTTTTTAAGAGAGGAGTCCAACGTATCTTCGCCCACGCCCATTGATATCATATATGCTATAACGTCACACAACCATATAAAGCAAACGTACCGCGTATAACTCAATTTGTACAAGAACAAAGATCGACTTATGTAAAATTGTTTGCACAAATGCCTTGCGTCTCATACGTACATATTGAGAATATCAATTTGCTGTATTATTTACTCTAGGCCTACGCGAACCCCAGCCACTAAACGCGATGTACACCCAGCCCAAATGAAGAACAGTGGAACAAAAATCTATGAAAGTTTTCTTCAAATCCCACTCATAAGTCGTCTACTCAAATATGTGCGTTGAAAATACTTGATGTACGTTTTATTTTAAAATCGTATATACATATATATACATATATATATATATATATATATATATATAGAGAGAGAGAGAGAGAGAGAGAGAGAGAGAAGTTACTGGTTATTTATCAACGTCAAAACTGCAAAATTTATACTATTCTTTTTACGGTGTCACCGATTTTATCACATTATATGTCTGCACTGATTTTATGAAGTAATTCTGTTAGAACATTTTTTTATAATATGCACATGTCAACAACAGAATAGAATATACTATATTTTCAATTGTATTTAACTTTTATATGTACTAATTTAGTTGCAAAAATTTAATACGTAATTAATATTTCTATCACGGATAGTAAAATTATAAACAATTTTATGGTTGTTACAAGTTTTATACCTATTCACATATAAAAATATAATTAATTCGTGGAACATATTCCATAATTATTATTGCTAAGTAATTATTATGTGTGTGTGTATGTATATATATATATATATATATATATATATATATATATATATATATATATATATATATATATATATATATATATATAATATAAATAATGAGAGTACAGTTCTTTTAAAAAAAATTTTTTGTAGTAAATATATGTATGTTTAATTTAATACGTATTCAGTCTATTATAATAAATTCAGTCTATTATAAAGTAGTTATACGAGGATCGTTTGATAAGTATGGTAAATTTATTTATTGTTTAATTAATGAAATAATTTAATTAAATTTTTCAATTAGTTTTTCTTACTTTTTTACCATACTTATCAAACGACCCTCTTATAGTTGTTTGTCGAAGTATAAAACCATACTGATAAATGTGTGTCAGAGATTTATTAATAGCAAAAAACGTAATTATTGTTTGGATTTTTATTTAACTGAAAATAAGATATAGTAATTCTCATTACATCCGGAAAGTAAGGAGTGCCAGAAAAAAATATCTATATGTATTAAGACATTTGTTATTTTCTTTCTGGTATGTTTTGATTTTTTTTTTAATGTGAATTTGGTACAATTTAAATCACTGAATTACTTTACTCTTACAATTGTGTGAGGACACCTATGCACGTCTCAAATACAAGAGGATGTAAATAATTACGTTTGTCAAAAATACTTTTTGTCGTCGGAGATTCGATTCTAATTTACTACTACGTTAATTACTTCAAAAGACATGACAATCACATTTAAAACAGATAAAATACATTTATATTCAATCCATGCATAAATTACACACACACACACACACACACACACACACACACACACACATATATATATCCATGTATATATTTATGTATATAACTAAATTGTTTATATAAATAAATGCTTGCAATTATCTTTTTATAAAAATTGATTTGTATGGAAATAAAAAAATATATTCCATATGTAGATATGAAAATTTTGTTGCTTGTACCATTTTTTGAAATACGATAAACAGTAAAATAAAAAAAAATATGATTTTTGTAAAATATAATATATAAAAATACTAATATATGATTTTTGTATGTTTATATATATATGTATATATATATATATATATGTATGTATGTATGTATGTATGTATATATACATACACACATTTATATACACACGCCGTGCATACATACAGTTCCTAAATGAAGTAATGAAACGTTGTTACCGTTTTTAAGATATGTATTTGGAACAGATATTTTCTTTAGAAAATATAATCATTTATAAATTGAAGGTTTAAAATGATTATAAAAATGTCTTAGTCCAATATATGTATGTATATTTTCTTATTGAAAGTTGTTTAATTCAGTGGTAAAGCATTTCATTTTTTAAGTGTTATTAATATCAATTTACACATTTAGTTCAAATTCCAATAAAAAATAAATTCCTTTTGCATTATAAAACAATTCATCTTAAAATAAAATCAATAATTTTTCACTATTTATTCATTCAATAGTATTATTATTTAATTTCTCCTATTTTCGAGGGTTGAGTATAAGGTGGACAACTTCATTTTGTAAAAAAAACACTGTCGAAAATCTCTGTCAAGAAAAGACTATTGAGCTGGCATTGTCAGAGAGATCTGTGGAGACATTGATGGTGATGATTATTATTATTTAATAGTATAATTAATTTAATAATATTATTAACGTAACTAAATATATTTTTCAATATATTAGATCAACCTTTTTTAAATTTTAATTTGCATTGCCGTCTGTCATGTAGGAAAAGTACATTTGTTTCTTGGTAAGGAGATACAGGATAAGCAGGGGTCTTTATTTGAATGAAGGCAACCTGCCTAAGGAATTAAACCTTGAATAAAGTCCTCATTAACTCGCCTGATCAGTGTGATATAACCAAGTACAATTGAATGGTAACATTAAATGAGGTTTTCTTTCAGCATTGGGCTATATAAGTTGATATGACTATTATATATATATATATATATATATTATTATATATATATATATATATATATATATATAATATGACAATAAATTAAATAAGTATCATTTTCATAAATTTATAAATATTCTGATAAAATTAGCGTTTAAATACATTAAAAAAAATTCAAGAACAAAGAAAATTAATTTAGTAGTATTGTAGTTAATTACGTCACGTATAGTATGTATTGAAATGAATTTAATTATATATGCTTTCGAAAAATAAAATCAATTGAAAAATTAAAATATTATTAAAACGGCTGTTTCTTTTAGATATATTAAAACGTATACAACCTTTGTATTAATACGAATGAAGTCGTTGCATTGTATGTTTCGACTGTTTTTCATAAGATTGATTTTTTAAACAAAATAGGACGCTAGCATAATATTAACTTACAGGTGTGTCTGCAGTAGTAGTAGGCTACAATAAATTTTTCGTGGACTCATTTGCGTTTTCGATCCATTTACTACAGTATGTTTAATATGTTATTCATGTGTTAGAAATAGAACAAAATATTTTAAAATATTCAGATATTTGCTCATCGTATAATCATTTTGTTGCTTTGAAGAAAAGCACATTCTTTTTTATTTACTAAATTAGCTAGTCATACAATAAATATATGTTTTTTTAGAAGTAAATTTACTATTTAGATGTATTGTTATATTTTGTATACATAAATATTTTATAAATCAGTGTTGTCCTTAATAGTAATTGAATTTAGGCCACAGACCGTGTGAAATAAGTAAAATATTTAATTTAAAAATAATATCTCACGTACTATATGCCAGAAAATTCGGTAACTAGTGCAAAGCAAATATTTATTTTTACTTTTCATAATATGTAGAATAATAAAAAAATACAGGGTCATCCAAATATGAGGCCTAGATGTGTTTATTAAAAAGAAATATGTATATAGATTCTTTTGTTTCTTTTTAATAAAACACAAATCTAGGTGTCGCATTTGGATGATCCTATATAATGCAAAATATTATTAACGTTTCATTATAAGTCTCGCATATGTGTTTATTATATTTATATATATATGTATGTGTGTGTGTGTGTGTGTATATATATACACCACATATACACATACATAAATACATACGAGGGTCGATGGATAAGTATGGTAAATTTATTTATTGTTTAATTTACTTAATTAAATTTTTCAATTTAGTTTTTGTTACTTTTTTACCATATTTATCAAACGACCCTCGTACATACATACATACACATATATTTCATGCATACAGCACATGTATGAATGCACATATAAATATACTCGTCAATGATATTCGTATTAATAAGAACAATGAAGAAACGCAGTAAAGTAAATCTGAATAATTAATCAATAAATGCCATTAGTGTCCTTATTAGTAAAAAAAGTGTTCAGAAATAAATTTACATTTACCCATTTATGATTATTTTTATGCTAGAATTAAAATATTCCGAGTTATTAATTATTATTTAGTATTTAGAGCTATACATTTGATCACAATATGAAATTTAATTGTATCAATAGAACAGTGTTTTTTAAATAAAAGTTTTAATGTTTTATATAATACTCATTCACACCCATACACACAGTAACATAAGAACATAAGCAATTTATTGATGTAATTCAATAAAGTCCTTAAATTAAAACCTTTTTTCTATTTAATTGATAGTAAATATAATATTTATTAGAAAAAAAAACACAAAAAACAATAATTAATTTCAATTATATAGTAGGAATTGTTAAAATAAACACAGTAGGTTACATTTTTGCTTGGCAAATATAACATCAGAAGCAACAAAAAAATTAATTTATTCAATGCCAAATCGTTTAAATGAAAATGTAAAAAGAAAAGGGAAACAAACGAGATATTAAACTCTTTTTTTAAAAAAAATTGTTGATATTTTTTGCTTCGGACAAATGTGACATACTGTCTTTATTTTAACAATTTCTACTATATAATAGAATTAATTACTTTTTTTGTATTTTTTTCTAATGAATATTATATTTATTAGCAATTAAATAAAAAGTTTTTATTTAATTTAACGACTTTATTGAATTATATCATTAAATTGCTTATGTTACCTATATGTGCCATGACTTATGCACATCTATATATATAATATAATGTATGAATGCATGAATGTGGTGCGTTATGACTTGTGTATAGTATAGTTAATAGTGACCAGCGAACCGACAACAAAATTCTCTTTTGATTACGTCATATTTTATTAAGAAAATGAAACATTGTCAATGCAGTCATAGGACAAACTGAATCATTAAGAAGTACTAAATAAAAGAAAATGAGATGAACACTTTTTTAATAATTTCTGAATTATGTTATATCGGAGATAATAATTTCCATTTTATAAAATTATTTATTATTAATGTGTTTTAAATATACATATGCATACATATGTAATATATATGTGTGAATATTCTCATATGTGTATGAATAAATCTTCTAGATTATTGATTCGTAAATTTGTATACAATAAAAAGGCGTACACCGTGTTTTAAATAAACATTTCATTTTCGATTTTTTATTTCTACAGTGTTCAATAAAAAATCAGTTACGGTTAAAGACCATGTATATCTATCTTTGGTATGTAATACTTCCATAATGCAAAAATGTTTTTCTATTTAAAAAAACAGTATTGAAAATGTACAAGAATAATAATTTTTCAGAAAATTTTCATAAAATTTAAAGTATCAGGTAACAACAACAAATATACATTCTTAGTTTTTTAAGTTATTCTAGGTTATTAAGAACATTTTATACAGATTTATTGAATACACCATTAAAATGAATCGAGTTCCCAAGAAAGTACATACATAATCTTCTACATTTTTAAAATGATATTATTTTTTGCTTTTTCACAGTATTTTTCTTTTCATATTATAGAAATGTTTATTACGATACTATTTGTTTTGAAAATTCAATTTCACACAAATGAGTTATCATTCCAACACCACAAAATGTTATAAAGTGATTATTGAACATTTTATAACAACTTGTGATGTTGGAGTGATAATTTTATTACGTTGTTTTATCTTCAAACGTAACATTTCATGAAAAAATGAATAATTGATTAGTTACAGGAAATGCTTAAACGATCCTGTTTGTAAAATGTAAGTTTCAGTTCAGTGTTAAAAATACCAAAGATTTACCGAAATATTTTTTTTACTACAAATGAGTTTGTAATTATTGTACACTTGTTATTATTATTCTCTGACATTCATTACAAATGCATTTTTATTGTAAACTATACCTGTGTATGGAATGTGTAAGGAATGATTGCTTGAAGATTTTACTATCAGAAATACCCTTAAATATTAATCGTAATAAATTTCAGATGGAGCACCTCGTGTACACTACACACAATTTCACCTCATCTCTTTATTAAGAAACTAGTGATTGATCTATTGATTAATAAAGTGATATACGTATTTCGTAAAGTTTTGCATTAGTATTATAATATGATGTAACTATTATTATTATTTTTATTACGCAATCAGGTGTATGTGATAAAAATATATGATAAATTATAAAATGAGAAAATTATAATGTTTATGTTGTCAGAATCAAACAATATTCAGTAGTTTAAGGTCATGAGTCTTTAACCCAAAGAATCTATTATAGACAAAACTTTAATTTTTTATTCACTGTTAATTTAATTTTGTTATCTAAAATTGTTTTATCGGTATCATGGTCTAAAATAATTGTAAATTTTAATATATTTATGACATTAGAAGATTATTTTAATATCTTCTTTTATAATAACTTAACACACACACACAAACATAAAATATACACAGTCACAAAGAAATTTACTTATTTTAAAATTAAAAATATATATTTTACATATATTTTTAACATATTTATATTTGTTTTAACATTCACGAACTTCAAACAGTTCAATTTATTATTTATATACAAAAAAAATACTGATGTTTAATCAGTAATTTTTTTATAATTGTTTTATAAGGGGGTTCTTATGGTGCGAATGCAAAAGTATAATTCTATGGTAATGCAAGAAAATACTCGTTAAGCAGTTTACGACATATTTAAAAAGTTATTTGCGCATAAATGTGTGTATGTATATATATATATATATATATATATATATATATATATATATATATATATATATATATATATCATGTAATATTAATGATATATTCCAGTTATTTTTCAGTTTTAATTCGAAAGGAGCGTATAAAATTAATTACATTTTAAAACATTATAAATGAATTTGAAAGTGCAAAATTTGATTGAACTGATAAATTAGTATGTTCATATATAATAAAAGAAATATGTAAAAGTGTATATAATTTCGTAAACTAATAATCAGAAAATTAAAAACAACATAGCGTTTAATGTGTTAAAATAATAATAATAATAAAAAAAACTATTTGCAACACAAATATGTACATATACATTTTAACTAATTGATAAAGTTTATTTGTAGATCAGTTTTATAGTAGTATTTTCACATGAGATAATGAATAATAAGAAATTTTAAAATATAGAAAAACATACCCAAGATATTTTCTAGCATAGTTTTCTATGAAATAAAAAATGCCTGCCTTAATTGCACTATTTTGTGTTGTTTTTATCAATATATTTTATATAATAACACAGTGGAAACCACTAATTTGAATAATTATTAAAACATTTATCTTATTTTTTAAGATTTATTTTAAAAACAAATGAATTAATATTGTAAGAATTATAAATTAAGAGGTGGTGTTTTTTTTTAAAAAAACAAGCATTTTTTTGAAAAAAATTCTTAAGAAAAATGGCATGTATTTTTTTCAGAGTTAGAGAATAAAATATATTAAATTTAAATAGGTTTATCAGTTTTAATTTATTGACTGTCATTAAATAAATGATCTTTAATCATCTTACATTTTTAACTTTAGTAAAATATTATTATAAAAGTTTTATAGTGTAATAAGTAAATTTAAATTATTATATAGGGTTTTCCAATAATAATGTTAGAACTTTGATAATCGGTAGCAACCATGTTTGAATTTTTTTAAGCTCATTTTGACTTTTCAACTCAGTATAGTTTGATAAATTATCATGGAACGTTTAATAGTTCAATAACGCTTAGAAATTGTAAAAACTTATTATACTTAACAAATCAGAGTTCAGTTCGTACAACTAATCGTGCGCTTCATGAAACTTAACACAATTGTCCAAGTGAACGTGCCATTTATCGAATTGTTGAAAAATTTGAAAACAATTTTACTCTACGTGATACAGCAGTGCCTGTAATACTAAGAAATTGTTTCTGTTAGTAAAAATTTCAAAATGAACCTGGAGTTCACGTTACAGTATCTGGAGTGCGTTACTAAACCATGATTAATGAATTTTTTTCCCAAAAATGTTTGAAAATGGTTTGCACGACATGTGGTTTCAACAGAACGGTGCTACGTGCCATACATTTACGGAAACAATAGACTTATTGAAACAAAAGATTAATAAGTCTCTTATTTCACGAAATGGACACATCAATTGGTCACTAAAATCATATGATCTAACTCCATTGATTCCAATGGAGTTTTTTGTGGGGTTATGTGAAATCATTAGTTTATGCTGATAAACCACCAAACAATAGAAGCATTAAAAATAAACATTGAACGTGTAATTCATGAGATTGGATCACAATTATCTGAAAGAGTGACTAAAAATTAAACTAAACGAATGCCTTATGTCAAGCGAAGTTGTGGTGGTCATATAAGTGAATTTGTGTTCCATCATTAATACCATAGAAGATGCTAAAAATAAAAAAATAACTAATTAATTAAACACTATGTTTTATTTCCATTTAAACTTCTAAAGTGCTTATTGGAAAACCCTATATATCTAAAGAGAAAAGAGAGATAGCGAGTAGAATTCTAATTTCATTAATTAATCCAACTGACACTAGTTTTTCTTTTAATATTGAGAGTAAAGAAAAGCTCCGTATTTTTTATTTTGTTACTATGTACTCTACGTACTAATATTTATTACCAATTATTGTATAGGTAATGTTATTTTTGTACTCTTTATTCTTTGTTGAACGTATTTAATTTTAATTTTTTTAATTTTAAATATTACTTACATTTAATTAAATCTTACTTATCGTTAACAAGCAAATAAGAAGTAAGGTTATTTTATCAATAATTTGTGTGTAGGTGTGGGTGTTATGTGTATAAACATAGATACATATACACATATTTTTTATACAACAGCCAAATATAACGAATTTAATTTTAAAAAAATAATTCTAATTATTATTTACATTTAATTACATCTTATTTATCATTAAATAACAGATAACTAACAAATAGGAATGCCGGATACCAATATATAATATATATTTATATATATATATATATATATATATATATACTCCAACATTCCATAAGTTTTAAAAGTTTATTATAAGAATTATACTAAATACAAAAATATAATTTGAAGTATATTTAATATAAAAATAGAATAAAGAATATAAATGACGACATTTATTGTGGTCGAATTAATTCACGCAATTTAATTTTATATTAAATCGTATTAACACAGTCCATATCATGTATAAATATTTATATACTTTTCATGGTTTAAATAACTAGATAGTATCCAAGATTGATTTTATTATTTGTTATAAATACTATATATATATATATATATATATATATATATATATATATATATATTCATCCAGCAATGTTTTTTTAACATTGAGATTATTAACGTATGTTGCTCATAATAATACATGATTCTCTATAACAAAGTTCATTAAATTTAGGAATGAGTTGAAATGAAAGGAATTAAAAACAATTTATTACTGAATTTAAAGAAGTAAAAGTAAAAATTTGTAAATGCTCTCATAGTAATTCATTATACGTTTCTTTTGTTAAATACAATTAGAAATTTATATTCATTATCACTATTATATTCATGTTTTTTATACTATTATTTTTAAAATAAAGTTCGTTTAAATGATCTCAATTGTATGTTTAACGCCATATATCATTACTGTGTGAATTATTTCAAGATTGTTTTATGAAATATGTTACTAAAAAAATCCATATAAAAATATCAAAATACGAATCGGTTTAGTTGATCGATATACTCGTAGATTTTCATTTGACATAAAAATAAATGATTATTAAAAAAGATGGAAGTAATTTTTCAGTGTAAATCTTGTGAATTTTTGTAATATAAATATTCTTCTTGTGATATAAACCCTAATGATTTTTTTTATAATATGTCATATTATAAAAAAAATCGTGTGTGTGTGTAGTTAAAATAGTTCATAAATCGTTTTTTTTTATTTTTATTGTATAAATAAAATTATTAAAAAATGTTGATAAAATATCAGTCCTAATGCACCATTATTTTATATTATGAGTGAAAATATCATTACCTATTTAATATTTTCATTTAAATTTTGCCTTTTTTAAAAACAATTTCATACATTTAAATGTATGTGACAGATTATAGTTATGTGTACACCCATTGCGTGACATTGAAGTTATTTTGAAATAATTAACCAATAGTAACATGATGCACATTATAAACAGTACTTATATATGTATGTATTTATTTTCTATAAAATTGCCTTGACATAGTAAATCTTCTCAACTATGTACTGTACCAAATAATTTGTCATAAATAATATAGCAGTGTGTGCTTGTTTAAATTGTACTATAAAGGTAAAAGTAACTTATTAGGAAATATAATAATTACATTACATTTTATAGTTAAAATTTAATAACTTAACTCTTACAAAATATTGGTTTAAATTTTATCAATCTGTATAAAAAAATTGTTAATAAAATATATGTCTCTGTATTTGCTGCAATATTCTTTTTTTTTAGTTATATATATATATATATATATATATATATATATATATATATATATATATATATATATATATATATATATATATATATATATATATATGGGTAGCACAGTGGTTTGCAACACCGCGTGTCATGCGGGAGATTGCGTTCGATTCCCAGTCGGAGAGTCCCTCACTTTCGAAGGTTGAGCATGAAGACCGACACCCTCATCTTGTAAAAATATAACTGTCGAAAAGTTAAGGGAGTAAACCCCGAATCAAAAATCTTCTAAATCCGCCTGGTCAGCGTGGTGAATATGACCAAATACCAGTGAATGTTAGCATTCGTTGAGGCTTTCGTCCAGTAGTGGATTGATATGGGCTTTATGATGTGATATATATATATATATATATATATATATATATATATACATACATACATACATACATACATACATACATACATACATACATACATACATACATACATACATACATACATATGTTCGTTGCCGTTTAGATATTATTTCTAGAAATATCTACTTTTTAATTCCAGTATTGTACATACCAGTAAATAAAGCATTTTGTTCATATATGTTATAAAATCAATTATTTTTACACGTCAAGAAAAATTAAAACGGAAATAATAAATATTTAAATTGAACTTACATTTGAGTAAGAAATAAATTAATATTCCTGGTATTTAACTTTAGAAAATTAGCTTTGAATTTTTTTAAAAAAAAATGTCAAAATGCACAGTTAGTGTGGTACTTTAATTAATTTAGTTTTACATAAGTGAATCATTACTCGACACCCGAAAATTTAATCAAAATATTAAATAATCACTTATGGTTATGAATTATTGACCATTTTTTAAAGGTTTTTCTGTTGAGGAGTGATTTGTTTGTATTAAAATTTAAGATTAAATAAAAATCGTCACTATTTCAAAATTAAAATTAAATATGAATTGCTAGTTTGTTTCTGTTGCATTTATTAAAATATGAATATTACAATATATTGGGATACCTTTTAATTTTAAAACATTATCTAAGAATTATCTTGTTAAAAACATATTTGCTACCAAATTTATTTTAAAAGAAATGACATTCATTAATTTATTTAATAATGGTATTAATGAATTAAAAAAAGTTCACTATTTTATTTTCGAAATATTATAATTTGCATATAATAAATCATTGTTTATATCTCAAAAGTTAATTATAAATAAAATTTTCAATATGAATCATGACTTATTTTTTAAAATAGTGTATTTCTTGTGACAATTAACATGTATATGTACTTACGTGTATATAAATCATTAAAATCGATCATTTTCATTACTATTTTAATTTATTTTAATATTTCCCTTATTTTTTTTAAGTACGTAAATTGATAACTTTCCTTGGAACTTGAAATAATCTTCTTTTTAATTTAGTTTTGATACATATTCTGTTTCTAACCATACAATGATCACTTTATATACATGTATACGAAAGTCCTTTGATAAGTATGGTAAATTTATTTGTTGTTTAATTTAATTAATTAAATTAAATTTTTCAATTCAGTTTTTCTTACTTTTTTACCATACTTATCAAACGACCCTAGTATATACATACATAATACATTTATGATGCATATATATATATATATATCTTATTATGGTAATTGGATAAAATGTAAAGTAGTATTTATTTATTATACATTGATGTTAGTATAGTATAGTTTTATGCTTAGATGCAAATGTGCTTTAAAAAGTTTAAATAATTTCATATTTGATAAAAATTACTAGTTTATTACCAGTAATTGTAAAAATTGCATTTTTAAATTGGTTTTGAAGTAAATATTAAAATTCATTAAAATATATAATCTTTAATATCTATCCAGTGATGTGTGTACTTTATTGATCTGGCATGGAGTAATACATTATAGTTTGTTTTTCTTAAAATTAATTTAAAAAAGATATTATATTTTTATTGTACTTTATTTTATTGCATTTACATTTTTTTTTATAACTAATTAAAAATTGTATATGAATGTATAAATATGTATATATATATATATATATATATATATATATATATATATATATTTATATTTATATATATATTCATATATTCATTTAAATTATTTCACATTTAAATAACTTTGACTCGAAATAAAAAATAAATAATAATCCAACTTCAGTATTTTTATATTTACAAAAGTGTTTTCTAATTTAAAGCACACTCTAAATGATTGATATTATTTGCAAAATATGAAACTATTTTTCATTTGAAATGTCGAATAACTTCATTAATTACGATCAAATTATATTTTAATAAGTGCTGTTACAAAAAAAATATTATTTTGTTGTCAATTTATTATTTGTTTTATTTATTAGTATCAACTTTTACAATAGTTTAATTATATTAAATAATGTAAAAGACTAATTTTCCTTTTTGACCCACTTTTTAAATAAATCCAAAATAAAACCATTACAATTAAAGTTAAAATATTATTTTTAATGTTATTTTTTAACTGTTTAAAATAATTTCTGTTGAGTTTTTACTTTTTAAATATTGTACACCCATTATGTATATATATATACATCTATTATTTATTTATTTACAGTCAAAACACAGAGCGTCAGTTAAATGGTTGTTATCAAAAGCGTTCAACAACAGAGTTCCGGAGAATCTACAAGAACCATTTTATAAAGATCATGAGGTATGTAAACATATTTTTATTGAATATCAATTTTAATTATTTGTGTAAATATATATATATATATATATATATATATATATATATATATATATATATATATATATATATATATATATATATATATATATGTATCCATCACAAAATTAATGTCACAATCTACTCCGATTGTGAACGATTACCTTTGAAGATGAGTGATGCGGTGTGTTGAAATGTTCACATCGCTCTGAAATTGCAGTCGTTATTCTTTAGAGCTAATCGTTCACGTTCATAGTAGCGTGAGCATTAATGACATTAATTTTACGATGAAACTAGAGTTGAAAAAAAATCGTTTCCGAACTTTTCCGAAGTTTTTCGAGATTGCCAAAGTACATGTTTTATAACATATTACAAGTAATAAAAAATGGAAGAAAATAGATTTTCAGTCAGATTTTTCGAAAACATTTTTGAACAGTTTTTCAGACAGAACAAATTTTAATTGTATTTGCATTAGATTTGAATGCACAGACCACCAATCTATCGTCTACACCAAACATCGTCTTCACAGAAACATTAACATAGCTTTCTAAACGTTTTATTTTTTATAACTTATTTATATTGTTAAATAGAAGCAAGTTGGACGATCGACGAGCGAAGCGAGTAAAGGGCAGAGCCCCCTGGTATATATATATATGTGTGTGTGTGTGTGTGTATATATATATATATATATATATATATATATATATATATATATATACGAGGGTCGTTTGATAAGTATGGTAAAAAAAGTAAGAAAATCTAAATTGAAAATTGTAATTAAATTAAACAATAAAAAAAATTACCATACTTATCAAACGACCCTCGTGTATATATATATATAAATTGTTTTTTGTTATTTTATAATTAAATGTACATCTTATTAAAAATATAGTTTTCAAATGTGTTGTAACTTTATATACCAATATATTTGTGTTTCTTTAAAGATTTGTATTTATGATATTATTGAAATTAAAATATTTACAAATATTACAAGAAAATATTTATTATTATAATCGTTTTCTGTTATATACACGTGTATTTTAAAACAATGTGAAAATTAAAAGTGTTATCTTTTTCAGAATCAAGAACATCTAAAACCCCTTATATCAAGCGCAATGGCTAATGCTGAGCTTTATTGCTTAGCATTAGGTCATATATACTCAGATCCAAATTATAATAATTTAAACCATTCAACTATTTTATTGACATTGGCGCGAAAAGGAGTTTATGATCAAGATAATCCTGAAACACAAATAACAGAAACAATTTTAATTCAAACAAATCCATTAAGAATGGTAAGATCTTTATATTAGTTTTATATTTACTAATATTAAGTAGAAAAGTTTTTTTCAAATATGTTTTGTGTATTTGATATCAAGTCATTATTTTTGATAATTACTTACTTTTACATAAAATTCCATTCAAAATTCTTTAATTCCTAATTAAAAAAGAAATAATAATACTTTATGTACCTATTTGACTGTACTATAATTGTATTGTAGTTGCCTAGTGGTTACTTTCATGTGTATGTATGTGCGTGCACACGCACACATATAAGTACAATATATTGTGTATAGACATATTATATATATATATATATATATATATATATATATATATATATATATATATATATATATATATATATATATATTTTAGAATGCTCATATGACTGTCATAGAGTCTATAATGAATCTTTATGCCAAAGAAGTTGCAAGTAGTGATCAAATATCAGCTGCAATACAGCGTATAGGACTACCTTCAACAGATATAGTAGATCCAGAAAAAGGTCTTATAAATTGGGTGAATGCTGCATGTAGTGCTCTTAGACAACGAATTGAGCAAGAATTAAGTAAAGAAGAAACTGTCAATGGAAGTGCAGATAATAAATTATATCCACCAAAGTTTCCAAAAATAATCGGTTTAAAAGATTTATCTGATGGTGTTGCACTTGCAGCATTAGTATCATTTTATTGTCCTGACGATGTGCCATGGAAAGATTTAATAATTTCACGATATCCAACAGTTTCTGAATCTTTGCACAATTTAATGCTGGTTTTTAATTTTTGCCAACGTAATTTGCCATGCTCTGTTTTTCATATGATTCCTGAAGATATCACTTATATGAGGGGGTAAGTAATTTTCATATGTAATTATTTTTATAGTACTTGTTCTAAGTATAACAAATAAAGTTATGTAAATGAAATGAATTACATTTTAATAGTTGTGCGTGTGTGTGTGTAGTTAGTTATTCAGTATAAAATTTAATAATATTTTGTGTAATATAATTTTTTTTATTTTATTATTATTTAAGTAAAAATCAATAAATATTTTTAATATAAACAGTATATTGTATATATAAATATATATATATATATATATATATATATATATATATATATATATATATATATATATATATATATATATATACATATGATAAAAATAACAATAATCTTAAAAAAGTTTTAAATAAATAGGCTCTTATTATATCTGAGAAATGAATGAAAAATGTTTGTTTAACATAAGTTTTTTTTCAGAACCATGAAGCAAAATTTAATTGTTTTTCTTGCCGATTTATTTAATGTTCTTGAAATACATCCTGTGAAGTGTGTTCGATACCCAGGAATGGATCGTTCAACTAGCGGTAAAAAATATAAATAATTTATTGAGCATGCTAATTTGTTAAAATCCCTTTCTAAACAGATGTTTAACTCTAAATATATAATACATATTTCTTTAAATATCCTTCCTGAAGCTGTATTTTATTTCACAAATATTAATTTTTAATGATGTACATATCATTTTATAATTGATATTTGATAATTAATTATGTCTATATTTAAAGTAACTATGTTATTGAACAAAATATTTTTTAATTGTATGTTGTAAATTTATATTTCAGGATGACATTAATAAAAATTTAATTAGTATTAATTAAATTGAACACATTTTTTAAATGGATAATTATTACTTAATTTATGAAAATACAATTAATTGAAAGGGAAGAAATATTTTAAAATAAATTTTAATTAATGAAGTAAAAATAATATTCACTATTTTTTTTTCATTAATTTAATCAAAGAACTACTTTAATTTGCTGTTAATTTAATAATTATAAAAAATCGTTCTTTTTAATTTTTACTGTTTTCTCGGGCTATTTTTGAAATTATTATATTTTTATTGAATTAATTTATATTTGCTATGGTAATTGTGTTGCTATGGTAATGTTGTCTTTTTTTATCAAAAATTATCTTATTATTTTAATATTGTTTTCAAATTGGTGAATCAAAAAAATTATATTAATTTAGTAAAACTTAAAATAATGCTCAAGAAAATAAATGAATTACTACAATTTCAAAATAAACATTTTGTGTGTATGTAATTATATTTGGGTTGTATATATGTTGTGTATGTGGCTATATGTATGTGCAGTAGGTATATGTTCACGTGATTACATACACTACCGCTCATAGAAGTTCAGGCAACAGGTCAAGTTCACAAAAAAATTGTAAAACAATATAATTAATGATAATTAAATGGTACTGTGAATTAAAGGTACACTTTACTAGAAGTTTTACATTAAGTTTCACAAAGTATTTTAAAATAATCCTCTCGAAATAAAAATTATGAATAATAATACATTTTCTGTAATATTCCAATATTGATAACAGACTGTTAAGACGGGTCATAAATTAAAACCCGGGTTCAATTGCTTAGAATTTCTTAAGTAAATATTGATATTCTGCACCCTCCAGTCTGTTTATGTAGTCTTACATTATATTAGTGTAGTTTTACATGTGCTAGTGTTAAGAACACATCAGTTTACGTGAGTGTTATCTTGAATTTATAAAATTTAAGATTTTTACGATAAAAATACCTTGTGGAAAGTCGTTATGCGTTGCAAAAAGAGCGTCTATTATTACTTTACACAAAGAATATTATTTGGAATGTGTAATTGCAATTCAATTAAAAATATCGAAATTAACAGTGTACAATACGATTGTTAACATCAGAAGCCGAAGATAGGAAGATTAAATTAATTAGCAAAAAAAAATTGGCGCTTTACAGCAACAGAAACTGCTACAGAATATAATAGAGATCTCACAAAAAAATGTCTGTTAGCACTGTTAGGCGACATTTAAAAAAAGCCAGGTTACATTGATGTATTGCCACTGAAAAGCTGCTCATACAAAGAGAAAATAAGAAAAAGCAACAACAGTGGGCGAATGCTCACAAGAATTGAACAGAAGATGACTTCAAAATCATATTTAATAAAAATTGAAGGTGCAGTGAAGAAAGAAGATTACAGGCGCATATTAGAACACAACGCAATATCGTCAGAACTCTATTTAATTGGTCGTGGATTTGAATTTATGCGCGACAATAACCCCAAACACATCAAATATATGCAAAGACTACCTTAAGTCACAAGAGGATAATGAAGTTTTAAAAATTATGACCTAGCCTCATCAGTCCTCTGACCTCAACCTGATTGAGCTTTTGTGGGAAAAACTCAACCGTAGAGTACGAGCGAAATGTCCTACTTCTTGAAACGCATTATGGAACATTTTACAGACTGAGTGAACCAAAATAGAACCAGAAATTCTCCAAAAATTTATAAAAAGAATGCCAAGAGTAACTAAAGCAGTTCTCACTGCCTGAGGCAGATTTTTTGATGAAAAGAAAATTTAACAATTTTTATATTTATTTTATTTATAAATTATTAATGCATCAATATTTATTATATATTTAATATCATTAATTATTAAATTAATATTCCTTATTTTGTTGTGTTTTATGCTATGCCTGAATTCAATTTTACATGCTGTCAGTGATTTGCCCAAACTTCTATGAGCGGTAGTGTATATGTATATTACTTGAAGATGCAGATAATACGTTACTTTAATCAACATTAATATATTGTTTGTATTAAAAATAGACATAATTTTAAAATATTGATAACTTATAAATAAAAAAATTAAAAATCATTGTTTGTATCAGTACATCATTACCTAATAATAAATGTTTTCTTTCTACCTTAAGAAGTAATTGTCCTCTAATTAATATTTTCATAAACATAACACAATGGGTGTATAAATAAATAATAAACTATTTAATTTATGCCTTGCTTTAATTGCACTTTTTGGAGATTGCTTATGGTTTTTGGGTGGTGATGGAATAATATATTTATCTGTACATTAAGAATATGGATATGTTTAATATCTAAACACTTGAATAAACCTCTGTCGCTGATTTAAATTGCTTATATTATGTGAGTGTTTTGAACTGCCATATAAAGTAAATTATTCTTTCAAGCCATATTTTCTTGCATTCTTTTTTATAATGAGAAATTCATAAAATTAAAAAAAGATATTGTTAATATTTTCATATTTTAAATACACTGAATTTTTAACAATTATTCTCTATATTTATAAAAAAATAATTGAATAGTATTACTATTAAATTCATGCCAACTTAACAAAAGTGATATCCGTTTTAGAACATTAATTATCATAAACAAGTGAATATTATAATAAAAACTATAAAATATTAAATTTTAATAGCAATTATTGCGTAAATAATAAAATATGTAACTTATATAAATGTATGATTTTCTTTCTCTTCTCTTTCAAATACAAATTTTTAAAAAAATATACTATTAATATAGTATTAATGCATAATAAACATAAAAAGCAAAAAAAATGACTTGAGAGATTTTAAACTATGATGTAAATTAATAATTTATTCTGCAATTATTATAATTTATACATATATATATATATATATATATATATATATATATATATATATATATATATATTGGTAGTACAAAGCAACTCTGCTTTTTAATTGGTTTGCTATATAAATAAAATTGTAACATACTAAAGCCGGGCTGGTTGTGGTTGGGATATAGCGGCTGCGGGGCGTAATAGCCAAGGCGTCGCACACAAACGCAACCTTCCCCCGACCGTTGTCACAGCCATCCCTGATCTTCGCAGCGGGCTCGACGCCTCTCCTCAGGGAAATCCATTTACAGGTAATGCCTGACCTAAAAAGAATGAGTGTACAAACTTCTTTGTCATAATTTTTATTTTATTTACTTACAAACTACACTGCAGTCTTTTTTGATTAGTTGCATATCATTCCATCACAGTGGCTTTTTGTAGTTATTTTTCACAGTGAATATTTTTGTTAGAATAATTTTTGTGCATGTGTAATTTATGTACATCTTTTTTTTACAATTTTTGAATAATGCTCTATGTACTTTTAATGTGCTGTTTATATAATTTCAGTACCAAGAAACACTTCTACTGGAATGACATTGAAAAAAACTCTTGCTTATCAGTCCGGATCAGATTTTAGTGAGGATAGTTTATTCCGTAGAGATTCTGAAGAAAGTTTTATTATTCATCGTAATCGTACTGTACCGACTCTTAGTTCTGTGGCTTCTGCAGAAGAACCTCTTATTCCAGCAAGATTACGACCTTCAAAAGAAAAACAAAATAATGATTCTAAAGCAGAAGAACGAGGAGATCTTAAACAAACAGCAGCTGGAAAACCAAGTAATTGGGAAGATTCACGGAAAAATAGTTATGCTGGTAGAAGATCACGAAGAAATTCTTTCTCTGAAGATTCTCAACTTACTATAGAAAATTTTGGTGGCTCTCAAGAACATTTAAACTTTATAGGAAGAAATCCAGATAAAGATTTTGCTATTCATAGTGGTAAAAAAGTAATCTTAATTGAACCTAGTATTCCAGCAAGATCGAGTATTCAAGATGCTAGAGGATCAATTCAAATAGCATACGAAGAATATGAAAAAAAAGATGAAGATATGGAGAAAAATATTAAAATTCAATCTTCTAATGAAATATTGTGCAAAAAAAATTTAAACAAAGATGAAAACATTGTCAAAGATATGATTGATGGTGAAATAAATAACAAATTTGCAAGTTTTGCTGATCTTTCAAAAACAAAAATAGGTGATCCTAAAGGTATTCATATAGTTTATATGCAACATGAAAAGGAAGATTCAGGGAATCTTCCTACAAAATCTAGTCTTTTAAGTAAAAAAAATAATAACACAAATGGAACTAGTGAAAAGAAAACAACCACTTTTGCAACTCTACCCAATACTACTACATGGCAGCAACAAAGTTCTAGCCATCAACAGACACAACAGGTTCAGAATGAAAATCAAGATGAAGGTAATGGAGGAAGTAATATAATGGCATCACAATTAAATAATATTAGAATGAAATTAGAAGAGAAACGTCGTCATATTGAAAGTGAAAAACGGCGAATGGAACTTATTATGAATAAACAAAGACAAAAAGTCGGTAAAGCTGCTTTTCTGCAAGCAGTTACAAAGGTTTGTATATTGTGTCTGTCCCATGTAGTATTCGTGTGTGTTTAAAATTTAGTAGTTAATTAAGTTTACATAAACCATGTGTGTGTGTGTGTATGTGCACATATATACGCGCGCACACACACACACACATGCACATGATTTATGTAGACTTATTTAATTAATAAATCTTCATTAAAATTTTTATATGTCTTTCCTAATAAGTTCAAAAATTCATAATTTGTTACTTATTTTCATTTTTCAGTATTTTATATTCTCTCTCTCTCTCTCTCTCTCTCTCTCTATATATATATATATATATATATATATATATATATATATATATATATATATAATTTTTATGTGTACATGTGCATTCATATATTTTTCAATATAAATCTATAATGTACATATACACCCATCCCTCAATTTACGCGGGACTTTTTTTACACGAGTTTTTTTACACAGCAAATTATACCTCTATTTACGCGGGACTTTTTTTACACAGTATTGATTTACGCTGCACTTTTTATACACGATCAGATAGATTTCATTTTATATAATTTTTCATGGAATTTATTATATGTCAGAGTGATGCAATTTCTTACTTGAATATATAAAAGCACGATATAAATATATAAAAGGTTGATTGTTTTGAATTACAGTAGCAATAGTGACACCGAATAAAATTTATCTACTTTTGTTTTCTAAAACGTCATTATTTTTTTATTAAGCTATGTGAAATAAATATGTGTTTCTACAACTTTACTAACTTTTATTTCCAATATTTTTTTTATTGTACTGACAGACTCAATTTACGCGATTTTCATTCGCGTAAAATAAATCCACGTGGAATGGATACTCCGTGTAAATTGAGGGACGGGTGTATATTCTACATTAAAATAATAATT
Source organism: Neoneuromus ignobilis (assembly GCA_029203775.1). Taxonomy (NCBI): domain Eukaryota; kingdom Metazoa; phylum Arthropoda; class Insecta; order Megaloptera; family Corydalidae; genus Neoneuromus; species Neoneuromus ignobilis. The sequence goes on from CP092087.1 coordinate 28,653,545, forward strand.
TTATCTTTAAAATAAAGTGCTAGGAAAAATATGAAGAAATTTTAATTAAAGTTTCAATTATTATTTATTATTCATTTTTAATGAATAATAATTCATGTATAATGTAATACAAGTACAAAAAAATTTTTTGGGTCAATACTGTAAAGATAATATATTCCACCAAAATACTTAAGTCAATTTAAAACTTATTAAAAATCAATAAGTAATGACTGAATTTTTTATTAAAAATATATAATTTTTACAATAGAATAGTTTTAACAAAGTCATCTTGTGTCTTTATTATTTCTTTTAATATATACATAAATCACTTTTAGTACTTACACATATACAAGTAGGAAATCTTAAGAATTTTTTGTTATAAATATATGTATGAAATATATACATAATTTTTATTTTTGTATTTTATTAGATAAATAGTTTCATACTCTATTTAGTCATGCTTTTCATCATGTTTTAAAATTTTATGTATATAAAAGCAAACAATAATTAACTGCATGGGTTAAAGATTGCACATCTATTAACATGATTACAGAGTAAAAGCAATTTAATGAAGGGCTCCGGTGGAGGGGATTCAGAAGGGGAAGTAGCACAGGTCACATCAGAGCCACCAGTCTCTGAAAAACCTCAGCGCCCCTTCTCCCTTAAGGTATTTGATTTATATATTTATACAATATATTATTACATTCCTTACTAAAATCCTTTTTTTCTAAATTATTAATATTATGTCACGTATATTTTATTTTCATAGAATTTTTAATTCCAAGGAAGTACTTATATTTTCAAATTGTAAATAATATATTTTTAATAATTGTAAATTGATGTTAAATATTATTAAATTTTTATTTAATTTGTTAATAATATTTAAAAATATGAAAAACAACTTTAATTATTATTCATAAACATAATATATGCATGAATTTTACACACACAAACAACACGCCATACAAACAACGCCACACAAACAACACGCCACACAAACGACACACACATATACATTTGTATGTATGTATATTTTGCATGAACATATTTAACATTTTAGCACAAAGGTGTTGGTTATATTCTTAAACTTTTTTTATTAAGAGCAATTTTCTTTTACCTTCATGAAACACCATTTCATATTTTCCAATAAAGTATTTTTATAGGAAATCAGTGAAGATGCTCAGTCTGTTGAGCAAAAATGGTTAGATTCACAAGGAAATGCTCCTTTTGTTGAAACTCGCAAGACGCCTGATATTGAAAATATGGATTTAGAACAGTATCAACAGTCATTAGCAATGTAATTAATTGAAATATTTATTGTTTAAAAATATATTCAAAATTTCATTTTAATTTTAACAGAATGAATAGCAGTTTACATGACATTCAAGCAGATATTCAACGACTTGCTACGCAACAAAATCAAATACAGCATCAGAATATTATAGTGCAACAGCAACAACAACTACAAGCTTTAGCTGCACAACATCAGCAACATTTACAACATTATGCATCTCAACATAATATTACACAACAACAATCATTTAATCAGATACATCAAATGTTTGGTTCAGCATCTCATATTCCACAACGCTCTGAACAATTTTATTTGCATGATCAACCACAACAAAGACGTACATGGACTCAGCCTGGGCAGCCTGTACCTCCTGCAAGAACATATCCACCTCAATCAGAAATTCGCACTTGGGATTCTAAGCCTCAGACATATTCTCAACAACATCTTCAAGAAATATCACGGTATTTTAAATTATAATTTAATATTTTATATTTTTAAAAACGACTTGCTTCTCAAATTTCTTTAACAAAATTAAAATATTGTAATATGGAACAAATAATCTCATTGAAATCATTTTGATTGCACAACATTTTCTTTTATAAAAGTATTTTCTTTTTTTATTTCAGATATCAAAATGGAGAGCAAAATTCAACTAACAATCATATGAGTTACACTATAAGTCAACAATCTCCATTTTCTGGTATTACTTCACCTCACACATCATCTCCACAACATCGTAATATACATCGACAAATATCACATTTAATGTCAGATTCTCTTGATAAGTCTACTGGTCCTGTAAATCTTAAACAAATGGAACACCAAGATAGAACACTAAGTCGTAGTTCAAGTGTGATACATGCACCTGTTCCTGTTCCTTCTGTGGATGATATGGAACCACAAAATATTTCATTTATTGGAAACTCTGATGATGCTTTATCTGAAGGTTTAAATAGATTAAATATTACTTCAGGAAGTAGAACATATCGCATTCCCTCACCTACAAGGCCAAGCATTTCCCGTAATTCATTCCAACATCATGCAATAGAGCATGAGTCACCTAAAAACATAGAAACTTCTGATAGTTCAAATGAAAAAGGGTTTTATATTTCATTTGATAATGAACAACCAAAAAGGCCGAAACCTCCTCTTCGGGTAAAACGAGGTTCTCCAAAAAAAGAAAAGTCAGGTTTTGAAGAGGAAATAATTCCAACTAAATCTGAACCTTCAATGACAACTCCAGTAGAATATGAAAGAAATTTCAAACAAATTAATAGAGAAACTGAAAGATTTCTGTCGAGGCAAAGTGAAAATGAAAGATCAAGACCAATCTCAAGAGAATCTCCTACAACACCCATTGATGATCGACTTAGTAGAGAAAAAAGTCCTTCAGCTATTATTATTGGTAACGAGCCAGATCCTGTAAGTTTTTGAAAATATGATAATTTTTAAAATAAAATATATTAATCACTAATTTATTTATCTTAATTTGTAAGGTTTTTTTAGTTAATTATACTTAAATCTTACATTTATTAATGTTTTGTATAAATTATGATTAATCAAATTTCGTACAGAATTCACTAGATGAAATGGAAAAGAAAAAAGAACGAATTATGTTATTATCACTTCAACGACGTCAACAACAAGAAGAAGCAAAAGCAAGAAAAGAAGCAGATACTGCTGCACGAAGAGAACAAGAAAAAGCTAAAGAAGAAGAAAGAGCTAGGAAAAAAGAAGAACAAGCTCAACGCAGAGCTGCTATTCTTGAAAAGTATAAATTAAAAAAAGCAATTGAAGAAGCTGAAAGAGAGGTAATTTATTATTTCTCAATAAATTACATCTATACATTACATACATTTATTAAACAGATCAGTTTTAATTATATAAAATTGTAATTTTGTTTTTTTGTAATTCTATTCACGTCTGTATAGACATACGTGCATGCATACATACATACATACATAAATATATATAAATAAATAAATAAATAAATAAATAAAGAACCATGTCACACTGCACTGATTATTACAATGTGTAGATTTTCTTATATTATTTAATTTGTTTCTTATATCCATTTTAATAAATTAGTTACTTTTTTAATAGAGTAATGAAAAATATTGTCTTTTTAGTCACTAATAGCAATAAAACTTCAAAAGATTATTTTTGTATAAAGACAATATAATTATTTTTAATTATAAAGTTTAAGAGATTTTTTTTTATTATTTATTGCTAATTTCTTATTAGGGAAAAATTCTGGATAAATCTGAATTAATGGGCCCGATGAAACCAACACCTAAACTTCGTGGGAAAACAACAGGTCGACCACGGCCAAAAACTATACATGTAGATAGTGGTAGTGTTGAATTAGCAGAAGGAATGTTAACACCAAGTCGTGGTAAAAAAGGATCTACGTCTAATTTAAGTAAGTTTTTTTTATTAATGAAGTAATTCAGTTTTTAAAATTAAATACTATCAGTGTATAATAATTTTTAGATTGTTATTTTTGTGATTTGCAAAAATAATGTAATATTCTGCATGTGTGTGAGTAGATTTTTGTAATGTGAAACAATTATTAAATGTATTTTATTTATTAATTTTTTACTAATTTTGTTTATTTAAAAGGCTATTATTTTTTATTTATGCATATGCTATACATTGCCTGGCTCTTTTAGCTAATACCAATACTTATAATCCATCATCAATGAGAAGAGACTACTATCGGGGATCACATGACAGTCTTGCTGATGCAGGAATTAGTGGTAGCTCACTTTATAGAGGTGATTTATTTATTTTTTATTGTTTTATTAATTTTTAGTTTGAGTACATCATTATATAGTTTATTAATTTGTGTTTTATTAAAATAATTTTTAACTATTTTTACAATATTTAACCATTATTTTTATTAAATTCTAATGACATAATTCCGTGTGATATAATGTTAGACATTTTTTTCTAAACTAATAAATAATATTTAGCTGATCAAGATATAAAGTGTCTTTTCATATGAAATAAATAGACCAGATTATTAGGTACAAATTGAAATTATTTTCATATTTATTAATAAATAATATTTTTGACATTTTTTAGTTATTTTTAATGAATAAAAAATATTCAGAATTTTATTATTATAGAGTATATACCCAAGTGAATGTACATGCATATGAGTTTATTTAAATATTCATGAAGAAAACAAAATTTGAAAAAAAAAATAATTTGTCATATATGTTGGATAATAATATTTAAATTTTTATTATAGTGCCTGAATGTGCTCATACAACATAAAAATTAGCAGTTGTATTTCAGGATTATATTTTTTTTACTGGTTCAAAGAATAAAATCAGTGTTATTCATATATATTGTTAAATAAATACTATTACAGATTCACCTGATGATGGCAGAGGTGTCTCGCCATGTAATAGTGCCAATCAAACATTGGGCCGTCGCGCCTCATATAAAACCTCCCGAGGTTGGTAATACCATCCGTGCATGTAAAGTTTTTATTCACGATTCATTAGAGAATTGTAGAAGAAATAATCTTTGTATTTTTAAGTGTGTGTTTTTATTGCACTTTTTATAATTAAGCAAGTATATATTTATTTTTTTTACTTTTACTTACACTGATAAATTATATTGTTTTAGCTTTGCTAGATGTTAGTACTGCTGTTGTTTGTAGCTTTTGTGATAATCACAGGGCCGGCATCTTTGTAAAAATACAATTTTTAATATAGAAGTAGTTCCTATTGCACAAGTATTGTATATAAAGCATAATAGTTTTAGTTGTAATATTGTACTCTATTTCATTGTTTTTAGATATTTGTTTAAAGAAATATTAGTGCTTACACAAACAAATTATTTAACTCTAACATGTGTACATATATGAATATATATATATGTGTGTGTGTATGTGTATATGTATATATGTGTGTGTATATATATATATATATATATATATATATATATATATATATATATATAAACAATTATCATTCTATATTTATTATATATACACCATAATGATTAATATACTTTTTAAATTAGAACTGTTTTTCAAACAGTGTTAATGTTCAAGTGTTTAGTTGTTTGGCTCTTCATTTTTCATATGTAAAAATCAAATTTGAGTTCTGTGTGTATCTTTTGTGTATTATTATGGTTTTTTTTTTCATTAATATATCAATATTTTTACACACTCAGTACTATATTTTAAATGTATATTTATGTGTGATCTATATGTGTGTGTGAAAAAAAATATATATAAATATGTACGCACATACACAAATATATAAGTATATATGTGCATAATGAAGTTACACATTCTCACACTATTTGCAATTTTTCAATGATTTGCAAAAAAATTTAAATGCTTTAGGAAATCAAACGGAATTCTGTCATTAGTAAACTAAAATTAAATACTTCAAAATTTTCAAACATACTTTTTTAAGAAGAAAATCAGGGTATTGTATTCTTCATTATAATCTAAATTATGCTCATTATTATATATATATATATATATATATATATATATATATATATATATATATATATATATATATATATATATATATATATATATAGTATATCAATCATCATCATATCAGCTTATATCAGTCCATTGCTGGGCGAAAGCTTCATTGAATGTTACCATTCACTGTTATGACATGTTTCTTGATCATACCCCAGTGACCAGATAATAGATTGGTGACGAATATTTATGTGTGTGTGTGTATGTATGTATATATATATATATATATATATATATATATATATATATATATATATATATATATATATATATATATGCATACACACACACACATATAGCTTTATAATCAATTGAACATTTTATTACAGTAAAATTAAAAATTAATTATCATATCATTTTTTTAAAAAAAAGAAAAACATTACAATTCAGTATTAATGGAACAATTGGTCGTTGCAATGAAGTGTGCATAAATTGTTAGTTTATTGTTCAAATGCTATTTTTCTTTTTTTTTTTTGTATAATGCTACATATTCATTTATAAGATTTTTTTATTTAAGGAATTTTAAGTTACATTGTATTGTAATGATTCAAAAGTAAATAAGTTTTTACAAGTTCTGTATATAATTGCACAATTTTGTAATTATAAAATTGTGTCCTGTTTTTCTGTCTTTTTTATTAAACATTTATAAATATTTGTTTATTGACTGTTCTAACATAATTACTATTGAATTATAATGACCGGCCCTATGTTTCTGTGAGCTGTACATGTGTGTTGTGCGTTGTTTTCAGACAATGTCCAAGAGACTGGACAAGTTAGAGGCAGACCTAAGTATTCTACTTATCAGAACTTTAAAGCTGGTGGGCGGAAATCAAATTCTATGATGAATTTGTGTGGTAAGATATATAGACTCACTCGTAAACGGTCAATCTTGTTTGGATCGTCTGTCTTGTTCACTTTTTATGTTGTGTTGATTTGGTGGTGTGGTTTTTGCTGATTAGCATGCTTTTCAGATCAACGATTATTTGTTTGGTGTTGGTGTTTATTAAAGGTAGATGCTATATCGTTACAGTATATGCAGATCTGGGGACAATCATTCAATATACATATTGTTAAACAATACAAATCATATTTTATTCAATACATGTGTTTGTACACTGCTTTTTTAATATTTCTTTGATTTTTACAGTTTACTTCTGTGATTCTCAACCTTTCATTTTATAATTTCCAAATAAACACATTAAATAATTATCTCATACACTCTCTTCTTGAACACAAATTGCTTTTTCTCTTTATTTAGTTTTGATTTAATTAACCAATATTTCATTTTATTTTAAAAAAATAATATTGATAATTGTAAACTTTTAATTATGTACATTTCTTCTATTTAAAAATCATTTTAGAAACTAACATTCTGAAAATATAAGATTTAAAAATTAATCATACTATTTTGAGTATATAATATATAATAAAATTTAGTACTGAAGAAGAAAGAATGAATTGCTATAAAATAGTAAATATGAATTATTATAAATATAGTAATTCAAATAAAATTTTAAAAATGGACACATTATTTTATTTTTTTAAAAAAATATATTTATTGTCTTACAAATAGGTAACAGTAAATTTAAAATTGAATTTGAATAATAATGTGTAGAATTCATTATTATAAATGATAATATAAGAGTCATTATTTAAATAAAATGATTATCATATTAAAAAAAACAAAAAAAAACTACTGTAAACATTACATTTATAGAGAGAAATGTATCAAAGTAATTAATATTTATATTCATCAAATTCATATTTTAACTTGTGGTTGAGAGTCGCAATTTTAATGCATTCATTCAGTGTTATTTATTTCTAAAATAAAAAATTGAAAAAAGAAACTTTCATTTAAACATATACATTAATTATAATATATTTGTTCAAATTATAGTTTTTCTTTTATAGAACTAGTATGTTAATCAATTTAAAAGCATAGTTTAGATAATAATTTTCACAGCGCATAATTAAATAATACTTTGGTTAATTTTCCATAAAAATAGATTATTTGGGCAACGGGCTTAAAATTTACAGCATGTTGTCACTAAAAATTTTTTAAAAAAGGGTTACTTTTCTAATTCATAAGCATTTTTTTCTTAGGTTCAAGTAGTGATCAAGACAGTATGGTATATCGATATGGTGATACCGATTCTGGTTTGGGTCGAGCAACACCACCGAGAAGAGCTCCATCACCAGGAATGGGCCCTATGAGACATCTTCCATCTCCGTCAGGTCCAGGAAGTTTACCACCAGGTCTTATGACAAAGCGTAGAATGTTTGATGATGGTTGCAGTGATATTAGTTCTACTCCCAGTTCTATGATGGATTATTCAGGTTAATAAAATGAAGCATTTTAGTTATACGAGGGTTGTTTGATAAGTATGGTAAATTTATTTATTGTTTAATTTAATTAAATTTTTCAATTTAGTTTTTCTTACTTTTTTACCATATTTATCGAACAACACGCATATGAATATTTTTTATGTTTTTATTGTTTATTTTATGTATAAAAAAATGATGGCAAAAATTTTAGGACCTAGGCTATACAAACAACCTACTACTAAATCAAATCGAGGTATTATGTTAAATGCTGTTGAGTATTGTGTATTCCCAGGAGTTGTAAACAAAGAGGCAAAACGTCGAGTATTGGAAGAAATAGCACGTTCAGAAAGCAAACATTTCTTAATTCTATTTCGGGATGCAGGCTGTCAGTTTCGTGCTCTTTATTCTTATTGTCCTGAAAGAGAGGACGTTATGAAATTATATGGTACAGGTCCAAAACAAGTAAATGATAGAATGTTCGATAAATTTTTCAAGTAAGCAATCTTTCTTATGTAATTTAAGTAATATTTATTTAATTTTTTTTTGTAAAATATTTTATAATTTAGATTTAATTAAATGATAAAAATTTTATGTTATATTTTTCTAAAAAAAATATTTTTCAGATATAATTCTGGTGGGAAATGTTTTTCACAAGTTCATACTAAACATTTAACTGTAACCATTGATGCCTTTACGATTCACAATTCATTGTGGCAAGGCAAAAAAGTCAATTTACCGAACAAAAAGGACATGGCACTCGTTATCTAGTACTCTTCAAAAAACAACTCGTTATTGTTTTGTTGTTATTTAGTCATCTAATATATAAGATTTAATATAATTAATAATCGGTTTTGTTTCTAATGCCTTTTATTATATTTTACCTATTAACAATAGGGTTATTAAGATATATCAAATGTTTGTATTATTAACGTGATTAATGAAGCGTAATATATTCAGTAATCGATGCCAATGCATTAAATATCACCGTGCTTCAAACGTTTTTTATATCTGGTAAAAACCAGCCAGCAAAGACTATGGCGTTAAAAGCACGATAATGAATTTTAAAGGTGATATGAATTTATTTTATTGAATGTTTTCGATAGTGTAAAATTGAAATACTATACATAAACTCAATGTGCACTAGCAAGTGATTAATGGCCTTATTTCAGTTTATTATGTAGCATGTCATGAAGTAATTCACAAATCTATGTATTAAAAATAAATTAATTCAAAACTAAATCTCGTTTTTAGTAATCATGAATTTGTATATTTTTTGCAAATACATGACGGTGCTTAAATAAAAAAAGTAATATTAATGATGTTTTTTTTGATATACTTAACTTATTAAAACATTTATTATTTTAAGGTTTTCTATTGTTTTTTTTTTTACTTTGTTTTAAAAGAAGTCAGAATATATAATGAATAATTTTCAGTTACAAATATATCAATTCAACATATTGAAAAAATATATATATTGTATATCACAACTATCAATGAATATAATTTTTACTGAAATATTTCATGTTGAAATCATTGATTCCACTTGTAATTATATATTGTTCACATAATTGATAAATATTTGTGATTATAATAAATATGCAAGAACATCCAAAATAAAATCAATTTATTGTAAAATTGACAGTTTCTATAGCATTGTTTATAAAATAATGAATAATTGCTTTAGATATTTGGGTTGTGATTAGTCTTCACTAAATAGAAATTAAATACTTTTTATACATTCATGTAAAAAATCAAGTTCCATTCCAAAAACCTGAAATAATTGTTAACATCACACTGCATGAAGACAAGAAATATATGCAGCTTTTTCATATCTTCATTGGAATTGTAAACCATAATTTGTATAGAACTATTTATAAACTCAATTAATTTCTATGCTTGTGTTTTTGTAATTCATATTTTTTACAATATAATTTATAACTGTCCAACAAAATTTTTGTGTATATGATTTTATTTATAGTTTTATTTTATATATTATGATTTCAAAGTTCCTAGCCTTATAACAAGTATCAAATTTTATTAATCATAGGTAAGTTGTATTTTAACTTTTTAATTAAACCCAGTTTAACTATTGTAAATAATTATATAAATTAATGTGTGTGTAATTTATATATATATATATATATATATATATATATATATATATATATATATATATATATATATATTATATATATATATATATATATATATACATAAACATAAACATAAAGAAAATAATAGATATGAAATATATATATTATATATGCTCATTAACATATAATCGCAAACAAATGATATAAAAATTATACATCAAGTTACTTTGTTTTTATTTTTAAGCATATTATTAATGTTGGTAGAATTGTTTGAAATGTCATTCGGTGTAGTCAGGCTTTAATTAGTCATCGTAAAATTAATTTAAAATGAATATTAGGTAGCCTGATTGCTTGAAAATATTTACAGTCTTAAAAAAACGAACTTCTTTTTCAAGTGTTTTAATAATGGGGCTATTCGGATCTTCTTCGCCTTTCGATGCAGATGTCGGTTAGTTGATTTTTTCTTCATCCTTTCATATTGTTATTGACAAAAAATATTTAATTATTATTTTCACTTTACAAAATTCTTGATTTATCAATTATTTATTAAATGTATGTCGGTAATATTACAATATACAAATTTTGCGTATAAATTGTACGCAGTAATGACGATTCATGTAGATATATTTTTCCCCTTATCAGTATAATATATATATAAAAATATATAATATTTGTATACATACTTGTTTTGTTTTGTAATATAAGTATAGAATGTTAAAGTTCGTATTTATATTTTGTACAAGTGATTATTTTAAAGTACTTTATATTGATTTGATTATATATTCGTTTTATTTGATTCTTTTGTTACCACTTTAATTTTTCAAGAAAAAGCAACTAGTGAAAAAAATACCTCTGAAGATTGGGGACTTATTATGGATGTTTGTGATAAAGTAGGTACGTCAGCAATAAATGCCAAAGACTGTCTTCGATCAGTCATGAAAAGATTAAATCATGAAGACCCACATGTTGCAATACAGGCAGTTACTGTAAGATCATAAATTTACTGTAACAAATTACTCAATGATTACTAATTTGTGAATGTGGGATAGCTTTTAGATGCTTGTGCGAACAATTGTGGAAAAAATTTTCATTTAGAAATTGCTTCAAGAGATTTTGAAACTGAATTTCGTAAACTGTTATCACGCGTTCATCCTACTGTGCAACAAAAATTAAGAATTCTCTTAAGAAAATGGGCTGAAGGAGAATTTAAAAATGAAGCCCAATTAAATCTTATTCCTTCTTTATATTATAAACTTCGGCAAGAGGGATTAGAATTCCCAACAGTTTCTGATACTGTGAGTGATGAAATTGAAAATTAAAATTCAAAAATTAATTTATTTTTTGTTATAGCCAACAAAAAAAAATATTCAGTTAAGTAAAGATCCTAATGTAGTGTCAACTCAACAAGAAGAAGATGATATAGCAAAAGCGATAGAATTATCCTTAAAAGACAAAGGAGGTTCCCCAAAAACAAACAGATCTACTTTGTATCCTTCCACTAATTTTTCAGTTTCTCCTGGTAGTAAAAATGTTCCATCAGAAGCAAGAAAAGTTAGAGCTCTATATGATTTTGAAGCTGCAGAAGATAATGAATTAACTTTCAAAGCAGGAGAAATAGGTACATTTTACTTACAATGTTGTTTGAAGATTGTTTTATATTTAGTTCTATGTATAAATATTCTATATTTTTTAAAAAAGAGTTTTTTTGTAAATTAACAATAATTCTTTCTTTTAAGTTCATGTTATTGATGATTCTGATCCTAATTGGTGGAAAGGATATAACCAAAGAGGAGAAGGACTATTTCCTGCCAATTTTGTAACTGCTGATCTCTCAGTAGAGCCTGAACAACTCAGTATGTTTATTATATATTTTCAATAAAAAAATTTATATTTATACATGAAATTAGTATATGTGAATATGTGATATTTTATTATTACACATAAATAACTATACATTATGTAACTGTATATATATATATATATATATATATATATATATATATATATATATATATATATATATATATTTCAAAAACAAATTATTTAATTGTATAATTCATTTTTTATTAGAACCTGAACGAAGAAAATCTGTACAGTTTAATGAAGAAGTAGAAGTGCAAACAGTGCCAACTGAACCAGAAATTATAGAAATAAATGAAAATAAAATTGATAGATTATTGCATTTATTACATGAAGCTGATCCAAGAGATGGTCAAAATGATCCAAAGGAAATGCTTAGTTTAGAAGGTTTGTTTGTTGTATGCATGTATATGTGTATGTATGATTACACACACACATGCGTGCACACACACACACACACACACAAAAAATAATAATTACATATATATAGTAAAAATTATTAAATTTATTTTTAGAACAAGTAAATGGTATGGGTCCACTAATTGATGCAGAGCTTGAACGTGTTGATCGAAAACATGCTCAACTAACACAGTTGAGTTCAGATCTTGTTGATGCTCTGAATTTATATCATACGTTAATGCGAGAACCTCCTTATCAGCCATTACCAAAGTCAATGCCATTTAATACTTTTGTACCACCTCATCATCAAATGCCAAATGTAAGATTCTTAATAATACTTAAGAGTTAAAGTTTATCAGTAAGGTTTTTTTTTATTAAGAAAAATTGTAAGTGAAAGAATATATTTTCGGGTATATAATAGTGTACAATTAATATGTATTTAAATTATTGAAAAATAATAAATTATTAAAAAATAGGTAAATATAATACTGAAAAATAAATTGAAATTGTTAATTACAGTAAATATATAATTAAACTATATGAATGATTTAGTATTTTTTCTTTTTAAATAAAAAAATTATATTCATTTAGATTTTGTTTTTGGATCTAAGTATTGTTTGTATTTAGATTTCAAATGATTTTTTTAAAAAATAAATATATCTCATTTATGGAATAAAATATTTAATTTGTTCTGAAATGATATCAAATTTATTTTGTAAATAGTTCAAATGTTAAGAAATATAAAAACAATAATAAATATTTTTGGTAATATTTTAAATATGTTTCTAAAAAAAGCAAATTTTATTATTTAATTATTGTTTTATATTACTATTTTAAATATAAAACCGTTTATATTCTATTATTTACTTATACAAATGAAATAATAAGATTTTTTTATTAGGTATATAATGGCATTCCTCAAAATCAACAGTTTGTTCCACCTACTCAAGTTTCTGCATTCCATACATTGCCACCAAATGGTGTAGGACCTGAACGGCAACTTGGACCTCATCAGGTTTTTGGACAAATGCCTCCTCATGGTCCTATACCTTTGCCTCCATCTTTTATTCAGCATTTACCTGGCCAAATGACTTTATCTCCCCATGGAAATATACCTTCTCAACAGCATATTACCCAACAGCAGCATCATACAGGAACACCAGAAATTAGGCCTACTGTCATTCCAAATTTTGCACCTGGGCAAGTTAATTATTTCTTTTTAAATAATTACAGTTTTGTAGTAAATACATATATTTTATTATATTTTACAATAAATACATATGCATGAATATGTTCATTTTGATTAAATGAGTTATAGAGTACTATAATATATTAATATTTTAATTTGTTAAATGTATGTTTTTGTTTAATAATTATTTTTTAATTATAGTAATGTTATGAACTTTCGTCAGCCACATGGTCCAGTAATGCAGAATTTTTCAATCCCACAAAGTGGACCTTCTTTATCTCAAGCAGGTCCTCAATCAGTCCCACCAGGACAACAAATACCTCCTGGACAACATTTTCCGCCTAATAGCCATCCCATGATATGAAAAAAATAATAGTAATTTATGTAATATGTATTTATATTTATGCTTTAAAGTGTGGGCAAATTGGCAATGTGATTGATAAAAAAAATCTGTTAAGTCTATTGAAATTTTATAGTAATATTAATTGCATAATAATTGTTTGAAGTTATTTTTATATTGGTTTGATTTTTTTATGAATTATATTTTTCATTAAAATTTATTTTATATTTAAATAATTGATGGTAAAAACATCTAGATAAAAAAACCTCATAAATTCAATGTTTATAATTAAAATACGTATTTAATATGAAGTGTACAAAAAAAAAGGTTAGAATTTTTTTAAAAATTTAATATTAATAGCATTAATTATATGTTCATTTTATTTTTGTCTATTATTTTTATGTTTGACAAGATCATATTGCCAATTTCAAATTAAAAAAAATGAGTAATGTAAACAAAATTTAAACATAAGCTTTGTATCCAAAATTGCATATTGCAAATGTAATTATTTTTTGGGTAGATATTATTGTGAATAAAAATCCTGGTGCTCTATTCTTAGTGAAATTTAGTGATCTGTTATGCTACAAAATATGATGTTAATATTTCAGTATGAAAATTTAATATATTTTGCTTATGTACTTCATAAATTTACTAAGGATAGGGTTTTTGATGAAGTCTATTTTTTGACTAGTTTTCTATAACAAATATGAAGTTAATTTAAAACCTTCAAAATAAGAAAAAGTGTGATACATGTTGTGAAGAATTTCAACTGAAAATTTAAAAAAATGCTGGTTAATAAAGCATTCCTTTAAACAATATAAAAATTATACATACACATATACCTTTGAGGAAGATGAACTACCAAAATTAATTATAATTAGTTACACAAAAATTATAATTATTTAAAGTATATTATTCAAACAATATATATATATATAGCTATTTATACATTCATATATTCATATGGGCAAATGTGTACACATAGTCTCTCTTACACTTTTTCTCTCTCTCTCTCACACACACACACACGTATATGTTTAAATGTGTTCTTGAAATGTATATTACCTACAACTTTAAACATACAGTTATCTATTTAAATAACCATATATACATTTATATACACATTGGAATTTCGATTTAAAGATAAAAAATAGTTTTATATTTATACCTAGTATATAAATGTATGTATGCATATTCTCTCTCTCTCTCTCTCTCTCTCTCTCTCTCTCTCTCTCTCTCTCTCTCTCTCTCTCTCTCTCACACACACACACACACACACACACACACACACACACACACACTTTCATTCATACATACAATATATACATTTCTTTTGGGCAACTAAATATATAAAAGTATTACAAACGCATATATGTATGTATATACATAAATTTATGATGTGAAAAATATATTTTTAAACATTATATCTAATTTTTGCAATTTAAAATTTATTAAATGTGCAATATTTTACATTGAAATGCCAGCATAAATTTAATTTTATTTTCTATTTTAAAAATGTTCACTAATATATCCTGTGTTATGAAATTAATAATTTAATCATTTATATAATTTTATGTAAACAAGACTTTAGTATAAAAAATATTAAATGGTTTCATAATTAATTAACAAGTATTTGTATGTGTATATATATATATATATATATATATATATATATATATATATATATATATATATATATATATGTATGCCCTTGTGCAATTGTATCAAATTGAATTCATAAGTATAATAATTTATTTCAAAATCATCTTTTAATTATATACAGTACATAAATACATAAAAATAATCAATTGTATATTATATTGAGGCAACATTTATTGGAATAGCACTGAAATCATAAAAGTATGAATCATAGAAAAATGAATATTCAATTGAAATTTAAAAAATATGTGTTTGATATATGAATGCATAAATTGATAAAAAAAATGTTTTATATGTATATATCACTTGTGATGGTTTCTTTAAATTTGTACTGAAATTAATTTTACAGATATGAACTATTACATTTTATTGAAATACTAAATTATGTTAAAGTCAAATTTGTATAAAATACACTGTTGTGGATTTTTATTTATTTATTCATGAATGTGCACTATTATTGTAGTTTATTTATGCTGATATTTTTTTAAATACAAGTTGCACATATGTATCATTATGTTTTAAAATGTTATATTCTATATATGTATGATGTTAATTATGATCTTATAAATATAGGTTATGGAATTTGTAATCAATATATGTAAATATTAAAATTATAAAAAAAATACTTAGCGATATTTTTATTTTTTACTCAATATCAATTAAATAGAACTTTATAGTGTTAAATGTTATGTGATTTATGATAAAGTTGTTATTAGATTATCAAAATTATATATGAATTTTAATAAAGCTGATTAAATTTCAATGATTAATTAAAAATGATAATTTATATTGTTCATGGCATATTTTTAAAAAAAGTTCAGCATTATTTATTTAGTCTTTAATTAATATTAAAATTATAATTATATATATTTAAGAAAATATGGATTAATATCCATATTTTCTTAAATATGTATTTCAAATGTGTAAAAATATATAATTATAAACAACTGAATTGCCAGAACCAAACTGTAACTTTAAATGTGTACATTTATTTATAAACATTTTTAAACAATATAAGATTATCATTAGTTTGTGATTATATATTTCTTTTAAATATTTTTTTTTTGTTATTTTTAAATCATAAATTTAATTTGTATTAAAAATGTTTAAACATTTAGGGTTAGACATTTTTTTATTTTAATAATTTATTGTTATTATGGTAGAAATAAAGTGCCATCTTTCCTTTCTCTGTATAATAAAATATATGAAATAATCAAAAATCCATTGAAACTCTGGCATACTTGAAATTTGAAAGTATCTAAATAATTGTCCTTGAATTATTTTATTTTATATTTTAAAAAATAGATTTTCTTTTGATACTTTATTTTTATTTAATTCTGCTATCAAAGAAAACAGAATTATAATAGTCACTAATATAAACATTTATACATTAAATTTTTACATTTAAACAAGAATATTAATTTATTGTTTAATGATTTATATTCTCATTCTATAAAACTTATTTGAAATATGTTGAATTTATCAAACATCATTTAATTGTTTTCACAAATGAAATAGAAATTATAATTAAGTTGGCAGAGGTTAATTTTAAAATCACTCATAATAACAGTGCAATTTTACAAAAGTGCAATATTTAAATTATGAAACAAAATTTTGGTTCTGATAGTCAAGCTATATAAACACATGGTTGAAAATGTCTGCATACACTTATCAATACGGATATATTTCTCAATAAATCAACCTTATTAATGTAAATTTAAAAACAAACATATTTTTTAATAACTCTATAAACTATTAATTATTTATGATAATTCAAAACATTTTAAATTTATAACAAATAAACTAAAAAATAAAACACAAAAATTCATATAAATTGAGCAGAAAATGTCTGCGTATAAAAAATGAAAATCGAAAATAATATAAAGTAAAATAAACTTTTCAAGTGAATTAGTAACTGGTTGGATAGCCTCTTTTTTTAAGAACCTCCTACAATCGTTTTTGCATGGAATGGTCCACTTTTTGTAGTTTCTTTAGCACTAATCTTATTCTACTCTTTTTCTATAACTTTCTTCAACATTTCCTTTACAATTATGCCATGTTGGCGCATTTACGTTCGAGAAAATACCACATATGTTTTATAGGATTTAGGTCTAGAGATTGGCGAGGTGCATGCAACTGTTTTGGAACATTATATAATATCTATAGCTTAATCATTGTCATACAAAAATTTATAATCGGGACCTAGACTTCATTTTTCAGCACTTTGCTTTATATTTCGTTTTAAAATATTTAAGTAAACATATTTATCCATCGTGGATTCTAAAATCTCCATTTGTCCCACGCCTTCACTTGTTATACACCCCTATACCATTACCATCACCGAGTTTCACAGTGGGAACAAGATTTTTTTTATTCAGTAATGTACATACAATTTTGAGTCCTTTTATTCCAAAAATGCAATATTTGATCTCGGCTAAGAAAATTATGTTTTCCCAAAACTGGATTAGTTTATTAATGTGCTCATTTGCATATGCAATCCATTTTTATCTATTGATACGTGAAATAAATGATTTCTTACACGCAACACGTTCATGATACCCACCCTTTTTTATTATTTTTTGCACAGTGTAAGCACAGATTTGTTTTTTAAATACTACTTTAATATCTTTAGCAATTTGGGGTGCAGTTATTCGGGGATGTTCTTTCACTGAAGCTACAACCTTACGCTTTTATCTAAATGTTAACTTCGAGGGTTGGCCAGAAAGCGGTTTCAAATGTGGATTTAAAATTGATTACTACCCTTTGAATGAAAGAATGTTGTCTTCCAACATCCATTTCTATTTCACGAACACTTTTTCCTTCTTTTTCTAATTTTAAAATAATTTTACACTCACTAACAGAAATTTCCTTTTTTTGTATTCCATCTTATTTATTTTTGCAAAAAACTTTACTATTAGTTACTAAAAATAATATTTTAGCGTTTCAGTTGCAACATACGAACTAGGACATAAAAGTGTGATAATTTTAAAATAACAATAAGTGCAAATATTGCAAAAAAAATCGATGATTTACCGTTTAATAAAATGTGTATGCAGACATTTTCTGCTCAATTTGTATGAATTTTTGTGTGTTTCATTTTTTATTTTATTTGTTATAAATTTAAAATGTTTTGAATTGCCACGTATAAAGAATTAGTACTTTGTAGAATTATTAAAAAATATGTTTGTTTTTAAATTTACATTAACAACGTTGTTTTATTGAGAAATATATCCGTATTGATAAGTGTATGCAGACATTTTCGAGCATGTGTATATGTATATAAAGCATGTTCTCTTTATAACATCGTTTACATATCTTTTTAAACAAGACATTCAATATAGAACATTAACTGTTTTACAAGCTTGTATATGATCTTTCAATTGATGACTCGCTACATGAATTTGAAAGGGACATAGTTGAATATCATTACATTAAAGCTAGTATTCCACAGGAAAATATAATGACTTTAACTCTGTCAAACTGTATATCAACATATTAAAAGAACAGGCACACTTTATGCAGACAATCCAGTTATCACCACACAATCATGACAAATAAAAATGACCATATTATATATATATATATATATATATATATATATATATATATATATATATATATATATATATAATAAAAAGTACCTCAATTAGTCCTTCAATTTAAGCGGAGTATCCGTTCCACGTGGGTTTGTTTTACGCGAATGAAAATCGCATAAATTGAGACTGTCAGTACAATAGAAAAAATATTGGAAATAAAAAGTTGTAGAAACACATATTTATTTCACATAGCTTAACAAAAAAATAATGACGTTTTAGAAAACAAAAGTAGATAAATTTTATTCGGTGTCACTATCGGTACTGTAATTCGAAACAATCAACCTTTTATATATTTATATCGTACTTTTATACGTTCAAGTAAGAATTTGCGTCACTCTGATATATAATAAATTCCATGAAAAATTATATAAAATGAAATCTATCTGACCACGTATAAAAAGTGTCGCGTAAAAAAAGACCCGCGTAAATTGAGGGAGGGGTGTGTGTGTATATTTATATATATATATATATATATATATATATATATATATATATATATATATTGGAATTATTTTTAAAAAAATCCTTTTTTTCGTTTCTCATGAAATTGAAAAATAAATATAAATTAATTTTCTTTTTTGATTTATTACATTATACTCGTAGTTAAATGTGCACGTTAATTGTATAATTCATTAAATATCTTTAATACTCGTATATGTCCTATATAATTTGAAAAAATATATTGTAGTAAATTAAAAATCAATAGGTTCAGAAATATTTTTTCTTCATCAACATTTAAACTTCATAACTCAAAATTCACTTTATATGTTAATATTATGTAATTTACTGTTATAATTTAAATATTTTAAAAAGTCATAGTTGTGTACAAAAATCTTTTAAAAAATTGTTATTAATGTAAAAGTAAGCAACATTCATTTTCATTATTTTTCTTTATCTCTGCAATCAATTACGTTATTTATTTATATACATGTATGTTTTGCAGCATTCTTTAAATTTTTGTATTTTATATTATATGTACACTATATACGTCACTTGACACATTTAAATATTTTAGTTAGTGTTTTAGTACGCATGTAGTTATTGAAAATTTGAGCATTTTTCAAACATACGAAAATATAGTACGCCCACTTTTATTATTTAAATTATATATATATATATATATATATATGCATACACATAGATAGCTTATAACATGGCGCTCTGATGATGATTGCATTACCATCAAAATGCACATCAACCTATTGTTATAAACAAAGTGAACAATAAGTAATTATTGAACACATACCAAAATATTATGGTGTAGGGGTAATAATTTATTTGCGTGAAAATGAATTTGTCGCAGTTGCAAAACAAATAACAATAAAATAATCAACCTAAAATAGTAATGTGAAAACTAATAAATGTACAGATATAAAAATGAAAATAAAGTTTATAATGAAATATAGGAGGATAATGTATAAAAAAATATATAATAGAAATGATTAACTAGATATCAAAATTCATAAAAAAAGATCCATAATTATAATAATAGTATTCGAACATGTTCTATTTCTAAAATCTTGATAATTATTTTTTTTAAAAAATGAAAAAAATTGTTTATGTAAAAAATACTAATAATATATCAATGGCTTGCAGATTTTACAATATAACTAAATATTATAACACGTTAGTAGCAACTCTTTTCGAATATACAAAATGTAAAAATACATTAATGACTGTTAATTTTAGAATAAAAAAAGATAATACTATGTTAATAATTACAATATCGTAAATTAGTAGAAGTCAATACATAATCAAATTTACTAATTGTCGTTCTAAATGTATATTTAAATATTAACAGTTTTTTTAAAAAAATAAAAAAGATAAAAATTTATCTAAAAAATAATTTTGAAACTATATATATATATATATATATATATATATATATATATATATATATATATATATATATATATAGATAGATAGATAGATATATAAGTAACCATAAATAATCATTTTTTTAAAAATATATGCAAATATTACATTCAAAACATAACTCTTCTTTTTTAATCAATTACTTATTTATTATCGTCATCAATAATCATTTATCGTCTCCATTTTACAAAATTTCAATCCTTTTTTGCGGAAAGCAAGTTTTAAATGCAAAAAAAAATCTAAGTGAATTCAGATTTTATGAACATTTTAAAATGTTCAGTTTTTTGATATGTGTTCTAAATATATTTTTTCTTTCTTATAAAGAGCAAAGTTCGATGTAGCAAAATTTCTCAGTCGAGTTGTTGTATTTTTCCTATATAGAGGATTAGCAAAATTATATTATAAAATATTTGTATGTTTATTAAAACGATTGTTTTTTAATAATTCTTGATTTAATCTGTTCAAATATTAACTGACTAACAATTTACGTGCCAGCAGTAACTGTGTCTTTTGGTTTCAATAACTCGAAATAAACAACTCGAAAACAATCTCAACAAGCACACAAAACAACTTTATTTAAACTTAAACTCAGGTTAGGTGTCATTTTTGGTACTTCCGTTATTTTTTGTGAAAGTCATTGTTTTGTGTTCTTCTAAAGGGAAATAGAATTATTTTTTTATCGCTAAATATAATTTTGATAAGAAATGGTTCATTTTATAATGTGGTTAACACTTAAGTGCAAATAGTATGCCATTGGTCTTTGTGCACTGGAGAGAGTTGATGTGGTATCCATTATACTTGGTTGATTTCATACAAGTGGATTTGTATTCTAAATAAAGTAAATCCAAGTCTATTTGTAAAATATGATATACTTCAAATTTGGATTGAATCCCATCATAGAGTTATTATCAAATACTTTATCATGAAATATGTACATATTCCAGAGATAAAAGTGTCAAAGAGATCAAAATTGCCACTAGAATAATTTTTGAACAGCGATGAAATTTGTTAACTTTTAAAATATATATGTACATAGATTTTGCAAATATTTTCATCTATGAATGATACATTCAAGCAGCACGAAAATAGAATAATAATAAAAGACATAAATATCCATTTCTAGATTCCATCTTTGACATGTTACTCTTTTAAAAACCAAAAAATCAATATTATATATATTAAATACACTACATGTGCTTACTACTGAACCACTGACAAACATTTGTTCGTTTCGGTAATCCTGTCACAATTTTTTTATAATACTTGAATATGTACTTATGTATGTTAAGTATTATGTTCAGTCACTGACACATATGGATAAAAATCTCTTCTAAATTCTTCAAGTTTAAACAATCCATTATCTCCATTTTTTAAAAATCTTAAAAGATCCTTATCATATTCATCGGTTTCCTTGTTGGTGTCATTATATTTATTGACTCTAATAAATAATTTATAACATTTATCGGTTATTTTATCTTTTTACAATACACTTTTTCAATTTTCACTAAAGATTCATTATTATTATTATATTTGTATCATGATTATTTTCGTATCGATTCTATTACATTCTTATCTTTTTTATTATGCCATGAATTTTTGCATGGTTCTTTGGTTTCGTAAATTTTTTTTTTTTTTTAAAAAAAATTAGATTAGCATTTACTACAATTTTATTACAATAGTTATGTACTAGTAATATATACTAATCGAATCCTTTTTTCTTTAATCGGATTAAGATTTCCAATTATTAAGGCGTTTCATCCTAATGTACTTTATTTCATTTTTATCCTTCTTTTCACTTTACTAGTAAATGATCAACTAATCATGTGTCTAACCTTGCTAATCATCTGAACCTTGTAATATATTTAGTAAGTTCTCAGATTACTGTTAAGGCAAAAGTGAAAAGTTTGAAATGAAAATGGGCCGATTATATAACAAAAAGAAGGTACTACCAGTGGACAAGAGAAGTTATTGATTGGGAACCTAGCTATATAATAAGGCCTAATAAGGGACACGTGGATAAATAGGAGCGAGATATAAGAAAAATTTTTTGGACGAAGAAGATATTGGATCAATCGAAGTGGAAAATTTTGGAAGAGTTATTCAGTCGTAGATAGAGAGAGACTGATGAGGAGGATGGTATATATATATATATATATATATATATATATATATATATATATATAATCTCGAATAAGTTTCATAAAAATGAAAAGAAAATAAATGAAATATATTTAGATTTACAAATTAATTTTGAGCTTTAATTTACTTTAAAATATTAATAAAAATTAAAAAAAAATATCCAATATAAATCATTATAATTTTATTGTCAGAATCTGAAAACTTTAAAAAATTTAAAATATCATATAAATCATTTTTTTAAACTTTTCTATATGTATAATTATTATTTTATATAAAATGTATTTTATCAAATAATCATCCAAGTTATAAACAAACTAATTATCAATCATGAGTTTGTAATTTTACTACATTTACAATTTTCAAATATGAATGGAAAATACAAATCGTCCCCACCTTCTATGTTTCTTCATTAGTAGAAAAGATAAGACTATACGAATTCATTTCGAGTGGGGATGGATAGTACGGAAAGAAAGGAAAGGTAACCATACATGCACAGCTGTCCTCCTGAACTTTATGTCAGTGCTGTATCAAATATAGCGAAGTGTTGTGCTCTGCTACAATAACAAAACAAATGTGTAAGTGCATCTTGTGAAAAGTGCTTGTGTATTTACACAATCATTAGTGCGATTGTACTAAGAAGAATACAGATTAATAATTATTGATTAATATTTGATTATTTTGATTAGATCATTTCGAATAAATTTATGTATTTTATGTAATAAATAAATACATTAAACTGTTTTTAAATATCCATTGTTTGGTGGAAAAGTTATTGTGTTTATTTTATTTATTTGATAAATTATTGTTATGAATTAAGGTATTTTAAAATATTTATGTATTGAAAATAATTGTGACAGTGTTAATAATTTAATAATTAGATTGAAAATATTTTTTTAATAAAAGTTCTTATTGTAAATGTTATTGTTAATAAGTGTTACTTTTGATAATAAGATAAAATAGATTAAAAAAATCACAATTTTACTTGTGATAAATTAATAAAATTAATGGAACTTTTAATTATGAACTGGATAAAGTATATTAAGCATGATATTATAAGGTGAGTTTATAAAAAAATAATCCACACATGCATACACACACATACACACATAATATACACACACACATATTATATATATATATATATATATATATATATATATATATATATATACATACATACACACACACACACACATATTTACATGTATATATGCGTGTGGGTCTGCATGTATGCTTAAAAATTTAAATTTTTATTAAAGGAGATGAAAACGAAAATTTTTGTTGCCTGCATGAAAAGTATGAAATAATGAAGAAAGTATATATTATTAAATAAACTATAATAATTAATTTATTTGTTGTAGTGTTAAGCACTCTCCATTCCTATATTTTATGTGTGCAGTGTAACCCCGCCAAAAAAAAAACTACGTAATAATTTAACATTGAGGTGATCAGAAAGTATCACAGTTGAATTATTTTTTTATTTTTCAATTATTGTTCACTCATCTCTAATATTAATGATACAGATCATCTCGAATATGAATTTTTAACATATATATATATATATATATATATATATATATATATATATATATATATATATATATATATATATATACATATCTATGTATGTTCAGTTTACTAAATTATTTTTAAAAAACAAATTGATTGTAAATAAAAAACTTCTTTAAACAATTAACAATAAAAAATAGTGCCGAAATCATTGTCAATACTTGAATTAACTAGTTAACGTAGAATTGTAATTGGCCTAATTTATTTTGCTGGTATATATTAAAACTGAAACTTATTAATTGTATTAGGTCATGTAATATGAAATGTCTGAATTTTATATTATTTCTAATACAATAATCCGACAATTCATATTATAAGACCTTATAATATATTAAAATATAGAATGGATTTAATTCGTGCCATTTGATTTCATTTATCATTGTAGATAAACAACTATGTGTATTTATAATTGAAATTACTATAAAAATTACGACTCTGTGACATTAGCTGATAAGAAAAACTATCAGAATAATCAAACATGCGTTTTTAAATTATTGTAGAATGTTCATAATCAAATCTCTTTCGTACAAACGGTAACATGAGCGTTTCCAAATTCACAATTATATAATTTTGTTCTATGTTACTATGTTACGTTAACATTTACATCGATTAAGTAATAGTTTTTATTAATGTTAGATCTGTTGAAGGATTATATTTATTTTATGTAAGATTTAAAAATTTAGGAAAGCTAGTTATTTTGTTTGTTTACTTAGTTACTAATCATTATAGTATTTAACTGATTAAAAAAGGTTAATATTTTTATTAGAACATAATCAAGTTACAAAAACAAATAACAGTTATTTCAGAAATATAAATATTTTGAAAATTGATTATAAGTCAGTTTATTTAAGCATTCACAAGAATATCAGAATAGGTATATAAAATATATACACTGATGTGCACAAGCCAATGCCATATGGGTAACATAAGCAATTTATTGATATAATTCAATGAAGTCGTTCAATTAAAAATATATATATATTTAATTTATAATAAATATAATGAATATTACATTTATTATAAATTAAATATATATATTTTTTTTAATTGAACGACTTCATTGAATTATATCAATAAATTGCTTATGTTACCCACATGGCATTGGCTTGTGTACATCAGTATATATATATATATATATATATATATATATATATATATATATAATATATATATATATATATATATATATATATATATATATATAGACGAGGGTCGTTTGATAAGTATGGTAATTTTTTTTATTTATTAATTTAATTAAATTTTTCAATTTGGTTTTTCTTACTTTTTTATCGTACTTATCAAACGATCCTCATGTATATATATATATATATATATATATATATATATATATATATATATAGATATATGTTGATATATGCATATATACACACACACACATATACACCCGTCCCTCGATTTACGCGGAGTATCCGTTCCTCGTGGATTTGTTTTACGCGAATGATAATCGCGTAAATTGAGTCTGTCAGTAAAATAAAAGAAATATTGGAAATAAAAGCTAGTGAAGTTGTCGAAACACATATTTATTTCACATAGCTTAACAACAAAATAATGACGTTTTGGAAAACAAAAGTAGATAAATTTTATTCGGTGTCACTATCGCTACTGTAATTCAAAACAATCAACCTTTTATATATTTATATCGTACTTTTATACGTTTAAGTAAGAATTTGCGTCACTCTGACATTATATATAATAAATTCCATGAAAAATTATATAAAATGAAATCTATCTGATCGAGTATAAAAAGTGCTGCGTAAATCAATACCGCGTATAAAAAGTGCAGCGTAAAAAGAGTCCCGCGTAAATTGAGGGACGAGTGTGTGTATGTATGTATATATGTATGTAAATATATATATATATATATATATATATATATATATATATATATGTATATATATATATATATATATATATATATGTATATATATATATATATAATAAATTTAGATCATTAAGAAAAGTCGTTATTTTATTAAATTTAGTCAAATTTGTTGGTATGATGATTTATTGTTTGCAAAATGAAATAATTAATGAAAAAAGAACATTAAATAAATAGTGTACTAATTTATATTTCCAATAGTAAATAAATCTCATAAATGTGTTTATGACAACAAAAGTCTATGTAAAAATATTATGCCTCATATCTAAATTTTAGATTAAGTACATATTGTATTATTAATAAATATTTAGATAAATCTCACAACCAATATCAATAATAATGTTATAGTATGCCAATCTTTAATCAATTGAATTCTACATAAACACTTAGAGAATCTCATCATTCATTTTTTACAATGAAGTTTTAAAATTATCTTGAGAGTTTTTGAATATTTATATTATTAATAATATATATTATTAATAATTATACGTTTACCTGCGTTGAAATTCTAATAATAAAAGTTCCAATAAGAACGATTCTTATTTAATTATTGTTCTAATTTTTAAATTCGAGTTTAAAAACTTTCATGCACGAAGATATTGTTTTGAAAATGTAGAAACGAAAAGCATTCCAATCAAAGATTGAACTTTTGTCATTTTTCTATATTTTTTAAATTCTTAATACTCAATTCTGCCATATAAAGAAGAAACTGTTGTTTAATAAATATTATTTAATTTATAATACCGCATAAAAGCATTAAAAATATAAAATCTTGAATCCTCATGAAAACTAAAATTTAATTAAAAATAAATATCTAAAGGGATTCCCGTACAAAAAAATATTAAAAGAAAAATATTATTTTATTTAAAAGAAATCATATGAAAGGAAGAATATTCATAAAAAACATAAGAGAGGATTGAGCTCATTATCGCATGATATATATATATATATATATATATATATATATATATATATATATATATATATATATATATATATATATATTGTATATACATACTAAAATTCGCCAAATTGCGCATATATCATTAATGTTATTTCATCTGTTTACTTTTTGACCATTCCTGTATACATTCTATTTCATCATGTGTATAGAAAATCTTCCATTTTCGTTAGATGTGTAGGGTAGTAGTCAAACCTTATCGAAGTAAGGGTGGGTTAAAGATTAAGGGCAGGTGTCGACGGCTGGTTCATTCTTAGAATTTGGAACGTATACAAAAACAGAAATATCTTTTGTGTTTATTTAATAATAACGTTTAGAAATAGCAGTTCTTTTGAAAATTACAAAATGCAACGTTTGTAGATACATGAATAGCAGACAAACTTGGAATACAAATATGTATACTTTTATAATTTTTGTATTTTTAATTGATTTATGTTTGAAATTAAATAATTTATTTATTGCTATACGTATTTTTAGAAATATAAGAAAGGAAATACTTTTAAATATTAAAAAAATATCATTTAAGCACAGCAGTTATGTATTTATCTCTCTTTGTATATACCATATATATATATATATATATATATATATATATATATATATATATATATATATATTAATTAATTAATTAATTCTATTACATTTTTTTTGCGCATTTGGATTTGATCTGTCTTGTGGAAATTCTTCCTATAATCGTGATTTTATTTAACCTTTCTGGAAGTGGAAACTCCGATGCCCGTTATTTGACTTAATTTTTTTCTTCTGTTAATCTTCTAATCTTCCTGTGTCTTCTTATACGCAACCTGGGAAAACATTTCTATCACAAAATTAATGTTATTAATATACTTCAATCATGAACTATTACCTCCGAACTTTAACGATTGCAAATAAACATTCACGAATGCAAGTATCACGGGAGGAAGCTAACGAAGCGAGCGGGGTGCGTGACCCTCTCAGTGAGCGTATCAAGCAAGGGATGGAACCCCCTGGTATATTTATATTTTATTTTTAAATTTATCTTCTCTCTCTCTCTCTCTCTCTATATATATATATAGAGAGAGAGAGAGAGAGAGAGAGAGATTGAATAAGTGAAGAAAATAATAAATTTTGTAATAAATGTGTTTTTTTTTTGAAAAAAAGTTATTGAAATATAATAAAATGTTAAAAATTAAATAAATAAATTGTAAAAAAAAACATATTAGAATATATGAATTTTGAATTTTTTTACCATTACTATTTTTGTATAAAACTGCCGAAAATGATGCCGTACTCTCTTAATTTACTTCTCATAAATAAGTCACTTCGCTCTCTAACATTACAGCATTGTATAATACGACCTTTTAAAAATAACGGCATTATTATTGATATGAATTCAAGGAAAAAAAATAAACATTAAATAATTTTTTTTCAATACAAAATCTTGTGGCATTGAAACGTTTTTAGTTTACGAAAGAATAAAATTAATTACTTATTTATTTGTGAGGTGTGTTGTATGTAAAAATACTTTTAGAACTGTTCTTAATTTATTCTTGAATGATAGACAGTTAAATTAGAAAATTAAAATAAAATTTGTTTATTTGCTTAAGATAATGCATTTTTTAAAAATAATAATAAACTAAATATACTATAATACAATATATGGAAATTATGTAAGTGTACATTTTATAATTGAAATATAGAAGACCTCGACACAAAGACAAAATGTATAGAAGACTATTTTTCATTATACTGTTGCGAAATTGCGTTTTATTATTGGACAGACCTTTGCATAAAAAAACTGGTTTACATGCATACAAAAACAAATTTATTTTGTTTTATATGCAACTACGAGTGGATTAAAGTAACATTTAATATATGTATTTTATGTATATATCTAATATAAACATATTTTTATTTGTTTATTTCAATTTCTTATAAGAAACAGTAAATTTAAATTAGAGTTTAAAAGACAGTGCATCATATATTCTTTAGTAATTAGTAAATAGTATATGAGTACACACAAAGAACAATAATTTTTTGTTATTAATGTAAATGGCCCAAATGAGATTGAAGGATTTAAACATACATTTACTACTTACTGTCATTTACTATTCTTTACTATCCCTTTAGCACCATTTGGACCACTGTATATATATAGTAAATATATTAACGACGAAAAATGTAGCTATTGTGACATTTTTTTAAAAAAATGTAAAAAATTACTGTCAATAACATTAAATGTAAAAAGCTAATATTAAATTTTAACTAAAAAGAAATATATATATATATATATGTATATATATATATATATATATATATATATATATATATATATACAATATACACACACACACACACACACACACACACACACACACACACACACACACACACACACACACACACACACACACACATACATACATACACTGACGCGCATAAGTCATGGCACACATGGGTAACAAGCAATTTATTGATATAATTCAATGAAGTCGTTAAATTAAAAAAAATATTTAATTGAAAATAAATATAATATTCATTAAATTTATTCATTATATTTATTTTCAATTAAATATATTTTTTTTAATTTAACGACTTCATTGAATTATATCAATAAATTGCTTGTTACCCATGTGTGCCATGACTTATGCGCGTCAGTGTATGTATGTATGTGCATATTGCGTGTGTGTGCATGTGTGTGATAGAAAAATGCAACTAAATTAGTAAGTGAAGCTCAGTTGAAGAAAATAGTAAATTTTGTAATAAATGTTTTTTTTTAAAAAAAATGTTATTGAAATATAATAAAATGTTAAAAAATAAATAATATATACGAGGTCGTTTGATAAGTCCGTGTAAATTCCGAAAGATGGCACCACTGGTGCATATCGAGGTTATTTTTAATTAGTAGCACCTCTTGGAAGAACACACATCAAGTTTCAGCCATATCGGTCTATTCCTTTGTGTTTGACAATCGTTGAAATCAAGGAAATCGAGTGATTGTCAAATAATGGACGAAAAAGAATTTCGCGTGTTGATTAAACACTACTTCATTAAAGGCAAAACGCCTCAGGAGACTAAACAGAAGCTTGATAAACATTATGGTGACTCTGCACCTTCGATTAGTGCGGTTTATAAGTGGTTTCAAAATTTTCGGAGTGGCCATATGAGCACAAGATACGCTGAACGTTCTGGACGCCCTGTTGAGGTTACCACTCCAGAAATCATTGATAAAATCCATGATATGGTGATGGATGACAGAAGAATGAAAGTGCGTGAGATTACTAGTGCTGTAGGCATCTCGTGTGAACGGGTACATAATATTTTGCACCAACATTTGGACATGAAAAAGCTATCCGCCAGGTGGGTTCCGCGATTGCTCACGATCGACCAAAAACGAGGTCGTGTGAAGTGTTGCAAGAACGGTTTACAGCTGTTTCAGCGAAATCCGCAGGACTTTAAGCATCGTTTCATCACTGTAGATGAAACATGGATACATCACTACACTCCTGAGACCAAAGAGCAGTCTAAACAATGGGTTATCAAGGGGGAATCTGCTCCGAAAAAGGCGAAGACAATTCCTTCGACCGGGAAGGTTATGGCGACTGTCTTTTGGGATTCGCAAGGAATAATCTTTATCGACTATTTGGAAAAGGGTAAAACCATTACAGGTGCATATTATTCATTGTTATTGGATCGTTTGAAAACCGAGTTGCAAGAAAAACGTCCTCGATTAGTCCACAAAAAAGTCCTCTTTCATCACGACAACGCACCAGCTCACACCTCAGCAGTTGTGGCCGCAAAACTAATGGAAATAGGGTTCCAAATCGTTTCACATCCCCCCTATTCTCCAGACTTGGCTCCATCGGACTATTATTTGTTCCCTAATATGAAGAAATGGCTCGCGGGAAAAAGATTTTATTCGAACGAGGAGGTGATTCAGGAACGAATGACTATTTTACAGACTTGGACAAATCCTATTATTCGGAAGGGATCAACAAACTAGAGCAGCATTGAATGAAGTGTATAAGCCTAAAAGGAGACTATGTTGAAATATAAAAACGATTTATTCAAACAAATGAAGCAGTTTTTATTTTTACACGGACTTATCAAACAACTCGTATATATTATGTTGTCAAGTATCTCCCTTCCGCTTTTTTTTTCTTTTTTTTGTACATAGCCGCGAAATTCAAAAGACAAAAAGGCGGAAGGGAGATATTTGACAACCTAATATATATATATATTTAATGAAATAAATATGGAAAAGCAAAAGCAAGAGATTGAGAAAAAATACATTCTGTTATCTTTTCATATTAAACATGTATTTACTTACATATTTATATATATATATATATATATATATATATATATATATATATATATATATATATATGTATATATACATACCAATTATTGCTTTATATTTAATTATATAAACAAATATTAATGTTTAAACTCTACACATAAATAGTACTATTTTGTAATTTGTATTCGATAATGGTAAGTTTGTTATTATATCTTTTATTAAAATTCTCTCTCTTTCTCCATGTGTATATGTGTGTGCGTGTGTATATACACACACAAACGTTTATAAAATGTGTGTGGGTTTATGTTAGTATGCAAATATGTGTATACATATGTGCGTAATTCACGCATTTATATACAACGTACATTGTATTTTGTGTACAGAAACAAGATAAAATTCCACTTAAATTTGTTTATTAGTGAATATATGACAATGTGTGATAGGAATTATTTTTAGATGATAATATATAATATGTATGTTTGTCAAGTTATTTGCGTAGAGTTGTTTACAAACAGAACTAGCAAAAAGTCATGATAATTGTGTTGGATAAATGCCCAGTTCGGATTTTAAGAAATCATTTTAAAATTATTTTGTTTGTAAAGTATACATATAAATACTAATAAGCATATATATATATATATATATATATATATATATATATATATATATATATATATATATATATATATGAATATGTATGTGGCTGTAAGTGTATTTATACGTATGTATTTATATAAGACACTGTTTTTTTTTTTACTGATGAAAAATGACTAGTTGTACGAACATTGATAAAAGTCAAACATTAAAGAGAGGTGAAACGAAAGTAAATAATATTAGTCTTTTTTTTGAAAAAGTAGTATTATAAGAAACCAATAAATATACATCAGTATGTAGGTATTTATATAATAGAGAGAAAAAAAATGTGATTAGTATATTTTATCTGTATTTACATATGACAGGCCCAAATCCTAAAATAATTCAGTTTCAAAATATGTTTATTTAGGCCAGCTTACAGAGAATTGATTTTTCATCGAAAAGTTACCAAAGATTAAAAGTTCACCAAAGTTTATTTAATATTTAAACTGAATATTTCATTTGAAATGAAATACGTACTAAAATAGCATATTTAGAAAATATTGTATTTAGAAGTGCAAAAAATTTACTTTATGATAATAATATTACATAAAGTAACAATAATATATGATAAATACGAAAACAAACATGAATAGCTAAAATAATATTAAAAATAAGAATATTGTATTGAAAACAGGTTAATGAATGAAAATAGAAAATAATGAATATAAATTAAGATATTTAAAAAAGATCATAATAAATTAATGAAACTTGTAAAAATATTAAAAACTGCAATTCCTATAGTTTTAATTCGTAACATAAATTATTCAGATATATTTTTTAGTAAGTAAATATCTATTTTTTGTAAAAAAAAGAATAGAAGCCATAATTAAACATGGAATATACGTATGTAAATATATACTTGTCTTAGTACATTAAATTACTTTATTTAATCATTGATTCGCATTTATAGCAAGACTACGTTGCTGCAAATCATGCTTAATTTTTTCATTTATTATAAAAATATTAAATCCTTTTTCTAATTGCAGAGAAAATAATGAAAATCAAAAATGATTTAAAAAAGACAGAAAAATTCATTAATGAAAACATCACACATATATTTGTATAAAATGGAATGGAAATATCATCTTTTGAAGAATTCGTGTATTTTCAATAATAAAGCTATTATAGCAAATCAAGATCATTTTTTATAGCCTCATCTTGTATGTGTTTCGAAAATAATATTTATTAAACATATTTGGTTATATGTATAAAGGTACGCTTTTTAATAGTGAAGGTAATGCTTTTATAAAAGCGATATGCACAAATAAAGGTTGAAATTACTCAAACGTGACCTTTTATCTAAATAACGTAAAATGATGATAATAATTCATTGAAAACTATGAAATATATCAATCATTATATTGATATAATTCATTTCTACGATATATATATATTAACCCGTTGTAGATAAATATTTTTTTTAAAAAAGACATTTTCAAAGAAAATTCATATGTCAATAACAGTTTATCAGTTAATTTATAAAACATTTGTTGTTATCTTCAGAATTAATGCGTAAATTAGCAAATTTAATTATTACACAAGTAACTATTTTTACACATAATTCAAAACATCAATTAATATTTAATGACGTGTATTTAAAATTAAAAAAGTATACCAATATTATATATATATATATATATATATATATATATATATATCGTTTAAAAACTTTTAATTTTTATTTTATGGACTTAGATTTTTATTGTATTGTTTAAATCTATCTGAACAGACATTTGTATCTACAGAATATACAATCCCTGTTCGAATTGATGATGCTTTCCCAGGAATAGAAAGATACAAAAATACATCACTACGACTAGAACTTGATTGGAATGTACATATAATCTTCGTTGTGTTAAAAAGACGCAATTAAAAAATACGCTATTATTTAATGACGTTAATATAACAATTACGCATTCAAGTAAACAGCCTTATTTTTTTTGTTAGTTTTAAATACAGAAAATCATATATGTTAGCATATTTCATTATAACACACATATTTACTTTCAATTTAATTATATTTTTATTTTGAAATGAGATTTAAGGAGAAGGATAAGTTCCATTAAACTTTCTTATACATGTAAAAACGTTTTATGATTTACATGATCATATAGTCAGCATCATCTTTCTGTTTATTTCTGGATGAAGATCTTTCTTAAAACATTTCTGTCAATTGAATGCCTTTCTTTTTCATTTTACATGAATATTCTTATGTTTCTATCCTATCTTTCCAAGGATTTGTTCTTTTATTTCTGAGTTACCAAATAATAATTTCTGTTATTTATGGTTGATCTCTTCTTGTTATATAACCGACCCATTTTCATTTTAAACTTTTCACTCTTGTTATAATATCCATTGTTGTCCAAATTTATTCATTTATTTATTGTTTACAGGTTATTCTTAACATCCTTTATATATATATATATATATATATATATATATATATATATACATATATAGGGTATATATTGATAAGTATGGTAAATTTGTTTATATGTTTAATTTATTAATTAATTAATTAAATGAAATTTTTCAATTTAGTTTTTCTTACTTTTTTACCATACTTATCAAACGACCTTCGTATATGAATATATATATATATATATAATGCTTTCTTATTAAATAAAAATATAATAATAATATTTTCTTATTACATCCCATCATGTATATTTTCTAATGGTAACTTATTTTGAATAAAATATATTTTTAAATATTGTATTTTAAAATAGCGTTTTAAAGTTACATCATTATTAATTAATATCTAATAATCATTATTTCTGTTACATGTGTTTAAGTCTAGTAGCATAAATGAAATTATATGTAAAATAACAAGAAAAAAATTTATACGTATTTTGTTGTTTAAAATTTATGAAGTTCTTAATCTTATTTAATTATTAATAAAAAAAAACGTTTTTCATTAATAGAAAACTGTATTTGTTATGTATTATTTTTTTCTTATTTATTTAATTTAAAATTTTATTTACAAAACATGAATACAAAGAAAAATAATGTTGTATTAGATTCAACCACGTAATCGATATTTAGATTCTTAGTTTTAAGTTTTTGCAAATTATTTTAATCGTAGTTAAAGTAATATTAATTCAATACTTTCATCGTGATGTATATGAGGACATTGTAAGTATATTTAAAAAGTCGTGCTAAACTTATAATTTTGAAAGTAAAATGAATTTTGTAGCATATTAAAAATATTTAAATTAAGTAGCAAGAGGTATAAAATATTACATCACTGAATATATATAAATATATTTTCCATTTACTATCAAGTGTATTGATGTAAGAAAATGGTATGAAAAATATTTTTATAGCTAAATAAATATAAGATCATCCAAATGTGGCGCTTAGGTTTGTGTTTTATTGAAAAGAAACAAATAAATTATACACATGTTTTCCTATACACCACCCTATACACATGTTTCTTTTTAATAAAACACAAATCTAGGTGTCACATTTGGATGAACCTATATTTTTTTCCTTTCCTATTAATATATATATATATATATATATATATATATATATATATATATATATATATATATATATATATATATATATTGATAGATGAATAGATAGCGTGAAAGAAATATGTCTTGACATTGTAATATCTTGTGAAATTATTATAAGAAATAAAAATACAATAAAAAATGAATATTTGTTATGTTTTCTATTTTTTATTTCAACAGAAACGAAAAGTCTTATGTTTAAAATTATTCAGTACTATATTTCAATACTACAAAAACTATTGAGAATAGGAAAAGAGTAAATATTTTAGCACGAAATATAATTACCAGGCACGTCACTTACAACATATAATATATTCTACATTTTATTATATTTGTGTTTTTTGCATTCACATTCTTTTCAAGTGTCGAAATCTAAATTTAATCGAGTAATATATTTATAATTCTGTTATACACCAGCTCAGTCATAAAATGTCAACTGATTTTAATATTAATTTAACGATTAAAAAAAATAAAAACTACGAAAACACAGTTACCTGTTACCTTGATAATTTATTCTTGTTTCTATAAAAATATGTATATTTGAACTCGATTTTTTATTTGAAGTTGTTTTGCAAATATTTGAATGTAATCACATTTACATTCGTAGACATATGTTATACATGCATATATATATATATATATATATATATATATATATATATATATATATATATAATTAAATTAGTTAAATGTTCGTTCACTTTATATTGATTTATAAAAAATATAATTATGGACATATTTTTATTATATTAAATCAAATGAAATGAGAAATGTTTTAGATCCTGATTTTTCATAATTTAATAATATGATAATATAGTAAAACTTTTTTCATAATTTCATTATAACATTTCAGTACTGAAGAACTAAAACAAATCCTGATTTTTGTTTAAAAAAGTACTGAGTTAAACCGAGTAAAAAATGTAACTTTTTTCAAACGACTTCTTTTTATAAATTGCATTAGTTTATTCTTAACATCAATATTGATTTATTAGCAATGAAAATAAATTAAAATTACATATTAAATATGAACAGTGCTTTTTATAATACATTTTTCAACGAAGACAGAAAAAATACTTAATGAAGAAAATAACTATAATAAATTTACAACATTAGAGCAAATCACTTGAATAGATATTAAATAGTGTAAATACCACAATCAACCCTTCATTCTGTTATTAGTTTTATAACAAAAATAATACTGGAAATAGTGTATATACTTATTCTTATGCACTATTTTCAAAATTGGTCTTTAAAATATTATTGTATTTAGTTTATTATTCGTCATCCCTTCCATAAAATGCAAATTATTGACACCCATTGTTTTCATGTAACCCCAAACCAATATTTAAATGTCTTCATGTTCTTAACCGTTGCACTTTTTCATTCGATTCTTATATTTCCTTTTTTTATTTTGAAAAAATCGTTTAATTTAAATATATTCTACTTATTTATGTCTTCAAAAATAAGTACTTAAACTATGACTATTATAGAATTTTATAAATTCCTTTCGTTTACTTAGATTCCTGTAAAAATTGTACGACCATTAAACCAATTTTTCTGATAGTTGATGATTCCAAATATGTTATTATTGCTTATTTTATAGTAGAATTGCATTAGCTTTCGAATGATTTAATTTTGAACATTTTATATTGTAATCACAATTCATTTATTTGATTTAGTAACAGATGTCCAAGTTCCTGATTATTATTATTATTTTTTTTTGATAATATCTACTAGTTACTAATTCAGAAGTTTATTGTGATCTGTATAACGTATCTGATAATTGTCAAAATAATTTTTAACAATTGTAAATAACTCTTTGTATTAAGGGGTTATACGCAGTTAGAAATTTCAAAAACTCGATTTTTTTTGCATTTTCGGAATGCACATATATTTGAGTATATTCTCTGAAAATTTGAAGTAAATCCGATAAATATTTATTATACCATATAAGTTGAAAAAAAATTTTTTAACTATGTGTAAACTACTTTCGAAACTTCAAACGCGATTATCTCAAAACGGTGTTTTCATAGTCGGTGATCTCGATATCTCAGAAATGGCTGAACCGATCGGTCTCAAATTTTCACACAATTTTCTCAAATATATTCCTCAGGTATTGAACGAAGGAATAAGGTTTACAAAAATTATTACTATTTTTTTTAAACAATTTGGAGCGAAAATTTTAGTAAAAAACGAAAAATTTTTTTCAAGTAGACGCCATTTTGTCAAAAATGAAAATTTTTATTATTTCTTCGTTCAATACGTGCATTAATCTATCCTTTAAAATAATTGACCATATTTTTTGATTTCGGATAATCCAAACCGCCGATATAGAGATCACCGCCAAGCGCCTTTTTTTGGAGGTCGTTCGGGACATCGTCTGCAGGAGCGGTGCACTTCAATATTTTTTTATGATCGACATGTTATTTTATTCTTGAAAGTAGGATCTATTCAAATAACCATAATTTGTAATTGCAAAATAAATACTGTTTCTAAAAAAAATTCCTAAAAAAACGTCGTTTTTGCGCCTCGCAAGTGCGTATAACCCCTTAAGTTGTTTAGAATAAATAAGACTTTAAATGCTATACAAGGTACTACATACAATTGGATAATATAATTAAGAAAAACACCCTTTCTTAGCTAATGGGCTTGGAGTTGTTTTATTATGATAATACGCGATCATATCTTCGTTTACAATGTTATCAGTCATCCAGTTAAATTATTTGATATTGTATCATCAGATTATTATTTATTTAGTTTCCTCTAACAATTCC
The DNA here is from genome assembly GCA_029203775.1 of Neoneuromus ignobilis. Taxonomy (NCBI): domain Eukaryota; kingdom Metazoa; phylum Arthropoda; class Insecta; order Megaloptera; family Corydalidae; genus Neoneuromus; species Neoneuromus ignobilis. The sequence continues at coordinate 28,692,455 of CP092087.1, forward strand.
TTAAAAGAAAAAAACAACAAAATCAATGATATCGAAGAGCACCAAATCAGTTCTTTGCATTAAAGCCCGAGAAAATCTTTAGAGATTACATCGAGAAGCCACCAGCACATTTAATTTATTAAAACAAATTTTGCTTGACAGGAAATAATATTATGTATATATATATATATATTTATGTATGTATGCATGCATAAATAATTGATAGTCAGATGTACATACGTAGATACCAAAAGTAAACATACCACTTTTTCACATTTTGTACGTGGCAAAAGAAAACAATATTTGTTAATAAAGTGTATTTTTTTCAATAGCTATATCTTTGAAAAAGAAGTATAACAACTGTACAACGTTTTCAACTACAAACAAATCGAAAAAGTAAGCAGTTTACAAAACACATTATTCATAACAGTGACCATAAATGACGTATTTCATTGTCTTTGTATAGATCGATTAAATGAATAAAACGGATGTATTTTAATATGTTATTGTTTATGAAAAAGTCAATATAGAATAAAAAAAAGTGCCGATGGAATATTTTTTGAATATATTATTTTCGGTATATTCTATAGATTTTATATTAGTTTATTTGCATTTTAAACATGAATTGGTCGCCTAAAAATAATTTTCTTCGTGAATGTGTAATACATATATGAGTAGTATGTATGTGTGTATATATATATATATATATTATAATTTTATGTAATAAATTAAGATGTCTCATCTACAAAGCAATAAAAAGTAAATTAAACTCAATGTCCTTCCTACAAACACCTACTTACATACAAACACACACACACACATGTATATCATCATCATCGGTTTCACAGATTATTCCAGTCCCTGGCCTCCTGAAATTTTCCTCTCCATTTTTCCTTATTAGCTGTTTCCTGTCGCCAATTGGTTTCAAAGAGCATTTTCGCACCATTCTCGGTTTTATCTTTCTACCTTGCTCTTGGTCTTGTTCCCTCTGATGCTCTTTCATACACTTTTCTTTAAAAGACCACATTTATAATTAGTTTAATTTTTTTTTATATAGAAACGAATCATTTTCAAATAACTACGTTTCTTTTTAATAAAACACTAATATAGGCATCGCATTTAGATGACCCTATATATATATATATATATATATATATATATATATATATATATATATATATATATATATATATATATATATATGTATAGTAATAAATAGCAATATTCATGACAACAGTTTATTTTTAATAAAGGTTGTTTAAACTTTTAATAACAATGTAATAATTGACAAAAAATATTTGTTGGTTTTCATTAAACGTTATAGAAAAAAATATATTTTTCTTATTTTTACCAGAAACACAAATAACACTAGTACGAAGAAAATGTTGTGGCTACATTTCCAATAATAACAAGCTTTCTAAAGATGTAAAAATATCACTATTGTGTCCGGCGGAATTTCGTCATTAAAAACAGTACAATTGAGATATACGTATTAAATGAGACAAACGTTTATAAATCTATAGATAACTGGTGTATTTTAGTATATTCTAAATTTTATTTCTACTATTATATTCGTTTTATTTTCAAATTACATATGTAATCTATTCAAAAATCATTAGAAAATTACATAAAGCATAGTGGACGCGCACGTGTGTGTGTGTGTGTGTGTATGTATTTTAAAATAATATTTCTCAGCTAAAATATACTTATTAGATCTTTTTCCGTTTTTAAATATTTTTGAAATTTTTACTAGATCCTAAGCCATAACAAATCTTTTTTTTCTCAATCTACTATATTTTCCAATTATATTTCTTTCATCGGAATTTTATATTTTAATAAATAAACACCAGTTCATTTATTTATTTTAATAAATATAGGGTCATCTAAATGTGACACCTAGATTTGTGTTTTATTAAAAAGAACATGTGTATAGGATGTTGTATAGGGAAACATGTGTATAGTTTTTTTTGTTACTTTTTAATAAAACACAAATCTAGGTGTCAAATTTGGATGACCCTATATGTTTTTAAGTTAATTTATTTTTTTTACTAAATAAATTCACAGATACTAATTCAAATGATGGTTTTGAAATAAATATTATTTCGTATTTATGAAAAATTGTTACTTCAAGCAAGTTCATTTACAGTAATTAACCCTTTGCACTCGAAGCTTTTTTTCATTCATATTACCAAAAACTCGAAGCAATTTCAATAGAAAAATCATATTCACATATTAGAAAATGATATGCGCAGTAACAGTTTTTTTTTACAGTTACATAAATAAATCTTTCTTGAACAGATATAATTTGCAATTTGTTAAAAGAATAAATGAAGTTATTACGATTTGTTTTTGTCCTTATGTTATGAACTGAAAATTATTTGCATTGTCTCCATAGCGGAGCCCTCGAGTGCAAAGGGTTAAACAAATTTTTGTTTTTAATTTACATTGATAAATGCTATTGTGTTAAGAGCGTAAAAATTAACTATAAAAATCTTGATTTGCTATAATTATAAACTCGAACAAATTTGTAAAACATTAACATAATTTATTATTGTAAAGAAGTACAATAAATATTATCTTAAAATTCAAGTAAATTAAAAAAACACAAAAAGTAAAAAAAATGCGAATTTCAGAAAAATAAACATTATAAAAAGATGAAATTATATATATATATATATATATATATATATATATATATATATATATATATATATATATATATATAAATAATAGTTTTTCATATCAGACATCAGGCAATGTAGATAAAAAAAATTAAAATATACTTCAATGTTTTTATACAAATGAACTATAACCCCAACACCACAAGATAGTATAAAAGTGTTCAATAATTATTTATTGTTTGGTTTCTTTGTTTATAAGTTGATACATATTTTGATGGTAATGTCATCATAATTAGAGCACTGCGTTATAAAACCTAATTTTTAAAACGCATTTTATCCTAAACCTTATTACACAGCTCTCTGATAATGATGGCATTGCTATCAAAATGCACATCAGCTTATACATAAAAAAAACAAACAATAAATAATAATTGAACACTTTTACAATGTCTTATAGTGTTGGAGTAATAGTTCATTTTATGAAAGTGAATTCACTACAGTTTCAGAACAGATACTGATACTTACATGTATTTTTTAAAAGCTGGAATAAACCCAATGTTATCTTTTTATTTATTTTTATAAATATCAATTACTTTGTACTGTATACAAAGCGATAAAATCGTAGTCTAAAACATAAAGTTCCCTCTCCTCTAAACGTCAAAGTTATTTGATTGATAACATTTATATAGAATTTTCTAAAAAAATAGTAATTTTTTTATAAAATGCGTAGAATAACAAAAAATAAATAAATTGTCACACATGTATTGTTTGGTCGATATTTATTTTTGCCACTAGGAATTTTTTTAATGCTTATTAATATTTTTATAATTAACATTCTTTTTAATATTTTTTTCCATATTTGCAACTTTTATGAATTATAAGTTTTAATTAAACTTATTTTTATTTCATTTTCAATGATTAATGTTAAATATGAACTTTTTGTTTTCATTTCTGTTTAAAATAATTTTACATGATTGTAAAAAATAGGATTACTTCACTTTTATTTTTTCTTATTAGAATTAGAATATAAAGATTGAAATTCATTAAAATAATTATTTATAACAAAAGAAATTATACATATGTTTCTCTATACACGACCCTTTACATATGTTTTTTTTAATTAAATACAAATCTAGGTGTCACATTGGATGAATCTCTCCCCCCCTCTCTCTCTATATATATATATATTTATCTGTCTATCTATCTATCTATCTACATATATATATATATATATATATATATATATATATATACAGAGAGAGAGAGAGAGAGAGAGAGAGATGCATACATACAAACTGCTTTTTTAAATTATTTTATTTGAAAAATTGAATATATATATATATATATCACACAATCGACAGTTTTACATCAATTGTGCTGATATTTTAATTATAAAAATTCTAATCTATCATTTTTTACAATACTGTTTGAATACTGCAATAAAAATATTTTTTAATACTAATTCAATACTTTTTATTGAGCGATTTACATTTCGTATGCCATCTAAAAAGCTTCAAACTAATTATTTATCTTTTATGAATATTTTTGAGGAGTAGTGAACAAAATGATTTATTTTTATATATTTTTATCGCATCTATAACTGTTCGTTCTTTCTTTTGTTCATTTTTTTTATTATTTATGAAGATATGCATTAATTCATTGTTTTTACAATTGATCTAGAGTTCAAATATATGATATAATTGTGTAATATCTGTACGTTTAGAAAATAAAATAAAATTCAGATCTCAATATAAATTGCCTAAATTGATATCAGAATCATTTATATTATTTGTTGATGATGAAAATACCAAACTGGTCGTGACAAGATATTTTAATACAAATAACTAAAAGAAATTAATCAAAAATGTTAAATGTAAGTACAAAATCACAGGAATGGAACAAAATATATTCTATACGTGTATATTTATTACCTATAACATATTATTATGCGTATGCATATATTACTTTAATAAAACGTATGTACATATGATTGAAAGGATATCGTATAACCAATACTGATAACGATTAAATTTGACATTATTATCAGTTTTTATGGAAATTTATACTCAACAACTTCGTAGAATTGTAATAGTTGCAAATATGCATGAAACAAAGTTATTACTATTGTGTTTATGTAGATAACATTTGTATACAATATATAAAATAATGTGATTATAAGGTCGTGTGTATTGAGATGACAAATACGATTAAAAGAAAATATAAATACATTTTCTTTTAATCGTTATTTAAAAAATGAAGATGTTCAATATAAAATGATTTTATTATTCTAATAGAATAATTTACAACATTCAAAATATAATTTACTTACAAATATTTTTTTCTAAATAAGAGGTCGTTCGTTTTTATTTAAAATGAAGTTTATTAGTTGTACATTATCTGAAATAACATTTATTTATTTAGCATTTTTATCACGACATAATTTTAAAAGAAACATTTCAAAGTTGCATTTTAATACATACAATATGCTGATATACGAGGGAGTTCAAAAAGTTCCCGGAAAATTTAAATAAAAATACAACACATTGAATTAAGCGTTTTATTTTTTAATATATGTTCTATTTAACCCTTATCGGTCGTATGTCACCTCTGACGTGACATTACAACTTTGCTCTATTAGTCGTATGTCACGTGTGAGGTGACAAGACTGAACAAGTAACAACGTCCTCATTGCTAAATGTACACACTATATGTTTTTACAGTTTAATTCTTACTCGATAGCAGACAACACGTTCTGTCATATTTCAGCAATTATTTTATTTATATTATATTTTATTCCTCCAAAAATGAATAAATAAAACTGTAGCAATATGGAAAGTAACAATGATAGTTGTAGTGAAATATGTGAAAATTTTGAATATATTCGGCAAGTGATTTTAATTCTTGTGATAAAGCTGCATATCTTGCAACCTCATTCCCAAGGGAAGCATAATGACTACATTGTATGTTCCAATCGGAAATTACCTGGAGGAAGAAAGACAACTATATACTTCTGTGAAACTTGTAACAGAAAGCCATTCCTTCATGTAGGAAAATGTTTCAAAAAATACCACACATTAAAAAAATACAAATAATATTTAAGCTTGAAAATTACACGTTTAATAAAATGTAAACATTTAAAATGTAAATGTAAATATTTTTATGCACAAAACAATCTTTTTATATCAAGTAAACTTACTCTTCTCTTACAATAAGCACTCAAATATATCTCCGATCTAGCGGAATGTTGAGTACAAAATGCTAACGTCCGATAAGGGCTAAGTTAAAACATTTTTCCATACGGTGTCGCTATCCTTCTAAGCCCTTCCGGTAGAAATCAGTGCTCTTTGATTCTCTAACCACTGCTCTACAAAACGTTTATTTCATTTATCAACTCACAGTAAACACCTTTAATGTCTTTTTAAATTTGGGAACAAAAAAAGTCTGATGGGGCTAAATCTGGACTATATGGAAGATGTGGTCAAATCTCCCTAATAGAACTTGCTGAGTGAGCCAGCGCGTTATCATAGTGAAACAAGACGCGCTGATGATTTTTCTAGGCCGTTTTTCTTTTAGAGCTGCATGCATTTTTCTTAAAACTGTTTCATAATAACTTGCAGTTATTGTTCTTTGGTCTTTAAGAAAATCTATGAGTAACATTCTATCAGAATTTTAGAAAATGGTGACCATTGCCTTCATAGCCGATTTTTTTGCTTTAGCTTTTATGGAAGAACTCGGACCATTTAGTAACCATTGCTTTGATTGTTGCTTGTTTTCGGGATTAAACTGGTAGATCCAAGTTTCGTCACCCATAATAATCCTGTATCTAGAATCGACGTGAAATTTATTTAAAAGTTGAGACGAATAATCAGCGCGCAATGCTAGCTGGTCTTCGCGCAACAGCTTCAGCACCCATCGCGATGAAAGCTTGCTTATTTCAGGTTATCTTTCAGAATGCTCTGTGCTGATCCTACGAAGATGTCTATAGTTTGAGCTTTCATTCTCATTGTTATTCGGTTATTCCTTTTCACTAAAGTTTCCACAGCACGAATATTTTTTTTCAGAAACGGAATTTGACGGTCTCCCACTGCGACTGTCGTCTTTGATGTTCTTTCACTAGTAAAACGACATCCATTCATAAAGAGTTAATTAAATCCATTCATAAAGAGTGATTTTTTTGGTGCATTGACTGCATAAACACATGTGATAGCCTTAATAATATCAGGTTTTCTCCAATGTAATTTAACTAATATTTTAATATTAACGCGCATTTCAATTTTAACTGAATCCATGTTCACGGATACACGGGCAATTTCAAATTGACATAACACCACGCATACATATCGTGCAGCACTGTCGCGAATACCTGATAACACAAGTCTAAATAGGTTTATGTTGGCATAAACTAATTATAAATATAGTATTCCATCTACGAACAATAACCACTTTCCGGGAATTTTTTGAACACCCCTCGTACATATTTATATATATATATATATATACACACACACACACACATATACATAATAAAAGCTTATATGCAATTGTATTTAAATTTATGTGTAAAATACGTCGTTCGTAACATTTTTATTTTTAAAGATTGGAATGCAAAATTTTGTTTTGTTACCGGATGTAAACATGAGATTTAGTTGTTGTTTTTTTATGATAAGATGTATTTTTATTTTGTATAGTGAAAATATATAGGCACTATTTTATTATTTTTTATATCGGTAAATTAAATATCTTTATTTTCATAATAATAATTTTTACAATTTCTTTTTATCTGCGTTATATAATTAAATATGTTTATCAATATAATAGAAATTTTAGTATATTAACCCTTATCGGACGTTAGCATTTTGTACTTAACTTTCCTCTAGGTCAGAGATATATTTGAATGCTTATTGTAAGAGAAGAGTCACTAAAGTTACTTGATATAAAAAGATAGTTTTATGCATAATAATTTTTAGGCTCCTGAACATTTCCGAAGATTTGGCGTCCTATATTTGTAAAAGAAATATTTGAAGTTAAATTGTCTTCATCATCACTGTCGATTTCAATCCAATCTTCATCACAATCAGGAACAATTTCTCTTTCCACTTTTCACTTGAATATTGAATAAGGATCATTTTTTTCTTTGACTGAAATATAACACTTGTATCACTGTCTCCTTCATCACAAGAATTAAAATCACTTGTCGAATATTCAAAATTTTCAGATATTTCAATTCAACTATCACTGTTACTTTCCATATTGCTATAGTTTTCTTTATTCATTTTTGGAGGAATAAAATATAATATAAATAAAATAATTGCTGAAATATCACAGGAAGTGTTGTCTGCTATCGAGTAAGAATTAAACTGTAAAAACATACAGTGTGTACATTCAGCAATAAGGACGTTGTTACTTGTTCAGTTTTGTCACCTCGCACGTGACATACGACTGATAGAGTAAAGTTTTAATGTCCCGTCAGAGGTGACATACAACCGATAAGGGTTAATAATATACGTTTATCCAGAACTATACTGATTATATATATATATATATATATATATATATATATATATAGATATATAATAACTAAAGTGGACCCCACAAAAAAGTAATAACGTATTGAAACTCTATTTCCATATATTTAAGTTACATTCTAATCATTGACTCAGTATCGATAATTTAATATCAACCTTTCTGAAGAGCATTTCATACTGATATTTTTATTTTGTATTATAGAACAATCTAATATAGAAAAATAACTATTTCGTTATCACAAGTTATTTGCTACTGTCGCTAATTATGATGGCATGCACTGAAGATAATAGCATGGCAATCAAAATGTGTATAAGTAAATAAAGTGAACAATAATTGATTATTGAATACTTTTATAGAATATTGATTTATTTCTGAAAAAAATTATAATCATCTTGTTTTCAGTACTAAAAATGATTTATGATATTCCATGTGACTTTTAAAATTTCGTATAGTAATATATACATTTAATATAGTATACAAACGAATAATTCACCTTAAATTCTTAGAGATTTTATAAAAAATACTGAATAATCATTTATTGTTCATTTTATTCGTTAACGCGCATTTCGATTTCTATGCTACCATCATCAGTGAGATGCATTATTCAATTTAATGCCGATCAAATCAAATTCAGATTCATTCTGGTTTCAATAAAATTGTATAATATATCAATAATGACATGGACGTTGAAACAGACAGTGAATGGGCCTTTGCACACTAGTCAACATTCATACAGTATTCGCGCCCATTACCGCTCGCTCACACCCTTTTATCAACAAAATCCTCCACCTAAAAAAATTAGTTTTCGGAAAAGAGGGTGTGATACGAGCTGTAATGGGCCGTGAATACTGTATGAATGTTGACTAGTGTGAATAGGCCCACACGCTCTTACTCGAAAACTAATTTTTTTAGGTGGGGGAGTTTGTTGATAAGAAGGTGTGAGACGAGCGGTAATGGGCGTGAATATTGTATACATGTTGACTAGTGTGCAAAGGCTCAATGAAATCAACAATAAGTAGTTATTTTTTACTTCTATAAAAAATTGGGGCACTGTGATGTGTGATTCATTTGTATTAAAATGAGTTCACCACAGTGTTAAAACTAAGAGAATTTTAGATTTCTATCAATCAAATATTTATATATATATATATATATATATATATATATATATATATATAGAGAGAGAGAGAGAGAGAGAGAGAGAGCCGAAGTGTTAATTCTAGCAAGACTTCAATTGATACCAATTTGGATAAAGTGTTAAAGTGTGTAATCTCTAAATATTATGAATTGATTTAATTATAAATAGTAAGAATAAACATAATATTCTTTTTGCACTTCTATGCTTATCTAATTACCTAGATAAGCATAAAAGCTAGCTCTTCATAGAGATAAAATAACTTTAATTTAAGTTATAACATTCATTATTTCCTAATTTTTTGTAAGGGGAAAAATGTTTAAAAATAAAAAACGTAGACTTTATTTGTTATTCTTTTTAATATATATACTTGTTTTTATAAATATGTAATAGTATGTCAAAAACATGAAAATAATACAGTTTTTTATTGATCAGTTTTTGGACTAGTACTCACAAATGATTCTTATAATTAATAGGTTGATAATTACTATACCAAAGAATAGAAACTTTTTGTAGATATGTAACTAGATTTTTTTAATTTTTTAAAAATGTGAAATATATTTGTATGTAACTTCTATACAATTTCTAACACAATAAAAAAAGTAAAAAGAAATTGCAAAATTCTATTAAATACATTTCATGTTAAATTCTGTGATTGTAATGCGATAATTTTAAAAATATATACCTTGTAAAAGACAAAGTTTGTCTTTTTAATTTTTTAAATTGATGTTGTATATGTGCATGCGTAAAATAAAAATAATTGTTGTAGTTTTTCTCTTTTAAACTCATCATTTTTATATTAATTCCATTTAAATAATATACAAAATAATTTTTATTTTTTTTAAAAAAAACAGTATAAAAGAGAAACAGATTTAAACATACAAAGTAGTTTCACTGTAAAATTGACGTGATATATTATAAAGTATCAACTAAAAAATATCTTAAATAAAAAAAATTAAGTAAAAATTAAGTTAAGTTAAAAATACTTATATCTCTATAATTTGAAAAGATCTTATAAATAATCCATTTAATTCAGATGTACATAAAAGTAAAACGTTTTAAAATATATTC
>CP092087.1:28707786-28725286 GCA_029203775.1 Neoneuromus ignobilis
TGTATATGAATTATGTAAAAAGCATAACCACTATTATTTTTTATTTGTAAAAAATGAAAAATATTTTTTTTTAGTTAAAAAATCTATCAGCTTAAAATATAATGAATGTCAATTTTTGATAATACATATATTTATATAGCAACCTTGATAATTGAACATTTATACGTATGTGTATGTATGTAAATTTACTGTATTAACACATTGTATGCGGGTAACGTCTCGACGACGTCTTTCGTATATTATTACTAGAGCGAAAAAGACGTCGTCGAGACGTTGCCCGCATACAATGTGTTAAACGTATTTACAACATTGTAGTATATGGCAGAGGATTTCATTAATAATTTACTTTTTTAACATAAATTTGAACAGTTTATTATTCATACAGTATTTTTTTACTACATTTTATTAATTTTTAAATTACAAATATATATTAATAAATTGAAGTAAAACAAGATAATTGTTAGTTAAAATACTTTACTTTTTATATATACATATGTCTAGTATAATTATAATTATGTTTGAAGTTTAAACATATTATTTTAATGTATATATAATATACTGTTTTAATAGCATGACATAAAATTATATTTGTTTTTTTAAGAATGAGTCTCTTAATATAGAACTACCAACGATATATATATATATATATATATATATATATATATATATATATATATATATATATATATATATATATATATATGCTTGATTTTAAGTCAATTCATAATACTCATAATATTCTTTACAAAAAAATTATATATAATATCTTTTTTATTAAAAAAATAAAAACCTAAATAATACATCTCATTTTTACTTATACTATCTAATAGTAAAATAACATATTAGTCAACACATTTTTTACTAATAATTTTAAGGGTACATTTTCCACAAATATATTTCTATGAAATCAAAAAGTTTAAAAAATGTTTAAAGAAACATAGAAAATGCATGTTATCAAAATGTTATATAAACTCTCAGTAACTAGTCTCGTCATATCTATGCAAACTAAATATGATATATCTCAAAAAAAGGAAAAATAGAGAATGAAATTATCTAAAATTGAACATCTGTCTATTATAACAAAAGTAGTGGAAAATCTCATGAAATGAGATTTAATTTAAATAGGGATTTTTTATAAAAAAATAAAACCAATCATTTTCATTGCTTTGGTAGTTTAATGTTAATTCGAAATGATATAATTTAATATACATACCTACAAATACAAATTCGTTCTTATACTAAATACAGTTTTTACACTAACTTGTTTTCGTTGTAAAATACAGTGCTATTTGTTAATACTCATTAAATTAAATTTGTAAAAAAAATTGTATTTTTTAGATAAATCTTTATTATTGATAACTTTTATTTTAATAGTGAAAATCTCTATTAATTATTAAATATAATAATGCTCATTAAAAAATAATATTCATTGATTTCTCAAATATGTTTTTTTTTTATATCTGGTTAATAAATTTCATTCAGCTACATACATTACTCGAAAGTCGTTAACTCTATAATTCTAAATATTTATGTTAATGTTACAATATTTAAAGTTTAATTCTCTCTTAAAATAATAATATCTGTTAAATCAGATATGAAAATAATTCAGAAGAGAATAACTTATGATTTTATTGATACATTTGTTTTTAGATAAAAATGAATCTGAATTAAATAAAATCTATTCCCAATACAAAGAAATCGAGAGTTTTGATAATCTGAGACACGTGTCGAATCTGGCAAGTGTTTTCACATTCAATTGGCACAACAGAATAAACAATACTTGTGTGTACAGTACTTGAAGTATTCGTAACTAGAAGTGAGTACGATCTTATTTATTTAATGAAGTTTGTATGTAAAATATTTCAAGAAAAATCTGTCATTCATTCTTCTAGTCATATCCTGCATTTATTTTTATTTTATTTTTTTTTTTATTCAAAAAAACTTATATAATAATGTTATTATGTATGATTATCATCCAGAAAATCGTATTCGTAACATTATATATATATATATATATATATATATATATATATATATATATATATATATATATATATATATACCGACTGTGTAGCACAGTGGTTTGCATCACCGCGTGCCATACGGGAGATTGTGTTCGATTCCCAGTCGGAGAGTTCCTCATTTTCGAGGGTTTAGCATGAAGACCGACAACCTCATCTTGTAAAAAAATAACTGTCGAAAAGTTAAGAGAGTAAACCCCGAATAAAAAATCTTCACCAATCCGCCTGGTCAGCGTGGCGAATATGACCAAATACTAGTGAATGGTAGCATTCATTGAGGCTTTCGTCCAATAGTGGATTGATATGGGCTTAATGATGTGATGATAAATGTATATATAAGAAATAATGTTTTTTTTATAAAGAATAATTGATGTTAAATTTTCAATTTATATGAACGATTATTAACAAGTATATTTGAAAAGAAATAAAGTACTTTTTAAAGTTATAAATTAATTATAATTGTATATCTTTTTATTTAAAAAAGAATAGCTCTCCGCCTCCGCGTTCATGTAAAAATTTCGTTTCTGAATTTTCCTGAAGTTTTTCGAGAATTACTGAAGTACAGATTTTATGAAGTATTAAAATTGATAAAAAAAAATGAAAAAGATAGATTTTCAGACAGACTTTTTAAACAAAATAAATTTTAATTGTATCCTATATTTAATATTATCTATAAGTATTAAAAAAATGGAAACTTTTTCTGATAAATAGACGTACTTTAAGAAAGGTGCACGATTTAATGTTTTATTTTAATATTTACATTAATGGAATTCATGATAAAAGTATTCTATGCAATGAATGTCATTTCCCTTAATATTTTTGTTAGCAAAATCAACCAAACAAAAATTAAACATATTTAATTTAAATATACATACATATATGTATCTTAAAAATAATAGTAAAATTTACAATAAATTATTCTGAAAAAATGCCTGCAGCTAGAAAACTATTAATATAATATTTATTCGTGTTACTTGTATATTGCATGAATGTATTTTTGCATATTTTAAGTAGCATCTCAGTAATGTTATAAATAAGTTGTTTGTTACGGTGGGTCAATCAGTCTTATGTTTTTGTGCAACAGCGAACAGTTGTTAGGTATTTCGTGAGATAAATTTAGGATTACAAGTAGATTAAAGGTATATAACCTAATAATTATGAAATGGTTTTATTTAAGAATTATATTGGGTCACTTTTGTGTATGTGTTATCTATATATTGAATATTATATATATATATATATATATATATATATATATATATATATATATATATACATACATACATACATACAGTCCATAACAATAGTATGGGAACATATGATATTTGTGAAAAGAATTCATCAATATAATTAAGATTTCCTGTTGATAATTTTATTTTTTTATATACTTTGAAGCAAATAAGAATTCTGAATAATAAAGTTTTAATGACGACGATTTGGAAAAAGTGAATTTTTAAGGTGATAAATTAGAACAATATTTCCTAAATATGAAGCAAGTTGAAAACTATATATATATATACACTGTTAATCAAAATAGTAAGTACAACATCATCAACTTATTTCATTCGCTATTTTCTAATAGAAATGAAGTGATATTAAAATACTATCTATTGCAATTTGTTTGCACCACTAAATGCTCCTTGATATTATTTAGTGTCATATGGAAATCGTATTTTTAGGGGATTTTGCGTATAAGTTACAAGCAATTCAATGTCGAGTGGACATGAAAATAGGTACAGCGCAAATAGTTGTTTATTTTCTCTAAATAAGTAATAATTCGTTTTTGATTTCTTTTTAAATGTAATGTAAGTGTTTTAAATTAAAAAACAAGCGAGTTGATGGTTATTGTGGTGAAAATTTAAATTGTTATAGGCCGAGCTAGCCATTATTCTGTTGAAGAAAGTAGAATTATACTAAATTTGAAAAAGTAGGGAAAGAGTTATAGGGATATTACTAAAATTGTTAATCGATCAGTAAATTTGGTTTGAAATGTAAAAAAATATATTAGGGGTAGGAAACGAAAAATAACTGTTAAAGCTAACAGAAAAATCATTTTAATAAGTAAAAAAGGTCTTTAAAAAACGCCAAAAGTCATTTTACAAGAAAGTGAACTCAATGTTAGTGCTAAGAACTATACGTAGATGATTGAACGAAACTAATTTATTTAGTCGGCGTTCACGTCAAGTACCTTAAGTCAGCAAAACAAAATATACAAAATAGAATGAAATTTGCTAAAGAACATGCAAATTAGAGAGATCTGGAGAGCAGAAAAAATAAAATATTCAGTTTTCCGACGAAACAAAAATTAATTTATTTAGGCCTGATGGTCGAACATTTGTAAGGCGAGTTTCAAAAACCGAATTGAAGCCACTTATGGGAAGAAAAGCAAGCTGCATGATATGTAATTTCTGTAGAGAAATGTAGAAATCTTATTGATTCAATGCTAAAATGCGATGTAGTATTAAAAAATGAAAGTTGCACAAGTTATTAATTCAGAACGGTAACAAATTCTGTAACATTTTGCTTTTTTAAGTCTCCTTTTGTAAGTTTTCATAACTTTCTATTGTCGTACCTATTACTTTTTTCTCTCTATTTTTATATTTACTTGACCTTTTAATTATTATACTTTGTGAAAAAAATTGTTTTTGTCAGTGTGATTTAAAATAAAAATAAGTTTATCATATGTCAATATTTTCTATATTTTAATTTATATTTAAGGAAAAAACTTGGTTTACCTTTTATTTTAGCCATAGGTGTACATATACATATATATATATATATATATATATATAGAGAGAGAGAGAGAGAGAGAGAGAGAGAGAGAGAGAAATTGATAAAAAAACTGATTTGAATGTTTTGCCTTATAGCTCGTCTAAAAAGAAATTTAAAGCATTTTTAATAAACATTCATGAAATGTATAAAATAGAGCCTTCTTGTAGATTTTTACGAAATATGTAAAAAACGTTGTATTTGAATAAATATTTTTATACTAGCAAAAGTTAAAAATACTTGATCAAAGATGTGAAGTAATGTAAATAAAAATGATATTTGTATGATGTGTTATTTTTAAGTTTTTGATGACCCTTTATACGACTTTATTTTATTTGTTTGTTATTTACATTACAGTAATAGTGTTTAAATTATAAACATAATATTTTTACTATTATAACGTATAGATAATTTATGTAATTTCATTTGTATTTAATCATCATTATTTATATATGTCGTGAATGAGCTTTGATATAAATGATATATAAACACAATTCACATGTGTACAAATAATCATATATATTTTTAGTACAGCATGTAAAATATTATTCGATAATTTAAAGTGTGTGTGTGTATTGTGACATGTTGTGTTGTGTGTCATTCTGTGTGTGTCAGAATAGTAAAGCAAAGAAATGTATGTCTAAAAAACTCTTCAGTCACATTTTGGCTATCTATATAAATACTCGTGTATGTATATATATATATATATATATATATATATATATATATATATATATATATATATGTATATATATATATATATATATATATATATATATATATATATATATATATATATATATATATATATATATATATATATATATATATATATAAAAATACTTTGTTTCAAAGAAATGAGAAAATCTGGGAAGAATAACTTGCAAAGATATATTTTTATATATAAACGAAAAACATTTCATTATTTATACGCACATACATACACATAGATATGTTATGTACGTATATACATATATATACATATACATATATATATATATATATATATATATATATATATATATATATATATATATATATATATATATATGTACAAATGATGTTTTCGTAAAAAAGTAATGTCTAGTTTGTAACAATGTTAATATTTTTAAATACAAAACATGGTTTATTTTTGTTTATTGGCACTATTCTTTACAATATATGGTTCTGGGCAATGATGAACTGACGTAACAGCTATTGTGTTTTCGTTATTTTCTCGGTCTGATAATTTGAGCTTTATTATAATAAACAGTATTTTCTTACCGTTCGTGCTGTATTTGATATTTTTGGGAATTACTCTATGACGCTTGATAAACAAAAATATCATTTCTTTTGTAGTATATATTAAAAATTCAGTTTGGTATATTATCGCTAAACATAACTGAATAAATCTGAACATATAATATGTAAATATTATTTTTAATCATTCGTTTGTAATATATTCATCCAAATGTGACGCCTAGATTAGTGTTTCATTAAAAAGAAACTATACACATGTTTCTTTATACACCACCCTGTACACATGTTTCTTTTTAATAAAACACAAATCCAAGCGTCACATTTGGATGACCCTATATATTTAAGAAGATATTGTATATAAACAATATTATTTGAAACAAGTACTCTAGTGTCTATTTTATTTTGAAATTCCTGTATATTAAAATATGAACTTTAAAAGGATGTTTTTAGCCAATTTATAATTATTTAAAACGACGATAAAATCATGTTTCACTATCAATTTAACACGTTCGCGGACAGTAAAAATTTCAGTGAGCTGCAAAAATAGACAAGCGATTTTTTTTTTTAATTAATTGTGATATCCGAAATTTGATTAGACACTTTTTGTAAGAGTAGTCAGAATATTACATTTTAATAGTTATATACAAGTAATTAAAGAATTAAAATTATAATTAAAAAATTAAGGTTATATAAAATTAAATGATTAATAATTGACTTTAAAATTTGAATGCTATAGCATTCACGTCCGCGAACGTGTTAATACTGTTTTATTTTTTATTTATATATTTTTAACAAAAAATCGTTTTCTAACAGCATATGATTTAATAAAAACCCTTCAAAAATACAACATTTTAAACAATAAAGCTTATTATATAAAGTTTTGAAACTTACAAATTGAATTCGTCCCTAGCAATAGTGACTATTGTCATTGTCACTTTTACCTCACATTCGACCTCATTCGAATTCACGTTGCATTGAAAAAGCTTAAAAAAATTGATCGAAACATATATCTAATTAAAAAATGCAACTATTATTTTTCTTTAAAACTCTTGTAATTATATTTTAAAAAAATATTATCTCACTTGTAAAAAAAATATTTCATTTAGTATAGAACTAATTTTTGTATTTTATTATTAAAAAACAAAGATAAAGTCTGAAATATTTCTCTTCGGCAAACGAATATTTATTTCATTATCAGTAACAAATAAAAGAACATTCATACAAATAATTATAATTATTTTAATAATATACTTCGCGCAGATCATAAATTTACTTCTGCGCGTTATTTCTTATTATCTGGATACACAATCATTGCAAAAACACACCTTGGATATTTTTTATTGCTGCTTTCGAAGTATGTTCAAATGATACGTTAATCATATGCCAATCATTAAACTTTCTATTCTTGTTTATGAACTTTCCAACAAGGCCGTATGGTAAACTTTGCAATTTGTTACATACTATTTTATATAATTATATCTATTTAAATATATGCATGTATATATATATATATATATATATATATATATATATATATATATATATATATATGTATATAATACTTTAGAGAATGATATAAAAATACACACATACGACAATTTATACAGCCTTGCTCATAAATACGGAGAGCACTTAGGCATTTTCATGTAATTTAACATTTTCTATTTATTTTTCTTTTCCAACAAATTTCTTCACTCTAGCAAATCTAAACATGTTTAAATATATTACCTGAAGGTAACTCATATTAGAACATCTTTTGAATTATGTAGTATTATATTAGCTAACATGATGTCTATTTTTGGAAGTTCAGTTACTTATAAGATCTAAAAGAAAATTGTATTATTTTTGAGTTGTTTGTATTTTTATAGTTTAAATAATACTCGCGGATATTAAAAAACAATTTTTAATTGAATTAAAGCCGGGAAAAATGTGCTTTTATTTCACTAAAATTGAAGTTAAGGAAAATTTTCTCAAAATATGAAATGCTATAGAAAGGCGATATAAACAACTCTTAAATGATTTGCTGAAACAGTATCCGATAAGAATTAGCCAAAATCAGTACGAAATTGGAAGACTTGAAACGGAATTCATTCACATGTACTTATTGTATAGAAATAAGACATCTTGTAAACTGACAAATAAATTAAATTTAAGAATAAATGTAGGAATTTCATCACAGACAGTAATAAAAATAATTTTAGAATACGGTCTAAGAGGTTGCAAAGCACGAAAAAATCTTATTTTTCTGATAGGAATGAGAAATCTTGACTCGTAGCTTAAAATTACAAAAATTGGACATTTTTGACTCGTGCTTGCTGTTAAATATGAAGAAGGTAGCATTATGATATGGAGCTATATGGCTATATCTGAAATAAGCGAAATGTTTGTGTGCCAGAGTAAAAAGAACTTTGCAACATATATTAACATATTATTCTCACATTTGGAAACATTTGTGAATAAAACATTCGACACTAGTGTTCGCTTGATATTTCTGTTCCAACTGGATAATGCTCAATGTCACAAATTGTCGATTTCCAGGTTAGTTTTAGAGAAATAAAAATTTAGTTTTGAACTAACCTGCCCAATGGCCCAACTTAAACTTGATTGAGTAATTATGGTCAATACTTAAAAAGAACGTTACTAAGCACAAAACAAAATTAAAAGAGAAGCTGGAAGTAAAGGTTAGGAAAGAGTGAAAAAATGTTGACTGATACTTACAGAATGATAGCTGGAAGTATGTATAGAATAATAGAATAAGTGATAAGTGAATGAGGAAATGAAATATTAACCTTGCATATCTCTCTCTCTCTCTCTCTCTAATATATATATATATATATATATATATATATATATATATATATATATATATGAATAAATAAATATTATAATTATGTT
The DNA here is from genome assembly GCA_029203775.1 of Neoneuromus ignobilis. NCBI lineage: Eukaryota > Metazoa > Arthropoda > Insecta > Megaloptera > Corydalidae > Neoneuromus > Neoneuromus ignobilis. Next base: position 28,716,711 of record CP092087.1, read on the forward strand.
TGTTTTTCCGTGGTTTCCTGAAATAACTACAAAAACCAAGAGTGCTTCATTTATAAGAGAAAGACTATATGTATGTATATATATATATATATATATATATATAGAGAGAGAGAGAGAGAGAGAGAGGAGAGAGAGAGAGAAGGAAATTAATATTTTTGTAAATTTTCAAAAATCAGTTATAAAAAGTAGTCAATCAATTTACGTTTCTAGCGTGAAAAAAATTCTAGAAGTCAACAAAATAAAACGGAATAAAAACAAAATGATGAGTAGGTGTTGAAAATGACTTTGTCACTCTTCATACTTGATGATGATTATAAACATACTTAGAATGGTTTGACGATGATAAACATACTTAGAATAACGACGTATGTCGTTTTTTGCACGCCTCTTCGAACTCTATTTAAATTTCGATTTGGTTGTGTCACATAATTATATCCGTTCAAAGACCGCGCTTAACATTTATTTCGAAATTTCATTTTGACATTTTTGACGTTCAACAAATCTGATCGGAAGAAATACAGTTAAATGCCGATACACCGGCGCTCATTGTTATTTAATCAGCTTGTTAAAATATTTCGACATGTTCATTATTTTTAAAAACCTGTACTTTTTTTGTCGCATTAGATCTACTTGAGATTGGACGGCATTGAATTAATTGAATAAATAATGAATTTGTGTGATTCGTGTATTAGTTTTTATTTAGTACACATGTCACAATTAATTGAAATTAATACGTTAACAACATTTGAGAAGTGACTATATCTTCTAATTATAAACAGTTGCTTAAAAGAAAATATTTAATTATCTTCAAATGACCGAATTCAAGAATATCATTTTTTATAATAAAATCAATTTTCTAACAAGATATGATCTCGGAAATGTTTTTATAACAAATATAATATAAAATAAATCTAAAAGCAATATTCAATAATGGCAGCAAAATTGCTACCGTTATTGAATATTCTTATATTACGAGTTGTTTGATAAGTCCGTGTAAAAATAAAAATTCCTTCATTTTTTTGAATAAATCGTTTTTATTTTTCAACATAGTCTCTTTTTAGGCTTATACACTTCATCCAACGCTGCTCTAGTTTGTTGATCCCTTCCGAATAATAGGATTTGTCCAAGTCTGTAAAATAGTCATTCGTTCCTGCAATCACCTCCTCGTTCGAATAAAATCTTTTTCCCGCGAGCCATTTCTTCATATTAGGGAACAAATAATAGTCCGATGGAGCCAAGTCTGGAGAATAGGGGGGACAAAGGAATAGACCGATATGGCTGAAACTTGATGTGTGTTCTTCCAAGAGGTGCTACTAATTAAAAATAACCTCGATATGCACCTGTGGTGCCATATTTCGGAATTTACACGGACTTATCAAACGACCTCGTATAATAAAATGTCATCGTTATTATGTATTTATTGTATATTAAAAATGTAAAAAAACATAAGGCACGGCGAATCGTTTAAAATTTAAAAAAATAATAGAAATCATGAAGGATGATACTGACCGATATTCAAAAAAGATGCCTGTATGCCTATAAATATATAATAGCTTATAATAAAACTCATACATTTCATAATATTGTAGAATTTGATTTTAATTATTATAAAAACACTAATCAGAACAAAGAAATTATACTTGAGAACCTTGTGAAAGTACATAACTATGCAATGTATGCATTGTAATTAACAGCATTAAAAAATAAATAAACATGATGGGTTACTAAAATATTATAACAATAAAACTCTTATACCAGACTATTTTGCGTATTTAGTTTTTCGTGAACATGCGTAGATATGCTTTTTGATTAAATTATTTTCCACAAATTATGTTATTATGTTTGTTTGATAATTTTTAATCAATATATGTCAATAAAACAGTGTATTTTTAAATGTTTTTGTTTAAAAAATGTAAAAATAAAATGCATAAAAAAATTGATTAGAAATAAATCGTAAATGAATAATTTGAAAGAGAAAAATGGTGAAATAAAATCGATAATAGAAGTCATTTCAATAAAAAAGTTTCATAAACTTGTATAAAAGTACTCTTTAATAATAGAAACAAGAAATAAAATCAAATTCCCCATTAAGTGCCCCAGTATCAATACCAGAAACAGGAAAGTTTAAAAATTAAATCAAGTACAGAAGCAATTTACATAATTTTAAAAAGCAGTTATTACAGCAGAATTATTTGTAAATAATCATATATTGATAAAATCTAAAAATAAAAAAATCGCCTTTTTTAAAAAAAAAACGTTATTTTAAACATTAGTCTCTAAATTTAACAATTCTAATTTTAGAGATTATGTTTGGCGAAAAGTCTATAAAGAGATCTAAAGTCAAGATCAAAGATATTTAAAACCATGATATATAGGGTCATCCAGATATGACGCCTAGATTTGTGTTTCATTAAAAAGAAACATGTGTATAGGGAAACATGCGTATAGTTTCTTTTTAACAAAACACAAATCTAGGCGTCACATTTGGATAGCTCTACATATATACATAAAACCTCAAATTTATTGTATATTGGGTTACATGTCTGCTTCTTTTTGATATAGACTACTTGTTCTTGATTGTTGGTAGGATAGATTTTAATGTCTAGATGTTCTTAAAGAACATTTAAAAGTTGTACATTTACATATTATTAGTATGATAACAAATATACACAGACAATATTAGAAAATGGTTACTTTATAACCTCTTCCATATTGTTGAAATATTATCGCAGTCACTTAATTTTAATGCAGAAAAAAATTATCAAACTTATAATAAGTTTGTAGAAAAAAGAACAGAATAAAGCTTCTATATTATAAAAAAATAATTTATATAACGCCAAAAAGGGCCTCAGAAAAGAAAAAAATAAAAGATATTCTATAAAATATAAATTCATATTAACAAATAATTTCTATATCAATATTATTTCTTTTTTTAAAAAAATGTTTGATGGTGTATGAATCCTAATATGATGTATTTTATTTTTTTATTAATAAAATTTAGGATATTTTCATTAAATTAAACATTTTGAGCGAATTGAATGAGTTAAGTAATAAAATGTGGATATTGTTTATAATTAATTAAAAAATAAATTTTATATTTTACTATTATGGTTAATATTTTTGCTTGAATGAAACTCCAATTCTAGCATAAGTAATATAAGTTTGTATGTAATCCCTTTTATTTGTATGTACAGCTGGGTCTGTTTTTGTGCGGATTATATTAATGCGGTTTTGAAGTTATGCGATTCATATTTCTTCTTAGTATCTTTTCATATGATTTTTTTTTAAGAATTCCTTTAAGCGATTATTTAATTCGACGAAAATCTCTTCAGTTTTATGAACAAATGAAGGAATCAGAGCCATTTACTTCCGCTTCTCAAACCGATAAGGAATTTTCGGCTAGCAAAGGATGGTTAACCGGATTTTTAAAAAGGAATGCACTGCATAACGTGAAGATTACGGACGCGATTGCATCGGCAGATGAAGCTGCTAAATTTTTTTAAACAATATTACGTTAAACGCACTTTTCAATTTATATTGGATAAATTAGAAAATGAGTCAATAACAGTAACTGACACTTGGAAAAAAATTTCTATCTTTGACTGTATAAATCATGTTGCATTTGCTGTTACTCAAATAAAACAGCAGACTTTAAATGCCTGTTGGAAAAAGGCTCGACTTGCATGTCTTGAAAACAGTGCAGCTATTCATTTTCTTTTTATTTTCTTATTTTTATTCTAAACAGTGCAGATATTATTACGATATAATTAAAATATGTATGAAAAATTCTAAAATAAATTACACATATGTACATATTGCTTTGAATAAAATTAAATAGTTGATTAAAAAATAAAGTAAAAAGCTTTGTTTTGTATCAATTTTTTCCAGATATTTGACATTTTTTAAGCATTCTTTATTTCCTGATTTTTTTATGTGAATTTTAGAGTAATTTCACTTCGTAGCTTTGGTTTATGCGGTTTTCGAAAATTACGGAACGTTCCCTAATTTTTCATTGTAAGTTAAGTCTTTTTTGTGCGATTTTTTTAATACGGTTTTCTGCGGAACGTATCTACCGCATAAAAACTTACTCAGGTGTATATTGAAAATGTATTTTTCATACTTTATTACTGTTTGTTAAAATATTAACATATAAAAAATATTTATATAAATAAAATAGTATTTTTATAAATAAATACCTTTTAGAAAAATTAAATATTAACACATAAGTAAAATTTTAACAGAAACTAGTAAATTTACAAATAGCTTCAACTCTAATTACTTCTTTACCAACTATTTAGTTGCAAAGTAATATTGCTTATGTTTTAACTTATTTTTGTTATTAATTATATTTAGAAAATAAAGATTTATATATATATATATATATATATATATATATATATGTATGTATGTATGTATGTATATAGCAATATCAGATTTATCATTCGTAAAAATTATTTAATCAATAACAAAGGTAAACGAACGTTAAATATGTTACAGTGAATGCATTGATCTAATGATAAAGTTTTAAGTACTTATTTTTGTTTATTTTGTTTATTTTTTACATACCATTTTTTACACATATGAAATAAATTTCTCTGTGTTGATTATTTATTTAACGGAGTTTGTGTATGCACGTGTATTTTTTATATTGTTTAATGTAATTTAATGAAACATTATAGAGAACCGTTTTAATTTCAACATTTAGAAATAAACTACTGACCTTCGTCAATTACTATTAATATATCGATACTTTAATTTGTTACATGTCAGTATACTGCTAACAAAAATAATATTTTATATTTTTTTCTCACTCTAATATTCTAATATTGCAGTCACAAATAAATATCTGAAAACAATATTAATTTCTCTTATTATATTCATTTTTTAGAAGAAAGATGTTGCTGTACGGTTATTATTTTTTTAGGTATTCGTCTTAAAAATTGGAAATATGTTAAAAAGTATTCAGTGCTAATAATTAAAATATTTTATTTTTGTAAATATATTAAATCAATGGCAGTTTTAATACTCACTTTTAAATATTTTTTTGAGACAGTAAGTATCGATTGTTAAGATACGTTCGTTTGTAAAAACGATTTTTTTAGTAGAAAAATAATATTGGAATCATTATTTCAAAATATAAATAATATTAAAACGTCTACTTTAATTAAATTAATGCAAAAATAGCGTTATTTTTATCATGCATTTATTGTTTTTATAACATGATACCTTAAAGAATATTGTTTTTATTGCATATAATAATATTCATTAGTAATTTAATTATTAATTTTTATCATGTTCTAAAAATTGCTGTGTCATATTATTATTTATTAATTTGATGAATTTAAACTAAATTTAAAGTTATTATAAATTGTAACACTACTAAACAGATCGAATGAAAATTTCCATATATATTTTTAAGTTAAACTTCATTAAGAATATCGATCGCCTATTAATAATACTTTGAAAATAATTATCAATAATAATATCATAAAAATACACACTCTACAGCTATTAGAATAATATCGACATTCGTATGGAATTGTATAATGCTGATAAAGAAACGCTTCAGTTAATAAAAAAGGCTACGATATTTTTAGAAAAATAAATTTAAAAAATCAAAAAATTATAAAAATCAACATTATATTTTTTCAGTAAAACAATAAAAATTCTTTAATATCAACAAATAAATACGATATGGAATAAAACATGATTAGCATATATTTTGAAATCATTACATTTTCATTTTTAAAAGATATTTTTAATATTACTCTGAATACCATCGATTTGGGTCTGGAACACCCTTTCGTTATTTTCATTATCATTATAATTTAATTAGATTTTAACAATAATTTATATATATATATATATATATATATATATATATATAATATATTCTTGTTATATTAATATTATATAATTTAAATAACCATTTTAGTGTGTAGTAAATTATTTCTAGATACAATACATAGCAAATTAAAATCTAAAATTAACTTTTGCGTTTCATTTTTTTTGGAATTTATTCTCTCATTTTTTGATATACCTACCTACACTGTTTTTAATACATATTACGCACCTAGCGTGGAAAACAAATATTATGTATATGTGTTTATTGAAATTGAACTTATTTGAAAAATGCTTTATCTAATAATAAAATCGTCGATTCATAATTTGTTTGTGTGTGTGTGTATAAATATATATATATATATATATATATATATATATATATATGTATGTATGTATATATATGTGTATGTATGTATATGTATGTGTGTGTGTGTGTGTGTGTGTGTGTGTGTGTGTGTGTGTGTGTATGTATGGATGTATCTAACGCACATATACTATATATATATATATATATATATATATATATACACGTGGGTAACATAAGGAATTTATTGATATAATTCAATGAAGTCGTTAAATTAAAAAAATATTGAATTGAAAATAAATATAATAAATAAATTTAATGAATATTATAGATATTTTCAATTAAATATATTTTTTTTAATTTAACGACTTCATTGAATTATATCAATAAATTGCTTGTTACCCATGTGTGCCGTGACTTATGTGAGTAGTATATATATATATATATATATATATATATATATATATATATATATATATATATATATATATATATATATATATGAATATACATATATACGCTACCAAGATAAAATCTGCGCACAACCATTCTATATTTATTAATATCGCCTCTAACATAAAAACACTATTGTTGATAACAAAGTAACTATTTTTTATTTTTTCTACAAAGTCTTAAAAATTAAAAAACATCGGCAAAACACTTTTTAAAAAAATTACATGAAAGAAAGTCTGCGCACACCTAATTAAAAACTTAAAAAAAGACTTAAAATGTTATTTTCAGTATGATAATGGATAACCTTTCCATTTTAAAACTTCTTCCAATCTTTTTTCATAAATTGCATTAATCTTTCAGTTTATTCAGAACTAATTTTGGCCCATTTTTCGATGATGGTAGTTTTCGACATTTCTTCGAAATTTCCAAATTTTGTGCTAAAGTTTCAATGTAATTTAAGTCAGGAGAGTGTGGGAGCATATGCAAGTGCTTTGAAACATTATAGAGTACCCAAACTTTGACAATTTCGGTCGTATATGTTCGTGATAATTGTCTTGTTGGAAATAAAATTTACGGCCTAATCCGATTTTTTTACATTTTCTTTTAAATTTCCCTTTAAAATATCAAGATAGTCGAATTTATTTATTATTGACTATAATTTCAACATTACCAACGCCGCTAATTTACATACACACCCATAACATCACTCGACCACCACCATGTTTCACGGTAAGAAACAGATTTTTCTTATCTAAGGTTATATTCCAAATGAACTTTTGTCCTTTTATGGCAAATATACAAAATTTACTCTCGATTATATTTTTCCAAAAGTCTTCCAACTTATTTGCATGCTCATTTTGCTTAATTCTGTTCACTCTTGAAATGAACGGTTTCTGTCTTGCAATCCGACTACGGTACCCGCATTTATTAGAATTTTCCTTATCGTCGTATCATCAAATTTTTTTATCAAATTGTTCTTGGACACTTTCAGCAATTATAGAAGTGAAAAATCGTGGATTAGTTTTAACTATATTTATGATATAACGTTTTTCCCTTTCAGATAACTTTGAACGGCGACCATAACGGGGCTTTGACATTATGATATCGGTTGTTTTAATAAATTTTATCATTCTATAAATTGATGAATGCTGTCTTCCTAAAATTGTTTTAATATTTCGGTAGCTATGTTCTACTTCTCATAATTTTATAATTATTTTTTGTTTTGATATACTTATTTTCTTCTTTTTAAAATTATACATTTTATTTCCCATGATATTCACTTGTATTGCCTGTTTGACAAAAACTAAAATTAAGATTAACAATCTGCATTGCATTTTCAACAATCACTTAGCCAATTGTAATGCTGAAATTAAAAATTCTAAGGATAATAAACGATAAACGCAATTTGTGCGCAGACTTTTTCTGACATAATTTTTTAAAATTTCGTTTGTTTTGTTGTTTTTCTTTACCTTATTGATATTTAAAAAGTGTTTTATTGATGTTTTTTAATTTTTAAGACTTTGTAGAAAAAATAAAAAATAGTTACTTTGTTATCAATAACTGTGTTTTTATGTTATAGGCGATATTAATAAAGATAGAATGGGTGTGCGCAGACTTTCTCTTGGTAGTGTATATATTATTCAAAATTTAATATATTATTTTTAACATTCAAGAACTATATAAAAAAGAACATAATTAATTATTCAATACGTATTCTTAATAGCGAAGTATAACATATTTGTTTTTTTGTTCATATCGAAATATTTTTCACGCTTTAATTAATATAAGTCATTTTGTATTAAGCAGACAAATAAGATTTTATTGTAACAATACAAATAACTTATAGAACGGTCACGAAGAGCATTGAACCCCAGAAATATTGAAAACGCACCTTATTTTTTTTGTTGTTTATTTCGACCCAGCATTCATAAGCTTGACACTTAAAAAATTAACTGGTTTTCATTTGAAACAGGAA
>CP092087.1:28735286-28787786 GCA_029203775.1 Neoneuromus ignobilis
ATTTATATTAAAAAGTGTGCTAAATATTTTTTTGTCATTATTTAAAACTTTTACATTTTACTCAGAATTATTTAATTCATTATTGAAGATAGTATTATTGTCATCATTTTCCATTCTATATCTAAAACATCAATTTTCTTTCTTTTTTTTGCAGTGAGATAAAAGACTAAAATTTTTTTTCTGTATATTGAATAAAGAATGAAGTTATTGTTAAATGTAAAATAATTTATAAATAGGAATTAAAATGTAAATTTTTAACACAATAAAATTAATTTAATAAAATGTTTTGTTAGTTTACTTTATCTTAATAAGATAACAATACAAATATACCATTCTTGTAATATAATATTTCGATATAAATGTAATAGATGAGCTTATGATGCCAAGCTGGTTTTAAATACACGTTAAATCTATTTAAGGTATATACTAGTAGTCTTATAAATAGCCACATTAAATTTATATAAGATATACACTTCATATAAATCAAAAATGCAACCACAGATTCAATCATGATGTGACTAAGGTTTGTTTAACATATTTATAAATATAAATTTGAAAAAACAAATAATTGAATGTATTATTTAGTTTATTAAGTTCATCTCATATTTCTTAATATTTACTCTTACTTTGTAATTTTATATTTACTTAAATTTTTTGATGTGTTTTGAAAACAATTATAGATAAATTTTACTTTTCTATAATAGAAATATCTCCATAATAGTTCAAGTGCTACAAATCAAAAAAATTCAATACAACAAATACTTAACACTCTCATCTATATTCTTATAAAAAGAATGATCTAATAAATTTCAAACAAATGTATTTTATTATTAGTGAAGATCAGATATATGAACTAGCAAGTTGACCTGCTTGACATTTTTAAATGCTTTGTTGATATTGAAGAAAACCTAATAATCTTAATTCTTATTAAAATAAAATATTTTCTGCCAACTAGAACATATTATCAAAATTAAAGTTTCTTGTTTGTTAAAAGTTAGAGTAAACAACAGATTTAATCTCTTATTTTAATTATTAGTTGTTTTGGAACTGTGGCTTATGACAATGATGTGACTCATGATTAGAAAGGCTTTGACAATGATGGCATCGCCATCGAAATGCATCAGCCGATATAATTATGTAATTATAAATTATATAATTATAAAAAACAAGTGAACAATAAGTGATTATTGAACACTTAAAAATATTGTGGTGTAGGGGTAAAAATTCACTCTTATTTTAACTCATTTAATCAATATATTATATTTTTATTATAAAAGTAATTGAGTTGAATTCCCACCCACACATACATATAGTGTGATATATAAATATTTCAAACGGTTTTAAATTTAAAATAGTATTAAGCATTATTTAATTTTCAGTAAATAATGTACTAACAATTCAATATAATAAAGTACATAATGTTATAGTTAAAATATAAATTAATAATATTAATTTCCTAACAGAAAATTAATAATTTTCCTACTGAAATTGTAAAAACATGAAATGTCATTTCTTAAATCATAAATATATAATTTGAAAACACTAGCATAAATATAGGGTGTGAAAATATTTTTAATGATTATTGAAATTATAAAATGAACTGAAACTGAAATACATAACTGAAATAACCTGATACACATTGTTTTAAATCTATAAAGTATTGACACCTGCAAATATTCATTATAAAATATGTAATGAATTCATTTTCATTAAATAAAGAATATGACTTTTCAACAATTTGTAACACAATTAAAATGTTACTTCTTTTACAATAGATCTTCCTTCACAATTTCGATCTACTAAGAAATATTTATCCACCCGATCTTCAATAGCTAACATTTCTAAAAACTGCCGATCATGAGTAATAATAATTAACTGAAAGTTTTTTCTGTTTCTTTTTTTTTCAACTAATTCAGCAAGAGCACGACTTAAACTATCGATGTTTTTTCGATCTAAATTCGTTGTGGGTTCATCAAGAACTAATATTTCACAATTGGAACTAAATATTTCTGCCAATGCTATTCGTATTACTAATGAAGCTAAAACCTTTTGACCAGCACTACATCGTCCACGCATATCAATTTCTACACCTTTTTTTACCATTATAACCCTACAACAATAAAAAAATTATTTTACATTTATCTTAATTTGTAAAAAAAGCTTATATTACATCTTTATTATAATAAATTAAAAACAATGAATATATATATATATATATATATATATATATATATATATATATATATGTATATATATATATATATATATATATATATATATATATATATATATATATATATATATATATATATATATATATATCCTTAAGAAAAAATTGAAACATCACAATATTATTAAAAGTTTATACTAATGCTGATATGATTATGAAAAATAATCTGTAGGCGGTATAAAGTTTTGTTAAGGTTCTAAATCAATTGAAATTAAACAAAATTAATGTATGAGTTTTTTTTTAAATGCATAACCATAAAGTTTTTAACATATTAATTAAATCATTATTTTTTTTACACACAAAACGTTATGTGCAGACAGATTCAATTTACAATGTGATAATATGCTACATATTTTTTTTATTAAAAAAAGTTTCTGATCAATAAAAAATTTCTTATTCATCAAAATCATTACTATATAACTTTTAATTGTTTCTAAAAACTGAAATAACTATAAAAGTAACTTCAAAAAAAAAAACCTCATTGACAAATAGCAACTTACTTGGAATAAACATATCTATAGTTATCAATTATTTTAAAAACAAATGATGATAATCATAATAATTGTATGTATATATCTGTATCATAGATTGTTACATATGAAATGTATTTTTTACCATAATTTCAAAGTATTGAAACACTTTCTTATTTGTTGATATACATTTCGTTCATGAATTATTTTAATTATTTATATTATAAAAGAATAAAAAAGTAGATACAGTACTTTGATTGTTATACAAAATATTTTTCTCCTGTTTCATTTTTAAAAATCAAGCAACTTAAAGTATTAAAAAAAAAATAACATTTCTTATACATACAATCTAATGTATATGTATTTGTGTTTATGTATCCATGTGTCTAATATATTCACATACATACATACATACATACATACATACATATATATATATATATATATATATATATACACACACACACACATATTTTAAAAAGTAATTTTATAAAAATATTACTTGTAATTGTAACTTCGTCTCCCGTTTTTAACAGTTGGCGATTCATCAGTTCTGATTTCTATATAATCACAGTCATTGCCTCTATAAATTTCTGTCCAAAGTTCCCTTATACTTTTATTAATAAGTACCATTCTTTGTTTATGAAAAACTGTCATTGCAAGATCATATGCTTCCATAAAATTTCTTAGTTCTTTTATAATCGTGTCATTCATTGTCAACTGAAGATATTTTTCTAGATATCTTTTATTAGCATTTAAATACCCAGTTTCATTCAATTCAATTTTTAAATTTATAATACTTTTTTTAAGTTCAGATTTACGACCTTTTAGTTGATCAGATTTACTACAAAGTGAACCGATCTCTTTGTTTAACTCTGCTCTTTTATTCATGAGTACATCTACATTCTGTATTTTAAAATTTTTTGAAAGTTTATCTATTTCTTGTTTTAATTTACTTTCTTCTTTAATCCTTTCTCGCAATGCTAAGTTTTGATGGAAATTTTTTAAAACATTTTCGTAATTATTAAGAAAAGTTTTAGTCGAGTCATTCAAAGAATATAATTTTTGTTTTAAATCCATACAACTTTTTTTATCACTTTCAAGTTTAAAAACTTCTTCTTTTAAAAGATTAAGATGTTTAAGAGTATCATTTTTTAAAAATTTATCAATTAGCGTTTGCAAAATATTTATTTCCGAAATATATTTTTCAATGAGGCTTATTTTCTCATTTATACTTTTAATTTCAATTTTATTATTATACTTTAATTCTTTCATTTTTGTATCTAATTCTATAATTTTTTGTTCAATAGGTATTATAGTTGCTTCTCGTTCTTTCAATTCTACACTAAGCTTTTTTTCTTCAGTATATAACTCAGTAAGTTTATTCTGCAACTGTACAGTTTCTTGTGCATTTTTTTGAATTCTAAGTTTTTCAGCAACTAATTTATTTTTTGTTTCACCTAATAATTGTTTCTCTTCGTTAAAAATATTTATTTGTTTCTGTAATGATTCAATTTTACGCCTAAAATCCATGGCTTTAATTTTCAAATGTTTTTGATTGTTTTGCGCTTCAATAAGTGTTCGTCCTGATGTCTCAAATGAAATTTGTTCTTGAAGTTTTGTAATTCTTTGCGTATGTTTTAGAATTTCTATTTTTTGATTGGAGAACAATGCAACTTCATTTGATATTGATGATGCAATTTTGAGATTTTCTTCAGAAAATTTAATATTTTTATTTAGCTGCTCGAGTTCTTTTTTTATATTATTAAGTTCAGTAGAAGTTTTTCTACTGTCAGACTTTAATTTAGGAATTTCCTCATACATAAGATAATTGTTTTTTTTTACCACAGTTTCTAATCGTAAAAGATTATCATATTTTTTTTGATAATCAACTATTTTTTGTTCAAGATCTTCAAGATCACTGGGATTATGTGATAATTTGTGTTCTATCCCTTTTATTATTTCTGAGACAAATATAGGAGGTTTGTCTCTAAAATCTCTTGTACATAATGGACAACAAGGATCAGACTGTTTTAATTTTTTTAAAAAGTGTTTATATACTTCTCTTGAATCTTTTTGTAAATTTTTTTCTATTTTAGTTTCTTCCAAATTTTTACGTATTTCTTGTAATACTGTTTCAAAACTTTTTTTATCACACTGTTCCTTAATTAATTTAGTATTTTCTTCCGATAATCTTAATGCATCTTTCAATTTTCTTTCTATATGTGTTTTCTCACTCTCAGTCGCAACAAGTTTTCTGTCTAGAGTAGATATTGACATTTGTAATTTACTGACCTCTTCTTTAAGCTTTTGTTCACAAACTTTAAAAAGATCATCAAAAGTTTCATGTAACACTTTATTATTTAATACCCGTTTCAATGAAGCTTCATTCTCATTCTTGAATCTACACATTTCTGATTTAATATTTGCAACAGTTTTCTGTTCTAAATCCAATTCAGTCTGTAAATTACTTAACATAGTAAGACAATCAATTTCTTTATCAACTTTTTCAATTTGGTCTTCAGTAATATTCCGTTCTAAAGTTGCACTTTCAATTTCTTTTGTCATTAAATTCAAATCAAATTTATTCATTAAATCAGTCAACTTATTATCATTAAAACTTATTTTTTCATCTATTTCTGTGAGTCGACTTGATGTTGCATCAGCTTCTTCAAGATTATGTTTTATTGTTCTTATATTCATTTTTAAATTAAAATCCTGTTTATTAAATGATTTTATTTCTTGTTCAAGTTTTGCCTTTTTCTCCCGTTCTAAATAAATTACATTTTGTAATTCAAGTTGCTCACAGTCTGATTCTAAAATAAAACAGTCTCGAGATTTACACTTTTCATTTAATTTTTGTTTAATATTATATAAAGTAGTTTTAACAGAACTTTCATCATCACAATAATCGTTAATATTCAATAATTTGGTCACTTTATTTATAACTTCTTTTCTATGTTCAATTTTTTTTTTGTATTCATTTTCTTCTTGTTCTAGCCTTCCAATTTTTACATGAATTTCACTGATCTGTGATGACAAAGTAATTTCTTGTTCTGTTTTTAATTGTATTTCAGTTTCAGTTTCTAATAATTGTTTATTTTTTAATTTCATTTCTGTTGAAAATGTATTGATCATTTCTTCAATTTTTTCATCAGAATCTTCTATAATATCCAAATTTTTCTCAACATCATACCTATATTCCTGCAATTTTTCAAGTTGCTTTTTTTTTAGTATCAAATTATTTTTCTCTGTATTAAATTCCAATAACGTTTTTTCAATTTCTTTAATTTCTATTAATTTTGGTTCTATTTCTTCTTCATACTGTAATATAGTTTCTTTTAAACTTACTAAATTTCGTTCATCATCTTTAAGCTTTTTTTTCTTTTTATCAACTTCATTTTTTATATCTTTTGCAGCATTCATCTGAATTTCCAAATTTTTTCGATTTTTTACTTTATCATTCGTTAATTTTTGCAAACACTCTAAATATTTATTATATTTTGTTGCATCAAATATTTCATCGAAGCGTTCTTTAACTTGCTTTGGCTCATCTAAAGGCCAATTAGAATCTTCTTGATGGCAGAAAACTACATAATTTAATATCGATTTTGAAATTCCAAACTCGGACAAAAAATCAGTATTAACATCTAAACATCGACTAGTAACATTGCATACTTTAGTCCCATCTGCTTTTCTACGAGATAACATGTATTCTAGTCTTTTAAACTCTAATTTTTGCAACCTCTGAGTGACTCTTACTGTTTTCAATATAGTTACAGTATCTCCATCTTTAGTTTTAATACTTAATTTTACCTGTCCTCGTGTTTCTACACGACGAGAAAGTTTTGGAGCATGAACAAATCCACTACCTTGTCTGCAACCAGGTGGCAAATCACCAGTACAAGCAAATTTTAATGCTTCAATTATAGTGGTCTTCCCACATCCATTCTGCCCGAGAAATAATGTCACAGGAGATACAAATTTAATACAAACAGCATCTTCTTCTTCAGGTCCAAAACTTCGTATACCCACAATCCGCAATTTGTCTAATATTACCATATTGACTGAAATTTTAAATTATTTATATTATATATATATGAAATAATATATAAAAATATAATAATATATATATATATATATATATATATATATATATATATATATATAAAATATATTTTATTTGTGCACACAAATACATACAAATAAACACACACAAATAAACAAAAATGAAACTGAAAAATATTTTTTTGGAAAATGTATCAATTTTTTTTAAAAAAAATGAATACACAGGTTTATCCGTGTTTAATTGACATGATAAAGTGTTTTAACACAAATGAGTTATTACCTCAATACAAAGATATAAAAGTATCTAATAATCACTTATTGTTCATCTTATTTGTTTAGAAGTTAAGACACATTTTAATGGTCATGCCACCATAGAGCACTGTTTTATAAAATCGAGATTAAAACCTAGATTTAGTATTAACAATCTAAATATGAACATCATTTTAGTATTTAAAAAACACACATTAACAAGAAGTTATCAAATGTTTAAAATTTTGAAAAAGTTATGGCATATTATATGCTCTATAAATTAAGTATATTATGATATACAATCTTAATATTTTTACAGGCATAGCTGAAATAAAATAAATTAACTAACATAAAATAATTTGAAAAATTCTATTGTGAAAATGACATTGAGAAGTGAATAGAGTAAATTGATCTTTTAAAGCCTACAGTGGAATCTAACCTATTTGTTATAAGTAGATAGAAAAAATTTCAATACATTATAATCAATTGTTACTTACACTTATTTCATAAGTTAGAAAAAATCACTAAATTTGAAGTATTGACTCCCCATTAATCGCTCGCAACAAAGCAATGAATGTCTTTTTGAAGAAGTTTTTTTCCATCAAGGAAACAAATCTTTTTTAGACAAAGTTGCAATTGCAGATGAAAAACAAAAAATGTACAAAAATGTTATCCCCAAAAAATGGTGGATAAATAATCTAGAAAGAATCCAAACTGAAGTTAGAAAAAAGTTTTGATCTGTATGATAGGATTATTAGAAAATTATTTATTTCAAACTACAAAATCAGAAAAAACTAATTTCATTTAAAGACTTTATTACTTGAAACAAGTACCAAAAGAATTTAAAAAAAATCCTATGTTCATCACCAAAATGTAATCTTCTTATATGAGAATACCAAGATCATATATAAAAGTCCAAGAAAAAGTTTTGAAATTAAACTGATCTGTCCAGCTATATTCACTAAACCTTTCGTCAATATCAATTTTTTTGAATAGTATAAATAAACTGAATGGAAAAAACTTCGTAAAAATGACTAAATACACAAGTTTGTTGTTCTTTTTAAATATATATATATATATATATATATATATATATATATATATATATATATATATAAAATCTCCTAAAATTTATGTCATGGCAATGATAAATTATTAAAAAGATGGTAACAAGTCGTTAATGATATTAATAACTACCACTAAAATTTTAAAAAATCCATTTTTAAAACTAAATAAAATTACTGAAAAACACTGTTTGATTACTCAATTATGCATTTAAACATGTCATGATTATGTGGTTATGTGTAAATGATAAATATGTGCATATACATACATATATATATATATATATATATATATATATATATATATATATATATATATATATATATAAAAATAAATAAATAATCAAAAAATAGAACTGAAATTATTATTGTTTAATTATAATTTTAACAAATTGATGTATACTAACCATATTTTTGAAAAGAATTTAAATAATAAAATTAATAAACATCACACAGTTAATACAAAAAAACGCGGTCCAACCGGTAAAAATAATACACTTCACTTCAATCCTAATTTCACATTAATGATAAACTGTAATATTTATACACGACGTCATTCAACAAATCAACGGATTCATTTACTAGCAAATATATATATATATATATATATATATATATATATATATATATATATATATATATATATTTATAGGTTTCCTTTCATTGGAGCACTTTTTTAAATTTCTTTGGAATTGTTTAAATTAATGGTTACTTTCGCAATAAAAGAAATTCATTCATTTAGCAAAATCCTTTTCAAAGAAATTGTATCTTTTAATTGTATGTCGTCTTTTAAGAATATCCCAAAGGTATTCAATTAAGATATCCCTGGATATATTATTTTATCTATATTTTACTTTAAATAATAATAAGTTTATTTAAATATACATGCTGATCTATTATTTTATGAAAAAAAAAACCAATTCTAGCAATCAATAATAGTCTCAAATCATAACATCCCTTCCGAAATGCTTTATAGTTGATATTAGGTTTTCGCCACATATTAAGTTTATAGCTCTCAAAAAATTGAGCTCACTTTCATCCGCAAATATGACGTATTTGCAATATTTAAAGTTTAATTGTTTACACATTTTTATAAAGGCTAATAACTTATGAGATTTCGTTCACAAAAAAAATCTTGCGAACCCTTCTTAATAACCTAAGTAATTTCACAACTTTTCCTGTGGGCAATTTCGAAATTAGTAATCAATTATACTATACTTATTTTTTCTTTAATTGCGTCTGTCTAAAAGTTTGGATCAATTAAATCAAGTTTAATTTTGAATTCGATTTTTAACTTAAAAATTATAGATCAACTTATTTTAATTATTTATGCAATTTTTTCTTCCTAAGATTTCTTTTTACCTAATTTTTTTTATCTTATATACTTATTCCTAATTATTGTCAATTTGGCATTGAAAATTAAAATGATTAAACATTGAATTAACATATATAACTTATAATTACAAATATGATTTATATAAATAAAATTTATTTTCGTAATGAGCTGTCGATTGATTATTTTTTTTGCATTTTAGTAAATACATTTTTCTCTTAGATACGCGTGTAAAAATTACTGTTTTTATTAATATTTATTATCTTATCAATAATAACAAGTACAGTATGTACCAATATAAAAAATTATGCACTTTCAAATATTTTTTTAATAAGACCCATCATTTGTTTTTTTATTAACATGACTAAAAATATGTTATTACCTTTCAAGAGAAAAAGTTGTTAAAACTCTTAATATAGCAAAATGTCTAAAAATGTGCTTAGATGGGAACCTACAGCTCCAGTAAAACCAGCAAATACTTTAAAAATTTTAAGTGTTGATGTTCCACCATTTATACCGTCATATTCTTTGGTAAGACATATTTATGTATGCACGTATATCATACATACAAAAAATTATGTGTTTATATTGAAAAATACTAAAATAAATTTAATATTTAAACTTAGTTATTTTACAACAAAAAATAAAATACCTTTTTTATATTATTACTTTAAGCCTTGCTTCCATAAGCGTAAAATAATTTGCATTTACATAATTATTTTATTAACGGAAAAATCTATAGTTTAAATATTTTTTTTTGTTTAAATACATGTCGTTTTTTACATTAAATCACTATTATTATTAGTTAAATCACTATTATGCAATAAATATTAATTTAAAATACTGATTTATAAAACTGTCGTATATTTTTTTGTAATTTAAATTTTTATGGAAAATAAAAAAATAAATCATTCATAGAACTATAAAAATTATTAAATCAAAGAAATGGGGTAGAAGGAAGTAAACTAAGCATGAATATTTAACAATAAAAAAATAAAAATTCAAGATTTAATTTGAAATATTGTAAGAGTGTAAAAGTTAGATCGTCTATAAGCTACCTACTAGAAATTAAAAAAAACAACTAATTATTGCATTAAAAAGGAAATAATATACATTTTTAATTTATATTAAATTGTACATTAAATTGTACATTAAATTAACATTTTTTTTCATTTATTAAAATAAAAATTACGCTATCAAAATTATTTTTTAAATATTTTACATTGTAAAAATTTGAGAAAAATCTAACAGAAAAAGTAATGCTTGTGTTCAAAAAAGGGTTAATAACAATATTTTTTTAAAAAATTTAAATGCATTATTTTGTTATTAAATTATTTTTTATTAAGTTGTTTTTTTTAATTTTAAATATTTTCAGTTATTTGAATATGAAAATACTTTTTTTTAGGAAAAAAGGCCAAATGTATATTATTTATTATGTATGGAGTATAGTCGAATATGGTTTGCAGAAAAACATGATTATGATGCTTTAGTTTATCCACCAAAAAACTCACAAGAAGGAAAATATCTTCGCAAAAGAGTTGACAGAAATATAAATGCACGGATACGTAAAGGAGTAGAAAATAAACTGCCGCAAATTAATATAAAAAAGTAAGTACAATTTATTGTAATGATAACAACTCCTTATACTTATTTGTTGTTTTGGAACTGTAAATATTTTCATTGAATAATGATTATAAATTTTTAAGTGTAAATGATACCAAACTTATAATCACTTTTATTAACTAGTGCTATTTGAAAATAGTAAAAACAGAAAAACGGCAGACTACGATTGTAAATATTATGAAAACAAAATTATGAAAAATGCAGTCTACATATTTTTTTTTTATTTTTATATACACATAAATTATAACAAATATGTCATCATAAATACATAATTACTTGAACATGTTTTTCTTCAAAAAATAAAAAAAAAAAACTTAAAAATTACAAAGATTTTCAATCTAATCTCATCAAGTTTATTTGATCTGAAATGTGTATGTTACAACATAAGATTATACTAACTTACATTTAACATACAGAAAGTAAAATATTTTGTTTTCAGTAAACTAATTGTTAATAAATAACAAGATTCTCGTTTTTATTACATGAATATAAACACAATGAAAATTATGTAAATATTGAGTATAAATTATAAAATGTAAGTAATGTATTAACGTTACAATCAATATATAATTGATAGATAAAATATACCCTACAAAATATAATTGGCTAGAATCAAAAATTTAAATGCAATTTTACAATAAAAAAAATTGTATATAAATTTGATTTTAAAATATAAAACATTAAATACATATGCTTTGAAATATAATTTATGATACCTTATTAATAATAATTATTTCATTATAATTCATTTTCAAAAATATTTATTTTAAATATAATTTGTTAACTGTTTGTTATATTTTATAGAACAATAAATACATTGATATATATATATATATATATATATATATATATATATATATATATATATATATATATATATATATAATATACACACACACACATATATATATATGTATACACATTTCTATGGTCATGTTTTGGATTTATGTCATGTATGCTGTATGTGATCGATCATTTATTTGATTTAAAATCATTCAATACCAGACTAACACCCTTTGAATGTTACCGGTATTAAAAGTTCTCATTATGTACTATTATGCTTTTATATTTGTAATAATGATTTAAAGATAATTTTAATAACTCGTGTTTTTAGAACTGTTTACTTTATAAATGTTTGTCAAGTAACATACTGTTCATTCATGATAGCTAGAAATATTATAATTTGAAAATATGACAAAAGAATTTATTTAACATAGAAATAATCTATATAATTATTCTGTACAAAGCTATGACTACTGTTGTAATTCAGATATACATAATAGCATGTGCTTAATTTTTAAATGTCCTACAGTCAGTGGGTTAAATGTTTTTTTAATTAAAAAAATGACAACTAAAATTAGGTATTACACAAAATTTTAATAATAAAATTAATAAATATAAGGATAGAAAGCAAATAAATTTAATTGTAATTAAATATAAAATTTAAAATTGTCTTAAAATAATAGATGTTTAAATACATAATTTTAATTTTGTATATATTACATAACAAAGTGGTACATTTTGTAAATATTATTTTAATTATATTTTTATTACAGATTTTTAAATGTGCCAGCAAAAAGTATTAATAGAAGATCTCCTTTATAGAGAAATAATATGCAAGGAACAAATTTTTAGTGCACAATTAAATTAATTTTTGGTTAAAAATGTCATTCATTCTGTCATGTTTAAAATAACTACAAATTGACTATATGTTTTTAACAATTTATTATTCGTTTTTTAAATATTTAAATATCTACTTAAAAGTTATTTGATATTTAATCTGAACACAACACACAAAAATATGTAGTATATCATTACAACTGACAATAAATTATTTACTATAGGAATGACAATTTATTTTATTATGAAAGAGTAAAAGAAATATACAGGCACAAACTTATCCAAATTGGAAAGTAAATCCACCAGGAAATCCAGAAACAAAACTGAATTCAGCACCATGGCCAGAGTTTCCTCCATAAAATGATTGAAAAACTTGAAAGGGATCGATATCAGCTAAAAAATAACAATTATGTTATTTTACATTTACATTTTAAATTTATATATTAAATTTTTTTTTAATTTATATATTTTTGGAAAAGTTGTATTAATATTTTCCTAAATATAATACATATAGAAAAAGTTAAAAACCTCTAATGTTTAAATGGTTTTAATAATAACTTATATTACTTGAAATAATTAATACTATAATTACTGATTAATAGCTGATTAAACTTTTATAATTTTTTTATAAAAATATAATTACTTTTACGCAACATATTTGGTTATTAACAAATTATAAATCAATTAAATTTTACACACCTGCTTCACCCCAACCAGCTTCATCCATGTCCTGATTGTTATCATACCTTGATTTTTTCTTTGGATCAATAAGAACACCATAAGCCTCACCTAACTCTTTGAACATTTTTTCCTGCTCCTTTTTCTCACTTTCACTAGCATTTACATGCCTATCCGGATGATGTACTAAAGCTCGTTTACGATAAGCTTTTTTAATTTCATCCTCGGTAGCAGTTTTTTCAACACCAAGTATTTTATAATAGTCTTTGCGTTTTGATTTTTTCAATGCCATTTTTGCTTCTTGTAAAAGGCGTTTGCTTTCACGACTTTTATCAATTCTACATACTTTTTCATAGTCACGAACAGCTTCTTCGTATTCAGAAATATCAAAATAACATTTTGCACGTCGAAGTAGAGCTTTCAAGTATTGCTCATCTAATTTAAGAGCTTCTGTACAATCAGATATTGCTTCTTGTAATTTATTCATTTTTGACAAAACAGTTGCTCGATTGAAATATAACTTTGCATTTGTTTTAACATTTA
Organism: Neoneuromus ignobilis; assembly: GCA_029203775.1. Classification (NCBI taxonomy): domain Eukaryota; kingdom Metazoa; phylum Arthropoda; class Insecta; order Megaloptera; family Corydalidae; genus Neoneuromus; species Neoneuromus ignobilis. The sequence continues at coordinate 28,749,165 of CP092087.1, forward strand.
ATGGATCAATCTCTAATGCTTCTGTATATAAGGTATATGCTTCTTGAAATTTATTATGTTCAAAAGCAACATTTCCTTCCATTTTTTTTTGTTTTAATTGTTTGGCACGTTTATATATATCCATAGCTTTTTTATGGTCTGGTGCTAATTTAAGTACATGTGTAAAATGATTCAATGCCTTTTCAATGTTATCTTCATAAAATAAACAAATTCCTCTTACATAAATGGCATCTGCATTACTTTTATCAATGTGAAGAATATCATTAGCTATATCTTGTGCTTCTTGGTATCTACCCAAAAAAGCAAGACACTCAGCTTTTATCAATTTGTAACGAATACATCCTATACTTTGATCTAGACATCTATCCATACAATAAACTACTTTTCTATAGTCTTTCTTTTCATATGCTTTTGTAGCTTCTGTATCATATTGATTAAGTAACTCTATGTTCTTTTCTTCTGAAATTACTGCTGTATTATTGGGATCAATTTCTTTAATTTTTAAAATTGCTTGTTCCGCTGTAATCACATCTCCTAAAGCAATGCCGCATTTAACAATTCGTAAATATGCTTTAACAAATGTAGGATCTAGAGTTAAAGCTTTGCGTGCGTCATCGAGGGCTTCTTTATAACGATTCAACATCATGTAACAAGCAGCTCGATTTCCATAATAAGATGGTATTTCTGGGCACAAATCTATAGCTTCTGTGTATAATGAAATAGCTTGACGATACTGTTTAAGTTTGTATAACCGATTTCCATTTTCTTTCTTTTGTTCTGCTATACTGTAAAGTACAAAAAGAGTTTACTATAACAACTTTTACTTCTAATTATAACTTCAACTTATACATAAAAATATAAACATTTGTGTAAATTAATGTATACATTTGCATATTCATATTTGCACATATGTACATACGTATACACATACATATGTATACATATGTGTGTGTGTGTATATATATATATATATATATATATATATATATATATATATATATATATATTAGGTTAAAGTATCTCCCTTCCGCTTTTTTTTTTTTTTTTTGTACATAGCTGCGAAATTCAAAAGACCAGAAGGCGGAAGGGAGATATTTGTCAACCTAATATATATATATATATATATATATATATATATATATATATATATATATATATATATATATATATATACATACACACACACACACACACATTCAAGAAAAAACCAATGGATAAATGAGGCAGAGAGATAAGGAAATTCATCAGAGTGGACAGGAAAAAGAGGGCATTGGATTGATTGAGATGGAAGGGCTTCAGTCAGTAGTAGATTGAAAAGGGCTAATGATGGTTATATATATATATATATATATATATATATATATAATAGAAAAGTATGCAATTGAATATAAAGTAGCATTTATAAATTAATATAAACTCTTTCAAATTTAGAAATTTAATAAAAAACAGCATATTTTTTAAAGAATTGCAATAATGTACTTTCTTTTCAATCTGTACAAATGTGTAATATAAAATGAAATAATATGATTTAATATTTACTCAGAAAAACAAATATTAAATGAATATTGGCCAAACACTAAAATATTAAATATAGTATTGTAGTTACTTATTATACTAATGGTTATAATTTTTTTAAATAAAATTACTATGAGAATTGATTATTATAAATAGTCATTGTGTATTAATTCAGTTTTAAAAAATGAGCTAATAAATATAAAAAATACCAATCAAAAATATTAAATCATAATCTAATGAATTATTCATAATAATATAAACATATTTTATAAATATTTTTTTTTATAAAATAATTTACAATTAAATAGCATTAATATGATTACATGTAATAATAGGAATACACATATTAATTATAACAAGAGGCTTTTTGAAAAACATTTTTTAAAATCTGCAATGATATTATTCTTTGTTATATTCTCACACATTTTATTTTTTTAAAATTATTTCAATTAAATATTATTTGAGTCAATGTTTCACTTAAGTAAATGAAAAAATAAAGTAACTCGTTACTTTTTTGAAATTACAAATTTAAATTTTTACCTATTTCAAAACGTATATACATACTAATATATATATATATATATATATATATATATATATATATATATATATATATATATATATATATATAAATAAGTACAAATAGATAAAAACTAAGTGAATTAGAAAGAAAACAAAAGTTAGACATACAGCTAAAGTGTAGAGTTTGAAATGGAAATGGGTCGGTCATACAGCATGAAGAGAAATTACTGATGGAAAAAAGAATTTATTGATTTGGGAATAGATATATAAAAAAGCCCAGGAAGAAACCCATGGCTAGACAAGAAAATTCATCAGAATAGCTTGGAAGAGAAAGCCACTGAATTGATTAAAGTGGAAAATTTTGGAAGAGGCATTCATCCAGTGATTGATAAAAAGAAGCTGATTACATACATACATACATACATATATATATATATATATATATATATATATATATATATATATATATATATATATATATATACACATACATACATACATAAACACATGCATACATTGCATACATACCTATATACATACACATAATGTATGAACGTAGTACAAACAATGGTACATAAAACCTTTAACAAAGTATAAGGTAATAAAAGCAAATTAATTACTTACGCTTCAATATTACGAGGTATAATTTCTTCAACATCAATATTTTCTACATCGAATTCATTTACTGTTTCAGCCATTTCTTATTATTTTATAAATGACAGATTAAATGAAACTGCGGTGTCGTCCGAGCTCGCACAGAACTGCTGTTCTATTAAGAATAACACTACAAATTTAGACATAAATGTATCTTCTCGAAGTTGTTGTTACATTTGATTTATTCCGTATAACATTTAATGTAATAGTTACGTAAATGTAATCTAAATAAAAAAAAAAATAAATAATTATTTGGCAGATTGAAATATTAACAACGATTAACTAACGAAAATAAGAAAGTTGAATAAATTTCAGTTTTGATTTTTTATTTGCTATACTAATGATATTATTTATACTTTAGTATTAAGATTTAATTATTAATATTCTCATATTAATATTATTATATAATTACAATTAATAATGATATATATAAATATGAATTATTAAAATGAGAAAATAAATAAACTAGTGAATTTGCTAGTGACTGATGCAAACGCAGTTCCATTAAAATGATTTGACAGCTGAAAGCGTATCTTAAAGATATATCTAAATTATTTCGGTTATGATTATCATGATTAAAAATGTTATCTTAATATGTAAAGGTACGTTTATGTAAATATTTTTAATTTCATAAATTGACTCCAATCAATCGAAATTTATTTTAGAAAACAATTACGATTAAATGCATCAAAAATAGATTTTCGAATCAGCCTTAAAATTACTACTATATTATTCTGCCTTGTCGATAGTGATAGAAAATGGAATATTAATAAGAGTTTTACTTAATAATATAAAAACATGTTGTTTAATAGTAGTATCATATTACATAAAACATTATAATGTTTTTTTTGTAATGTCAAGATATGACAAAATAGGCGTAGGCGCGATGTTTATTGAGTGCAAATATGACATAGTGTTAAATTAATAAATAAAAAAACGATTATCTAACTAGTCAAAAAAGGACTTTAATTATTTAAATTTATTTAACTTGCTGTGTATTTTTAATGATCACTGTTATTGAAGTGCCAACACAATTATATTTTTTATTACAATTATGGGTAATAAAAATAGTTGTTGTACTCACAGCAGTCCTCCAATGCCTCATAAAACAGTTTGCCCTTTCGAAGAACAGTTAACAGAAGGAGAAATAAGCATAAACAATTTACAACATATCAGTGAACGTGAACCAGATGATGCAGATACTGATCCATCACAACATCCAATGGCAAAAACAATATTTATGGAACGTTCAAAAGTGGCTATTGAAAATGGATTGTCCCGGAAAAAGAGTCAACACCAAATAGCTGATTTCCGCCCATTAAAAAAAAGTAGTTCATGTTCTACAATTTACTTAGACGATAGCACAGTTTCACAACCTAATCTTAAGAATACAGTGAGGTGTGTAGCATTAGCTATATATTATCATATTAAAAACAGAACATCGGAAAGGCAATTAGATATATTCGATGAAAAACTTCATCCTTTAACACGAGATGGAGTGAGTGATGATTATGATAAGCATAACCCAGAACATCGACATATTTACAAGTTTGTAAGAACTTTATTTAATGCTGCTCAATTAACAGCAGAATGTGCAATCATTACACTTGTTTATTTAGAAAGACTATTAACATATGCAGAATTAGATATAGCACCTTCTAACTGGAAACGTATTGTGCTTGGAGCTATTTTACTTGCTAGTAAAGTATGGGATGACCAAGCAGTTTGGAATGTGGATTACTGTCAGATCCTTAAAGATATCACAGTCGAAGATATGAATGAATTAGAGCGACAGTTTCTTGAAATGCTTCAGTTTAATATAAATGTACCTTCTAGTGTATATGCTAAATATTATTTTGATTTACGTACATTGGCAGAAGCAAATGATTTATCGTTTCCCAGTGAACCTTTAAGTAAGGAACGAGCACAGAAACTTGAAGCAATGTCTAGAGTTATGGAAGACAAAATGACAGCGGAAGCAGTGAGAAATGGTCTAAAGAAGTGGTCGAGTTTGGATAATGTAAATACTGCTCTAGGGGGACCTAGACGAAGTGTTGCTATACTATCTTGAGTGTATATACAAATCAAAAACTATTTAAATATTATCTTTTTGCCTTTGGGAACAAGTCCATTTATACTTTACAAAAATATAAACAATATTATAGTATAGTTTTTTATGTTCTTCCATTTTATTCAATATTTTCATAATAAAAATGTATGTAATAATAGAAGAGTAAATGTGTAAACTGATTTGATAAAAACAAATTAAGTTATTTTGTACTGTTATTGAACTATAAGTTTTTTAATTCAATTTTTTTTAAAATGTAATCCTAATTGAATCAGATGCTTCATAAATATCAGGTATTTTATAATTATTTTTAAACATTTAAAGAATTAGACATTTTTGAGCATTCCATTAGATAATGCAATCTATGGTAATGATAATAATATTGTATCTTATATATCTATTTCCATCATAAAAATAATCTTTTTAAATAATATTTAATTGTATTAATTTCATTTATGTTTGAACAATTACAATTAAAACAATTTCAGTATTTTATTTTGATTTCTTGATAAAATTCAATATTGTTTGATAACAAAAATTACAATGTACTGCATTTATAGTTATGAACTTATTTATTTATATATATATATATATATATATATATATATATATATATATATATATATATATATATATACACACACACACACATATATATATATATGTACACACACATGCATAAATATAAAATACATATAATACTTATTTGGTAAATATACATTTTGTTAAAATAAAAATAATTACAATTTATACACTTAATTATGAATATTATGAAATATTTATTTATAGATTGACTATTATGTTTTCATATATAATATAATATGTAATTGTTCTTGTGAATGATTTACTTTCATAAATTCAAGAAGTAATTATAGAAACATAAGTAGAAAAATGTGTTGCTTGTAAACAGCACTGATAAAAGTGAAATTAACATATATGAAACAATGTTCATTGAAATTAATTTAAATGTTCATAAAGTAATTCTGATATAGATACTTAATTTTTTTACCTTAAAGAATACTAATATTGCATTAGTTAAAATGAAATATATTTATATATTTTTTAAAAATATTTCTATTATGGGACTATGTATATAAGTATTTAAAAGTAAAATTAAAGTATATAAAATAAAAAATAATATAAACCAAATATCACAATTGTTTTTAAAATGCTAATTTATTATTTTTCATATTACATTTAAATTAACAATTAAAAGAAGTTTATTGTATGAAAAAAGTTGAATATAATGTATTAAGTACTGAATTATTTATTTATTTATTTTAAAAAAAAACAATAACACTATTCCAAAAAAATAAACCTTTAATTTTTTAATAATTTAAAAATATTAAATGTGGAATATTTTTGTAAAACATTTCCATAACTAATTGTAAAACTACATACATATATATATATATATATATATATATATATATATATATATATATATATATATATATATATATATATATATTTATATGTGTGTGTGTGTGTGTATATATATATATATATATATATATATATATATATATATGTACATATTTGTATGTGTGTGTGTGTATGTATATATATATATATATATATATATATATATATATATATATATATATATATATATATAAATAAAATATTTTCATTTTCAAACAATATTATTATCAATGTAATTATGAATTATTGTGCATTAAACTATATTATTCTATTTTTGTGATTAAAGCAAAATAAGAATAATGAGAGATTTAACTATTTTAATTATTAATGACTTTTTTTACAGAATATATTAATGACAGTTTAATTTAGAAGCAAATAGTTAATAATTATGTTATGTTTATATTTAATAATAATGGGAAAAATTGTTGTAGACAGGAGTTTACACAATGATATGCTTATTGAATTTTATTTACAGTGTCACAATGAAAATATAAGTTTCATGTAATTTTTAGACAGTAAGACAATTTTTATACATTTTAACTGCATTTAACTACATTTGGTGAATAAAATGTAAAAATATATTTATTCTTAATATTCATTTTCATTTTTTTCAGAATAGTACTATTAACAAGATTTATGCCAAATATAAATGTAAAATAAAAGTAAGTTTTTATTTTTTTTTAGTCTAGTAATTTGAAGTTTATGCAATTATGTACAATTGTAAATTTGAATAAATTAAATTAGCTAGAATTTAGTTTGTCAAAAATTCAAATTGTGAAAAAGCTTTATTTATTTTTTTCATTAATAAATTCATATGTTATTAATAAATACATTAGTATTCTAAATTATTTAAAAGTGATAAATATGGAACTAAAATATTGAATGATTACATTTTACTAGTATATATTTTTTCATTAATTAATATGTTAGAATTATTTATATACTCAGATTTATAAAAAAAACATTTTAAGTTCATATTTTTTTAAATCTTTATATCTTTTTTTAAATATTGCATTTTATCTTCTATTTTTTGTATTTTCTATTACAAGTATCACATAAATGCAATAGTTCCGCCAATTTTTATAGTATTGTTATATTTTTTAGTATTTTCTTACACAAACAAATCACTATTCAGTATTATAACATTTTATACAACTCTGATAATCCCTTATTATTAATTTTCATAAATATTTTGATTTTGGAATGAATTAGAAACGGTGCTAAATCGATTATATAGTTTTTATTATATAAGGAAAATGCTTTTGAGATGTTTACTAAGCATTTAAAGAGCATTCATAAATTTGGAATGGTATTAAAATGTATAAATTTAACAATCTATTATAAAAATTAAAAATATTGATTTGCCCTTTTTGTATATATATATATATATATATATATATATATATATATATATATATATATATATATAAATATAAATAATTGTTTTAAAAAGAAGTAGATCAATTTTTAAACCGTTTAAAAATAAATACTGAGAAATTATATTTTATAAGAATAAGGACATTTCACAATTTTTTTAAAAAGGCATCTAACCAATTACTAAATGATAGAAATCATCTGAAAATAATGTTTTTAGTTTAGTAAGATTGTAAAGACGTTTACAATGAGTTTTTATCATTTACTTAACAAATGTTATCATTGTACATTGTGATCAGTAGCAAAAATTAAATAATTTGTTATCAGTAAATATACACATACCAAATGGATTTATATGGTAAATACAAAGATTTTACATCATACAATAATTTAAGCATAAAATAAAGTATTTTTTCGAAAATATAAGTTTCCGTTTAATTATAAAACAAATTTAGCATATATCATTAAAATTCCTAGATGTTTTTTATTTAATAATTTGAAACTAATGTTTTAAATTTTAATTTTATGAATATTTTAATAATTTACAAGGCATATCATTGCTTAATTTACATAAGAATTGTATAATACATATAAATAAAAAGGATTTTTTTACTTGTCTTTATTTATAAATATAAAAATCAACAACACTGCAAATTAAAATAAACAATATATACAATTATCAACAGCTTCATAAGTGTTATTAGACTTTAATAAAAGCATATAATTTTTTAAAAAATAATATATTTGTAAAATGTATTAATATTTAAAATATATATTTCCATAGACTTAAACATAAAATACAAATAAAATTTGTACTGAGTGAGCCCACAAGTCACTCTATGCTTCACTAAGTTATACATAAATGAGTATTAAATAAAGTTATACATCACATACATACATACATACATACATATATATATATATATATATATATATATATATATATATATATATATATATATATATATATATATATATATATATATACATACAATACACATACACACTATTATCATCATCATCTCAGTTTACAACTGAGAAAAATCCTCGTTGAATATTATTCACTGGCACTAGTTATACTCAAAATGCTAACCAGGGCATGTTACAAATGAATATACATATACATTATATATATATATATATATATATATATATATATATATATATATATATATATATATATATATATATATTCACATACACATATAAACAGTTTGTAATTAACAAAAAAATAAATGTTTAATTTTTTCATGTACTTTAGTAGTGGTAAGTTTTATAGTAGGTTAATTTGATATTCTGAATAGTTTCAAAATTATAATAATCTTTTTTTAAAAGATGGTAGTAAGAATATATTGCTTTGCAAAAAAGGCTATTGAATTTTGTAGTATTTATTTTTTTTATTTTAATATCTGAATTGATAAGTTTATTATTAATTTATTTTATACAGCTAGTATATTTTGGTTAAATTAGGCAAATATATGTACAGTAATATTGAAGTACTTTAGTTACAATGTATTATCTTTAATTTTATTGATTTCTATGAATATTTAACTCTAAAAAATATTGTAACAAAAAAAAATTTAAAAGAAGGTTGATTGGAAAATGAATATTTTTGATTTTTTTGCTTATATGATTGTCAAATATAAATAAAATAATAATTTACTTCAATATACTTCATCACTTATGAATATATACTTTTAAACAGAACCGATATTTATTTTTATCATGTGAAATCTATAAAAATATTTATGTATACAATGTGTATTGTATAAAAAGTACTTAATATATTAAATACTTTAAATATTTCAACATATTATATTATTTAAAAAATTTAAATATTTCAAAATATTATGTTGAAATATTTAAAATTTACAATAATAAATATACTAGTATAGATTTATCAAAAATAAAAATAAGATTCAATTAACATAAGGTTTAATTTTTATCACAAAATAAATAAAAATGAAAAATAGAAATATGATCTTACATTGATTATTTTCATATTTTGAGTATTAATTTAAAGTACAATTTTAATTGCAAATTATAATTCAACTTTAATGTATACTAAATAAAATGTACATAATTTTTTACAAGAATAAGAATCGTTAAACATTCTATTAATAAACAAAAAGGGTAAAATTTTTATATACTTCTACTTAATAATGGATTTGGAAAGTGCATAAAAAATATAAAATTCTGTAACTTGATTAATTAGTTAATTAGATATATTTCTTTGTAATAAAAGAGTAAATGAAAATAATACACACACATACACACATATATATATATATATATATGTACACACACACACACACACACGTATATATATATATATATATATATATATATATATATATACATAATATAAAATAACTATTAATTAAACACTAAAGTAAAGTGGCGTAAATATAATTATTGTAAATAATAAGACTACTTAATGATTTTTAATAAAAAAGTTATATTTAGGTAACAACACTTTTCTGAATATTTTTATCCTATGTCTAGAGTAATAGATCAGTACTTAAGAACATTTTTTTTAATGTTTTTGTTAAACAAAATATATGTTTATAATACACATGAATTAAAATTTGCACATAAAAGAATTTTATAAAAATATTTTAATCATATATAAACAAGCATTCACATAAATTTAACTTTTATTCATTGAAAATTTTTAAACTGCAAAAATTGAAATTTTAAAAAAGGCACATTATAATATTGGTTTATTTATGCAAATCAATCACTACTTAGGAAAATCTTTCTATAAAAAGAATTGCATAATTTAAGGCAAACTATTAAAAATCTACTTAATATCATTTACTTTTTAGTATAAGTGCTCAAATTTAGAATACACCTGTTTTACATTGATACTTTTTCAGTGTATATTTTTTTTTAGACCACTAACGTTTATATATATATATATATATAGTATACATACTTATATATAACATTAATTTGTTCAATAGTAGTTATATTTCATTGAACAAAGCAATTTTAAATTATAATAATCGGTAATAAATCCAATGATGATATATTTTAGAAAAATACTTTAGTGTCAATTATAAATGTTTATTTGGGATTTAAGGGCACATTGGTATCTTGAACCGTGATTAATAATTAATAATAAAATGTTAAAATTGTTTAATCTGAAAAATGTAATTTTAATATAACATATGATAAAATTACAATAAAATTGAATTAATATCGATATGTGTTAAGATATTTCTATAAATTATAAAACAGTAAAAAATATATTAAAATAAAAATTATTGTCGATGTAAAACAATATAAAAAAAAATATTTGGTAGACAAAAATAATGTTAGTTTTCAAACATTTTGTATAAAAAAATTAATTTATAATTTTATAAAATTAGTATAGTTCTCTTAACATTTGAATATATAAGGTCATCCAAATGTGACATCTAGATTTGTGTTTTATTAAAAAGAAACTATACACATGTTTCCCTATACACGTTTCTTTTTAATAAAACACAAATCTAGGCGTCACATTTGGATGATCCTATACATATTGTTACTTAATAAATAACATAATTAGAAATAAATATATAACAAATAAAGCAAAATTGGATATCAATTATATTTAAATAATTAATCTAAATAACAATTTGTAGTTTCCCAGAATGATATCTTATTTAGTCATTTTAAAATAATATTTTTTAAGATATTCTATTAGTGGAGTAGTGAGGTCTTAAAATTAATTAAGCTATATTATTTGAATATTTTATTTACTTTTTAAATTGCTATAAGCTGTGTAGATTTAATAAAAAATAGTTGAAGTATAATTTTTTTTATTAAATTTTACAATTTAACTATACAATTTTGATATTACTTTAAAATGATTTTCACAACTCATTACATTCTTATCTGAGCACCATTGAATTTTAATTGATACTAAAAACTAAATACAGAATAAACTGAATTTTGATAAAAGTAAAATAATTAAATTAAGAAATAATATTCAAATAAGCCTAAATTATAATAATTAGTTTTCATTGTCATTTCATCACAAATAATAAAAATATGAATAAATTAATACAATAAAAATAATAAAACAAATAACTAAATATAAACATTTTTTCTACAAACATTAAAATATATATGGTATATATATATATATATATATATATATATATATATATATATATATATATATATATATATATATATATATATATATATAGGTTGTATTGTTAAACTAATAAAATAAGCTTACAAAATTTTCATAAAAATGGATTATTTGAGTATGTTCCAGAGCTAGAACCAATCTGAAAATAGATAAGGTCGTTAATATGTATAGCATACAAATATATTTATTTTTACCACATAGAAATATAAATTAAACAATAAAATTTATCAATATAAGTTTATTTTAAATCATGTTATAGAAGTAAAAATTTCTGTATATGAAAAATAAGAAAATGGTAAAAAAATACTAAAGTTAAATCAAGTGAATAAAATTATATATTGTTTACTAAGATATCAAATTATAGTTAATTAATTTATTTTATTATAGTTGTATTAAATTTTTTTGGTAAAAAAATATTGGAATAATTATGACTAGCTTGTATAAATAATAAAATAGGTTTTGATTGCTGATGTCATCTTTAGATAACTTTCAGAAGTTATCTTAAGATGATATAAGCTTTCAAAATAAAATATTTACAAGTTTTTTTTACAAGAACCAAATGAGAATTATTTAGTAAAATATTTTAATTTATATATATATATATATATATATATATATATATATATATATATATATATATATATATATATATATATATATATATATATATATATATATATATATATATATATATTCATAAAGAATTATAATTAAATAATAGTTTAAAAAATGTTTTATTAAAGAAGTACCTTAAAAGGATTCACAGAAGGAATATCACGATAACTATTGTTTTGCACAAATTGACTAGGAAACATCGTTGTTTGTTGTGTAGTTGGACGGAATACACTAGTCTGACCAAAATCACTATTATTCAATTGATTACCATTAAAACCATTTACTGTCCTAAATGGATTAGCATTATACATTAATGCAGCTGAGTTTTGTACTGTTTCTGTATTTGAAACAGTCCAAGGATTATTCAGTTGATTCACAGAAAAAGGATTATAAAGAGATGCATCTTTATTTAATGTATGATTATCAGTAAACGGAGAAGAAAATAGAGAGTTTGATGAACCTTTAATCAAAAACATTATTTCAATTTATATACAAAACATCTGATATTTATAAAATTGAAAGTGTTGTAACTGTATTATAGGAATTACTTTTATTTATAATCAAGTTGCAATAATTTCTCATAAGATATTATTCTAAATAAAATAATTGTGCTAATATAAACATATTTCAATAATTAATATTTTTATAGATTTAAATTAAATTAAAAAGTTTAATTTTAGTAGTGATGTCATTATACCTTGAGAGAGTGCATTAAATGGAGAGCCATTAATTGGTGATTGTCCAGAAGACCAATCCACTTGTTGATCTTGAAACTGAACTTTGAGAGCATTATCTAAATCTTTTAAAGCAGCATACCGATCTTCAGATGGTGGTGGTGATACTAACTGACTTGATAACTTTGATTGCATTACAGGTTTTATGGCTAAAATATTTTTTTAAGTAAAACTAGTATTATGTGATTACATTTATATAAATAACTTATTATTTAAAATTAAATACCTTAATTTTTTATTTATATCTATGATATATATATATATATATATATATATATATATATATATATATATATATATATATATATAAAATTATTTTTGCATTAAAATGTATTTCATTACAATGTTTTTGTTAATTATTTTACAAATTAAACTTTTATTATTTTTATTAGTAGATTTAGTTTTATAATATTAAAATATTTTCAAAGAAACATTTGTATGAAATCATAATGCACTTATTTATAAACTTATTTATCTTCAAATAACAAATATGTAGTTATTGTTATTTCAATAATATTTTTTAATGCACACTTAAATATTACTTACTTGATACACTGAAGATTGGATTATTATCAAAATTAGCAAATGATGGCTGTATACTGGTGTTATTTAAATTATTATTTTTATTCGTTAATGGTTCATCTGCTATAAATATTTCAGCTTTGCTAAAGTCAGCTACAAAATTATTTGTAGTTGAATCTGCAGTAGCTTTAATTATTTTTGGTTCAGTAGTTTTAACTTCAGAATCATTTTTATCTCTATATTCTTTTAAAGCTTTATGAAATTCTTCTTTTGTTGGACCTGGAGGTGGAAATGAACGCCAAATTTTTAAAAATTCCTCTTCTGATGGCTTTAATGAATCCTCCAATAAACAAGAACGCAACTCAACACCAGTGTCTTTGGGATCTTCATAATAACGTTTTCGCTCGTATTTTTGTATCATAAAATCCTTTATTTCTTGTTCATCTGCTTTTTCAGAAGAACCTTTTTCATCATATAATGATAACCAAACTTGTGCACAATAATCATTGCCACGCTCTTTAATAAAATCCATTTCTTCAGTAGAGTAAGTTGCCATCGACATGGATTTTACTCTATGTGGCGGTGTTAATCCACGTCTATTTTTTCAAAAGAAAAAATAAAAATCATTACATTAAGTTTAACTCTAATACTATTAGCATTATTTTTTTAATAAACGTAGTAACTTTAAAATTTGCGAATTATAGTAAGTATTCATTATAATTATTAATGTTTTTAACATAATTTAATAACATTATTCTAAAAATTCAAGTATGAAATCATTTTAATCTATATAGTTTTAAAAAAATTGTTTAGTAAAATAAAAGACCATTTCAAATGAGCTAATATAATGATCAATAATTAGTACCCATTGCTTTTCTTAATAATAAATATTTAAAATATAATTTCAAAAAACGTTTTCATAAATAGTAAATAATTTGACAGGTTTAATAGTTAATAAAAAAATAACAAAATATATTACAGAATTTATATATATATACATATATATATATATATATATATATATATATATATATAAACCGTTAAATATAATTGTTAAACGAGTAGGCTTTGATTACTTCGTTTATATTGATATGTATATTCCTATCTATTTAAAAACAAAGAAATAAAACATTTTTTTTTCGATTCAAATTTTTAACTGTATACATAGGATCATCCAAATGTAACGCCTAGATTTGTATTTTATTAAAAAGGATCTATACACGTTTTTTTTTTGATAAAATACAAATCTAGGAGGCACATTTGGATGACTCTATATAACTGTGTAACACCAAATGAAAAAAAAAACATTGACCAAAGTGCAAATTATATTGTAATTATATATACCTACTCCCTAAACAAAAAAATTTGGAAGATAAACCCTTATAAGCATGGCAATGAAATCTGTCCAATGGAATTGGACAGTGGACCTGTTCTACCAAAACTTACTGGACAGTGGACCACAAAGGGTTAAAGATTTATTAACATAAATTCATTTTTATATCTAGGATTATATACTATTTGAATAGGCAATTCAAATAATAATTTGAAAAGAAAGCTATGCACTTTTAAGAGAATTGATGCTAGAAATTATAAGTTGATATGAAATATTATAATTAGATTTTTGTAGAATTATTTTTTAAAAATAGTTAACATTTTATGCAAGTTTAAATTTAAAATAAACTTGACTTAAATTTTTGTTAAATAAAAATATTAATTAAAATAAGCATACTTTTTCAAGTATATTTAAATTTTATACAAAATTTATGTAATTATTAAAAGTTACAAAAACAATTAAACAAAATTTGCAGAATTTTCTGAACTGAAGAGATCACTTTGTACTTGTGTATTTTTTATTTACAACCAATACTAATGTGTTATATAAAAGAATATTGATAATATTTGTACTTGAACTTTTTTAATTATAAAAATTATAACAAATATTTACTATTATATATTAGAAAATATTATATTTTGGTTTTAACATTTTTATACTTTCAATATGTGTGTGTGTGTATATATATCACGTTTTTGTTGTGTATCAACTTCATTTAAAAGTGTATGTCCTGTAAGATAAGTAATTTCCTGTAGTAAACCACAAGCATTATATGTATTGTGTCACATCAGTTATTTGAAAATATGTTAATTGCGCATAAAAATAATATTGAAATTCTTAATTCTATAAATAAATATGTACTTTGGTAATCCTTGATTATTAAATAATAAAAAAAACATTTTTATAAAAAAGCTGGTGAAGTTTACTTTTCATAACTAAAATTATGTATTTAAAAAAAAAATATTTTCAACACAATTATGAATTTCACTTACAATAACCCAGAACATCTCATACAGACGAATGAACCAATTGTCATGTTAACATAAGTAGGTCCCCTTTGATGACAATCAAAACAGTATCGATTAGAACCCTCTTGAGCAAGTTCACGTAATTCTTCATAATTTAATTCTTCCAGTGATTTAGGTTCATTCGTTTTTCTACGGAGCCACCTTCTTGTTCTAGTACTCATGACTAAAATTTATAAATAAACTACTTAACAGTAAAAGACACTGAAGATAATGTACTTATTAATCATCAAAAGTATCCAAAAGAATAAATACTATGAATAGAGACAAAGATAATGACATTGAGTTAAATACCAACTGTAAATAAATAATACGGTAAACTTTTAAAAAATTGCGGTATTTTTTAAAATTATTTTTATTTAGTAGTATAATATTTAAAATTTACTACTAAAATTTATTTCAAAATTGTTTACAAAACGTCTTTTAACTTTAGCTCAAATGAATAAATTTACTTATCAAGGATTTATAAATAAATAGCTGCTGAAAAATTAAAAAAATATATTGATGTATTGATATATTTCGTAAAATAATTAATTTAATTACTTCAAATTAAAAATATTCATTTAAATAAAGTTAAATTATAATTTCATTTGCAGTTGTTAAATAAATAAGAAAATAAAGCAATCTATTTTTTCAAAAAAATGTATATCCAAATAAATCTACACATTAGAGTAGTTTTAATATTCCACTAAAAAAGTAAATCATGTTTAAATGAAGTAAAAATAAATATAAAAGTTAATTATAAAAGAAAATGACGGTTGTTTTTAAAAATATTAATTATTCATGCTTTAATTTTTAACTTGATATTGAATTTAAAAATTATATATAACTCTTTTTTATTATTATTTTAGGTAACATAAAAATATTAATAAATTATTTCACAACAGGTCTTTTTTTCTTTTATAGCTGTTATATTTTTTCTTATTGATTATTATACTAGAATACACTATTAAATCAAATTTATTCATTTTAACTAATATATGAAACTTTATTACTCAAATTGAATTGATTATATATTGTTTCATCCAGTATTATTTTATTAATTAACCATTACATTTTTCCTTGAGCTTTTTTTTCATATTATTTATCTTTCATTATTTTCACTAATCCAACAAATTTGTAACAAAATTGTAATAAAATATACTAAAAAAGGTATTTGGTTAAATAAAAATAAAAAACAAATATTTAAATATAATTGCATAATCAATATAGTATGGATACATGAAATTAAAAATATACATTGTTAACATACATATTTTAATAATTAATATAATACATTAATTTAAACAATTGATAGCAGAATTAAAATATCTTTATGGAAATTTAAATTATTTAATGTTTTATGTACAATAGATTAAATCATGTTTGTAAATATCAAGATTAAGTTTACTTCATTACTAACATCAACAGTAACATTGAAATATATGAATGAGATTACATAAAAATAAAAATATTGTAAAATTTGTACAGAAGTTTGAAAAATTGCTTCTAACAATATTTACTTTAATACATACCAAAATATTTCAAAAGTTTTCTTGGCATTACTTGAATATATAAAAATTGACTTAGTTTTATGAATACATAACAATAGCATTATGAAAAAAATAAAACTTGAAAAATATTTTCAGAAAAACAGTAATATTTAAATGTTAATCATTTTTAACAAAAATACTATTTAAACATCAACTATGAATAATTTCAAAACAACTTATTTTAATTACTAAATATATATTTATGTACAAAATACATACACACACAATTATTCATACCTATACATACAAATATATATATATATATATATATATATATATATATACATTATTTATGTATGTGTAGATATGTATGTTAAATAAGATGCTAATAAAATAATCATATCTTTTTAGATCTTAAGACATTTAAGCACACATTTGGATATTGTAAATGTACATTTATGTGTATTTTATAAATATGGCTAATGTTCGACTAGATAGAAAAATAACCAAGTTAATAAACATTTGACTATTTTTCTTATTATTTTCAGTGTTATTTCATATATATATATATATATATATATATATATATATATATATATATATATATATATATATATATATATATATATATAATTTAATAAAAATTATAATTAACAATAATTTTGGAGCTCAATATAACATTAGTTTTGATTTACAGATGTAATATTATTAGAATGTTTGTTAGGTAATTGTGTTATAGTTCGCTCTTCATTCATAGGTTCATCTCCTGCTCCAATTAATCGATTAGGTGATGGGCTATCCACAGAATGAAAAAATCCAGGAGAGTCTGCACTAGATAAAGATTCAGGAGTTCCTACTGAACTCAATGATCCTGGTAAAGGACTCGAAGTATTATTTTGAGTAATTAACAATCCTCCTCGTTCAACCGGATGAAATGTATTTAATCGTTTGGCAGAAGGTGTGAGATATTGATCAGACTTTTCATCATCAATTTCAAATTTACGTTTGACAGGACCTAACGGACTAGGGCGTATGGCTATAGGACTTAAACTTCTCCGAGTTTTGAAACACTTTCGTGTAGGACTGGGAGACATTGTAGGTATTCTTGCCACATTTATACTTGGTGATAAACACGGCCTTATATGTGGTGTTCTAGTTGGTGAAGGAGATGAACATGATGGAGAATTATTTGGAAGACTGATATTAAGAGGGCCCATTTTGTTTAAATCTTTGGGTTGTTTTACTTCTGTATCTGATTTACAACTTAAATTATCTGTAAACAATGTTAAATCTTCCCAGGATTGTGACATTTGCATTGCGGAGTGAATTTCTCTTTCATGGGCAACTTCTCGTACATTTGAAATGTCAACTGATTCTTCTTGACGTAACTGATTAACACGAGGTGTTAAGCGGGGTCCTGCATTCTGTAATAATTTGAAATGAACAATTTTAATTTTCACTATCAGTTAAATATTGTTAAAATTGTTGTAATATATATTTAAAAATTACTTACAAAAGATCCTGTTCCTGGAATTGGGTTAAAACTAGCACTAAACCTACGCACTCGTGGAGGATATATATTAAAAGGTATAGATTCCCTATGGAATGTAAAATGGTTATTTTCAAATTGATTATTAATCAGTTAATAAAACAAACCTGTATGATGGACTAGGAGATGGTGAAGTATTCATTTTTACATTAATTTCATTAATCATAGGAGCACTGCTACATCTTTTTAATGAAGAATTGTTTGTTGTATTTTGTGATGGTCCATCTACATCCATATCTGTCAGTTTACTTTCCATTGGCATTTAAAAAGTGTCTTTGAATAAAACAAAAAGTATAACACTTGCCTACACTGATTAAAATTTAAAAAACACACTGTAACCCACAATTTTTTAGAATGAAAATAATTTTCATTGTTTAAATAATGTAATATAATCATTTCACTGATCTTTATTGACTGTTTTTTAACAGTTTATTTATAAAATTTTTGATATTGACATATCTACTTTTGCCATTGTCATAAGTAGAGAAATTTAATCTGACATTTTCTACAGTATACACATACGTACGTTAAAATTGGTTGATAGAGCTGAAGATAATATTATCTTATTTAAAATGTGGTATATGGTAAAAACAGTTTCTTCTATGATAAATTTATATTCGATAAGTAACGTGGACCATTCATTATTAGATTGAATAAAGTGCTTTTAAAAATAAAAATATTTAAATTACTAAAAAATTGCATCGAAGAATTAATAAGTAAATTTTGATTAAAATATGTCATATTTCATCTTAAAAATTCATTAAACTTAAATTATTTATTGAAAATACTTTTATAGTTTATTATATTATTCATTTCGTTTAAAAAATAACTATTTTATTTTGGTTAAAGAATTTTTACATTCTATTCATGGTAGAATGAAACATGTGATATCGATTTTTAAATTTTGTTCTTCATTTTCTAATTTTTAAAAATTGAATTGATATTGAAATGTTAACAATAAGTTTATCATAAGAATATTTTGATGTATATATATATATATATATATATATATATATATATATATATATATATATATATATATATATATATATATATATATATATATATATATATATATATATATATATATATATATATATATATATATATATATATATATATATATATGTATATATATATATATACACACATACATATACACAGGCCCGCCCCAAAGGGATCGTTCGCCCATGTGCGAAAATATTTCTCCCCCCCCCCATTCCCAAATTGCACTTTTTCCATGGCAGGCTATTGAATAATATTTATTAATTCCAAGGGAAAGGATAATCGAAATTTTCAGAGGAATATGTTAGAAATACAGTGATAGTATGTGTTTGTATTCGAAAATGGTCTCTCAATAAAATGTAGTTAAATGCTATAATCAAGTAACGCCGAACAGGTCAAAATATTACATAAGGGCTGATGTGGCTAGACAAACTTAAATAATGTGTTATTTCACATATCTAAAAATTAAAGATAATCGAGTGTTTTTCTTGGAATCGGCCGCCCCTAAAGCTCGGCCGCCCGTGTGCATGATACACATTACACACATGGAAGGGGCGGGCCTGCATGCATATGCATATACATATATACATGCATACAAACAAACATACATACATACATACATGTATACATATACATGCATACATACATACATACAAATATACATATATGTATATATATATATATATATATATATATATATATATATATATATATATATATATATATATATATACACACACACATATTTTCTAGAAAAACATGTAAATATTTCTAAAAAATGCTTGAAGAAAAACATTTTTTTCAAACATAGTTATGCTTTATTATAAATAGTAATATACGTAGAAGTGAATAATAATTTTATATATTGTTTATTATTGTAATTATAAGTTACTTGATTTTTGTACCGAATAAAATTATAAGAGATGAAGAGAAAAACTGCAAAATAATTTATAATAATGTTAAAGAAACCTAGTTTATATTTATTATATAGTATAACCGTTTCGAATTGAATTTTTAACTAAATTTCAATGTCTTCAACAAAAAAGTATTTTATTTGTTTAAATTATAGAAATTATAATTTTGTTTCTTTCGTATGTTTAAATAAATTTATTTACCATTTCAAACATGATTTTTCCACATTGCCTTCCAATAGGTATAATTAAATATACAATAATATTCAATTTTGTAGGGTAGGTTCAAAAATGATTTATGAACTATTCTTGTTTTTTGAAAATATTTATGATATTGAATTTTACAAAGGTAAGTATCATTCTGTTCCAATTATTTGCTTACTAAACATCAATATTTGGCTATAACGACTGTCGTCATTGTCTTTTTATCAAGAGTGCTCATTCGCCCATAAATATGTATCGGTTTCTTTTACACCTCAATACTCTAACTTTTTTGGGAATGTTTTCTTTTTTTTTGGTACCATGAATTTGCTTTATTTGATGGTATTGCTTATCGATCTTAAGTTTTTAAAACTCTACAGATAGACTTTGAAAAGGGTTGATGGAATGTAACAACTTTATTATAATTTTTTAGTGACTTTAAAACTCATTTAAAGTTATCAAAGTTAATCAGACTCAGTTAATCCAATTCGGATACCTAAAAATTATACAACGTCCTACGATATTTCTAACTGGTAATAATATTGATACCATCTGCAATGTTATATAAAAAATAATCCGAAATTTCTGTAATAAAATCCGCATTAAATAGTAATTTTAAGTGATAGTAATGGCGTTTCACAAATAATGACTTTCAGTATCAGGTATTATTTTGTTTGTTTATATAATTGTTTAAGAAAAAATGAACATTGTCATTGACGATGATGTTTTGATAGAACCCGTTTAACTGTTGATTTCGATTTATGATAGGTTTCTACTCATTTCTTTATCGTGTAGCATTTTTAACATTTACGTAATTATGTTCCATTTTAAAACAACTGATATAAATAAATCATGGAACAAAAGTGGCTACCAGTTAAAATCATTTATATATTTATTTTTGCTGACCTATATAATTTATACAAAATGTCTTTTTGTTTATTATAATGATTATTAATAAATGGTAAATAATTTAATTTATTTTTTAAAAACTGTGCAAATGTGGTTTTAAAAATAAAAATTTTTAATTGGATTATTAATTTTAAAAACGTATTACTTTATAAACAGTTCATAATGATTCCGTATGGAGAAAATAAGTGATCGATTTCAATTATAAAAAAGAAAATTCATTATGATGAGGAGCTTGAGTAGATTTATTTTAAACAAATTCATCAAATCATATGTGGTACAAATAAAAAAAATATAAAGAATTTTATTAATAACCTTAAAAATGGCCAAGAGTAAAATTTAATATATGTATTAAAATATAGATAAGAGTTAAATAATAAAGTGAAGGATTAAAAGATATAATCTTACGTCAGTTCTACTGAAGACTTTTGTTTATGATAAATCTAAAAGAACGTAAAAAGGTTAAACATTTTAATGATATCAACCTACATTCTTTAAAAACTATCTACTAACGAGCAGATTTTATTCGATGAAAACTACTTCGTCGGATCTATATTTTTATTTTAAATGATGGAGATGACATTTTTGAACCATTGAGAAAATTGATCATATCTGATGAATTTATGTCCATCGAATCTCGTCGTTCGGGTCAAGTTGACTATAACATTCAAAACTATTGGAACCAACTTGGTTTAATATTCAAAAGTAAAGTATGTTTTATTGTTTAAAATAATTTTTATGGCAAAGTTTACTATAATTAGTAGATAAATATTTGATCTAATATACATCATACATTTTTAATAAACAAAAATAACAATTGATGAGAATTTTTATTGTTTATATAAACTTCTAGAAAAAAATATGTATATATTGCGGAAGATTGCGTTCGATTCCCAGTCAGAGAGTCCCTCACTTTCGAGGGTTGAGTATGAAGGCCGACAACCTCATCTTGTAAAAAAATAACTGTCGAAAAGATAAGGGAGTAAACTCCGAATAAAAAATCTTCACCAATCCGCCTTGTCTGTGTTGTGACTATGACCAAATACCAATGGATGGTAGCATTCATTGAAGCTTTCGTCCAGTAATGGATTGATATGAGCTTAATGATGTGTGATATACGAGTATATATATATATATATATATATATATATACAGTTGTGTAAATATATATACTCATATATGTATTGCAAATTATACACACACATATACATATTTATAATTTACTATGCGTACAAAATGTAATTTATGTGAAATTATTATTTCATTATCATGCCAAGATATTTGCAATATTGGAAAATAATGTGGATAAGGAACAGTAAGTCATATTTTTATTTAAGACGATTTTTATTATTAACATTGACTTTTTTATTTCTGAATAACATTAAATTATTGAAATACACAAAAAATATGTACAACTTTTAACAATATATTATAAAAGTATAATAATTAAATGGTATTTGTTTAAATAAAAGTAAACATTAGTTGTGTATCTTAATAAAATGATCTAATTGTTATTGATTTAAAACACCATTCATAACAAAATTTAGAACATTAAAAAAATATTCGAAATATATATAACGTAATTGTAAAGTTTTACGCTAATTAAATTTAAAATAATTCATATAATCGATTGATGTGAAAGATGTGCAACATTCAATAATATAAAGACGTTAGCACACACATATAACAATAATACTGTTGTATTTGAAGTGTCAAAAACTATGAACACACAAACATTATATATATATATATATATATATATATATATATATATATATATATATATATATATATATATAAATTCGCGATTAGTGAAATCGTATGTGTAAATTTCACGGTTTAATTTGCTGAAGAAATAAAATTCTTTATTGATTATGAGTTTCTCTTTATATAGGAAACGTTTATAAGATAACATGTATATAAAAATATAATCAGTTATTTTTTTTAAATTTTAGTGGTTAATTTATAATGATTACGTTGTTTTTTATTTAATAAATTTTAATTTCATTGTTTATAAGTGATTAAGATAGTTATTTAATTAACGCATAATTTTCACTTCTTAAGAACACATATAGAACACTTACGGGGTTAAAATGAAACTTAAATGTTTATATAGAGTTAAAAAAATAAGCATCTGAGTGAGTATTACAAAAATTATTCACATTTCAAAAATAAATAGGAAGATGTATAAACCAAATAAAAAATTGAAATATTTATATCACTTTTAAAATTATCTACATTTCCTTATGTTTTATTCTTTCTTTAAAAATTTAATAAAACTCATTTAAATTAATGAAAGACAAATTAAAAAAAATACGAATTTCTATGTAAAAAAAACTTTTTTGTATTTTATGGAAATAAATGGTCTTGAATTTATTATAACATTTTAAAAATTATTATAGTTGGTTATTGAAATTGTTTTTTTTTTAAAATTATATTAATAATAAAAACGATATTTAAAAAATTATATAGGAAATAAAATGTATAATATTGTAGAATTACTGAAATAACATTTCATAAAAATGTATAAATAAATGTATTGACATACACGAATTAGTTATATTTGGTCATCCAAATGTGACGTTTAGATTTTTATTTTATTAAAAATAAACATGTGTATAGGGTGGTGTATAGCGAAACATATATATATATTTGTTTCTTTTTAATAAAACACAAATCTAGGCATCATATTTGAATGACCCTATATATTAATCAATTTTAAGTAATTTATTATATGTACTTAATTTTATAGTAGTTATTGTATTATAATTTAAAAGCATTTTAAAAATAATTAAAGAAAAAAATATAATAAAAACATAATATATTTTGTTGAATCAAATTTACATGTTACATTTCGTATATAAACGTCTGCTTGCGAAAAACATTTTAATAAAATTAATATATAAAACTTTTATTCTATAAATGAAAAAAAATAGAATTACTTTTTTTTATAAATATGTAACGAAGATATGAAAAATGGAATAGTGATATTATTTATTCATAAATAAAAACTTGATTATAGAAATTTATAGAGTATGACATTTTTTGATTAAATTCTATTTGGATTGTTATTGAATATTTTTGGAGTATGAGTATTGAAATATAATAGTATAAAATTATATTTCGTTACTCGAAGTATAAATTCTTACATCAAATAAATGGAACAATGGATTATTTTAACGCAAAGGAATCTCTCACTTTCAATACCACAAAATTTTATAAAGGTGTTCACTAATTACTTATTGTTCACTGATGCGTATTTTAATGGTTATGCTGACATTGCCAGAGTATTGCAATATAAAATGAATATTTTAAAATTCTTATGAGAATTTATATTGTAACATTCTGATGATGGTGGCATAGCTATCGAAATGCATATCAGCGAATAAGGGAAACAATTAGTAATTATCGAATAGTTTATAAAGTGTTAAGGTGTTGTGGGTATGATTCATTTGTGTTAAAATAAATTTGCCATTTTACCAAACAAATAATGGACGGACATTTATAAAATATTAATTTATCTTTTATGGAAAATACATTAATTTACAGAATAGATAAATAGGACAAAAATCAAAAATACAGTGCAAAAGTAATTAAAGCTTTTCTATTATAAAATAATGTTAATGTAACATTCGTTTTGGCATTGTTTCGAATTCATTTTAATACAAATGAATCACTCACTCCAACATTATAAGATTTCATACAAATGTTTAATAATCACTTGTTCAGTTTACACTCTAATATTAATGTACATTTATATAATTATGTCTTCAACGTCAGCTTGCTACACTATAACATTAGAAGATTTTATAATGCACATTTTATTATATGAGTCGTTAAATTTGAAAGTGGAATAACTCCATTTTTGGAAAAAATGAGTTAAAGACAGTTTTAGGTAGACATAGATATTCTCTTTTTATATTTATAATAATTTATAATAATATAGTCAAGGGTATACAATATACCCATAAAATAATCAAATGAAAATTTCTGTATAATTTTATCGCAAAAACGTTAAATTAGAAAGTGGAATAACTCCATTTCTTCATAAATTGAGATAAAGGTTTGCGTTTGATTAAACGAAAAATAGACTTTGAAATATTTTTAGTTATATTATATAAAAATTTATAAATAAACAATTATTGTTTATAAATTTTCCAAAAATTTTTCAAAAAACTTTTTAAAGAAATTTTCCAAAAAATTATCATAATTTCAAAATGCATTTTTTTAAATCTTTTGATTTCGTCTTTTTTATTAAATATACTTATTTTTAGTTATAATATAACTAAAAATAAATATATTTAAAAAAAAGATGAAATCAAAAGGTTTAAAAAATTGCATTTTGAAATTATGATAACTTTTTGGAAAATTTATAAATAAACAATAATTGTTTATTTATAAATTTTTATATAATATAACTAAAAATATTTCAAAGTCTATTTTTCGTTTAATTCAAACGCAAACCTTTATCTAAATATATGAATACATGGACTTATTCCGCTAAAAAACAAACTGCTCAATTTGTTAAAAATGAAAGTGGAATAACTACATTTGTAGTTAAAAAAATCGATAATTTTTCTAAAAAAATTGATTAATTATTTTTACATGATGAAATTTAACAAGTTTGTAGTTTTAAAAACAAAACCCGAATTTAATAACGTTTGCCAATATTTTTTAATTCATTCAAACGCAAACCTTTTTAAATATCTCAATATATGAATAAATGGAGTTATTCCACTTTCTAATTTAACGGTTCATATAATGCTCTGATAACGATAGCATGGATATGGAACACATGAGTAAATAAAGTGAACAATAAGTGATTATTTAACACTTTTATAAAATCTCGTAGCGATGAAACGAGTAATTCATTTGTGTATAAAAAAATAAATACAATTGTTTGTTATCTTACCTGACAAACCATCGTGTCTTTCTATTGTTGTTAATAGTCACATCACTGCTTTTGTATTTTTACAAGATTGATTTCTGCGCTAAAATCACTGTTAGCTAGATGGAGGATTCATTATTTTAATATTAGTTTTAGGTTTGAACTGATCGTGAAGAAATACAAAAGTAGTGACGAAGATGAACAAGAGAAGAAGATACTGTTCTTTAAAAATACACATTTTAAATAAAATTTGATACATATTTCAAAAACGATAAGAATATTTTTATTTATTTTTTCTTTACTTGATTTATATATTTGTTGTAAATCAAACGGATATATAATTGTTGTAATGCTCACACATTTGCTCAATTTTTATTTGATATTGAATATATCTATGTAATTTATGTATATATATATATATATATATATATATATATATATATATATATATATATATATATATGCAAACAAATGTATATGTACACGTTAATTTTTATATTTAAATATCAACACCTCGATTAGAACCACATTGAGAATCTGTTATTCGAAGTGCTGACGATATACGTCAGTCAGGTAGTGTTTCCATATATTCGCATGGATATTTTGGTTGTCGTGGCATTAAATATCCTTCAGGATCTAAAAGATCGAATTCGTATTTTGGCGATATGGGTAATGCAGGTGGCCGAGGAAGTTGTACATTATTTTCATTTTCCTCCGAAATATTAAAATCGTCAATATGTTCTATACTATTTGCGTATCGATCTACATTTTTGTTGTTATATAGTGTATCAAAGTTTTGTTTACGCGATGTTTCAAGTTTCATAATTTTTTCTAATCGTTCAAATATTTCGGGAAATCGTATACGATCTTTTGGTTCTGTTTTCCAACAACATCGCATCAAATCACAAATTTCGCTCGGACAGTCTTCAGGTGGAATTAACATTATACCTTGTAGTATGAGTTTCACTACTTCTTCATTATTATGTCCGTAATATGGCTGTTTTCCCAATGCATAAATTTCCCACAGTACTACGCCATATGACCAAACATCTGATTCGAGAGTGAAACGACCGTACATGACGCTTTCGGGTGACATCCAACGAACGGGTAATAGCCGCGAACCGCCGATCTAGACAGAAAAAAACGGAGAAAAAAAATTAGAATATTATAAATTATATTGATAATAATGTTCTATAATTTGTAATTTTAAAAAAATTATATTTATTTATATAATACGCCATTAAAAGAAAAATTCATGCGTGATAAATAACTGGCCATCGATGAAAATTATTTTACAAAATGTTTCATTGTTTATATAAAAAATATTTTTATTGTTCTGCTTTTAAACATTATGAACTATAATTTAATTTTATTTAATAGTGCACTTATATCTAAATCGTTAGCGGTGAAATTATTCGATTAGAAATATATCCTGTGTATATATTTAAAAATTTACAAAGACGAATTAACACGTCTGTTCGTAACAAAGAAAAAAACACCTTATTTCTAATATAAATGTAATAAAATTAAAAATAATGTTTTTTGTGTAAGTAAATAAAATATGATGGTTTAAGTGGAGAAAATGTTCATTCACGTCAATTAATATTAAAAATGTGTGTTTCTATTTTTCTTTTTTAGTTATACAAATGATAAGAATGGCAAAAATAATAAAAAAATTAAAAAAACAATTGTTTATTATTATATTACATGCAAAGTTAATAACTTATAGAACAGTATGGTATGTAATGTAAATGTTAACGTAATATTTTAATTTTTTCTGAAAAATAAAACATATAGATATACATTTTCATAATTTCTGATATTGCTGTTGAAAAAAACTGTAACTATAGTCTAGAATTGATATCAACAAAAAAGAGAAAAACTTTGAAAGATACAATGCCTTTATAGCAGGAGTAAGAAATAAATAATATAACGATTCTTAGTATACAACTCTTAAGTAAAACAACAAAAAACATTTTTATGAACAAAGGTTAAATCCTGAACAGAGTAAATAATATTTTTATAGATTTTTAAGGTTAAAGGTTAGTCTGTGTTCATTTTTTTAATATATATATATATTGTAAAGTCTGTAATTATTCCAATATATTAATGTTAATTAAATTTATTTCACATTTTCTATAATAAACATTATATACAAGTATATATATATATATATATATATATATATATATATATATATATATATATATATATATATATAATATCATCATATCAGTTCGTTGTTGCGCGAAAACTTCATGGAATTTTATTATTTCCTGATACTTGGTCATAATTATCACGCTTATTAAGGTGGGCTTACAAATATTTGTTATTTAGAGACTTTTTTATGTAAGTAATTTTCATCTGGACTGAAGAGCTCTGTTTTCTCTATTTTTCTGATCGGAGATCGAACGAACTTTCCCGTATGATAGGCAGTGACGCAAGCTACTATTGTATATTACTGATATTTTTTTATTTTGGAAAACCATAAAAAATTACTTTTTGGGTATAAATTATTTAACTAGTTTATTATTTCTTAGTGTATATATATATATATATATATAATTTTTAAAATATATTTTTGTACTTTTCATTAAAAATTATCGAAGTTGCTCTTTTAATGATTCGTTTACCAAAAAAATAATACATCATATTTTCTGAGAAATAGCATCTCAACCTGCTTAAGAGTCATTGATTTAAAGAATGAAAGCAATAAACAATAAAACATATACCTGCATTGTATTGAGAATGGATATGTGAATGCATATTTCCAATCAAGATCTTTATCAGGGACATGTAAACGTGAATGTATGATTAAACAAAACTATTCAATACTCAATATATAAGAGATGAAATAAATAATTATGGTAAGTTATAAGCAGAGATCATATATAGAGGTCGATAACAGAGGTGAATTAATTTGTAGAAGAAAAGATTGCTCTTGGTGAAGTTAAAGCTAATGTAATATACTTAAATATATATATATATATATATATATATATATATATATATATATATATATATATATTATTCAAAAAGCAATCGAGATCATTTTTAGAAAAATGAAATATCTTAAAATGGAATAGCAGGTAGAGTTCATTCAACTATTTTATAAATTCTGTATAAATACTTTATTAAATCATAAATACTCTACCGTGTAAAAGTTACTGAATACTTTCCAAATTTTTTTAAAGTTATTATTGTTACAGATAAACTATTGTCTTTAATTTTCCTTTGGAGAATATCGTCCGTCAAAAATTAAAAAATACATTGTATTAAAGATTTCACATTTTTTCAAATTAAAATTGAAAGGGATGGTTTTTATTATTTTATAACTAGAATATTTTGTTTCATGAGATTTTCACAATTTTTTTGCGGTGAATAATATTTAGAATATTTATTTTGACTTTAAGTGCTGAGATATTCAAAAGCTGTTTCAAAATAGAAAGTGTTAAATTTTATTAAACAGTTATTATAATCTCTACTCTAGTTATTATAATCTCTATTAACAGTTATTATAATCTCTACTTGAAAAAAAATATTTTTTTTAATCTTCATTCAAAGATTTGAGGTAAGGCTATGAAAAATGGAAAGAATAATAGTTGAAAATAGGCACTGAGTAATTCTATTAAATAAAAAGGATTAAATTAAAGAAAAATTGCAAAAGAAGCTAAAATATTCAGATATATAAAAGTTATTTAATAAATATGATTAAGATTATCATGAACAAGGCCTATTCATGTTGAAAAGCACCTTGGAAAGGTTAAAAAAATCACGAAAAAAACGATACATTTTTAAAAGTAGCCATTGAACGTTTGTGTACGATTCGGCGAGGAGAATATTTTTTGAAATTCAGTTTTAAAGATTGTATATATATATATATATTATATTTTTTAGGAGAATAATAAAAAATATATTAAAATACTTTAAATACTACAAAAAATGTACGATTGAGGACTGAAATAAGATGTTATTATCTAAAAAATTGAAATTTTCGGTAATAAGTGACAAGTGTCGAGCATCCCACATGAAATATTAATTTTTATTTTTATTCTTATTCATATGTTTAATTCCTTCTATTTAAATTATCTGTTAACAAGTCAAATTTAAAAAAAAAAATTTTATTTTCGCTAATCCATGGGTATTTTTACATATTTAGGTTTGTTCCAATTCTTAATTTTTATTGTCCATCGGTGGTCTTCTTTTCTTGATATATGACCAGTCTATTTCCATTTCAAACTCATCACTTTTGCTTTAACATCCGTAATTTTTTTTGATTCACTTGGTTCTTTTTCTACTTCTTCGTGAATACTGTATATATGTATGTATGTATGTATGTATGTATATATATATATATATATATATATATATATATATATATATAAAATTTATTTTATAATAGAAATGGTTTATATTATTTCATTTATAGTATTTTGTAACGAATAGAAAACAATATTTTTCATATTAAATTTCATGAATTCGGCTCTGGTATTGACCAAAATATATGATCTGTAGTTATAAGAATGATAATTACAATGGATGTTTGTTTTTATCTTCGGAATAAAAATGAACTGTCAATAAAGCATAAAGAATGTCATTGTGCTTAACTTACATTTTATAATTAAATATATTATCTTAGAGTATAATATATTGCGATGAAAATGAAATTCAGAATAACAGTTTTTGATCAATGGATTCAAAGTACTTTACTGGTTTTTGTACACATACATGACAATGCAATTATATATTTATATATATATATGATACAAATTTCATTAATTTGTTATATATATATATATTATTAAAATTATAATAATTGGAAAATGTATTTTTAAAATCATAAGTCATTATAAATATTAATTTTATGATATAAATAATATAATCATACCTTGAGATACGAATATGAAAGTAAATAAAAAATAATAGAAATGATTTTTTTACATTGTAAATAGTACGATTTTTATAAATATTTAAAAAATTGATTTATAACGTAGTTCATACATGATATACAATTAATAAATAATAACAGACAAAATTCATGATCATACTAGTGATAAATGCTCCTTTTTATATTTTATATATTTATTTATTTCAAATCAAGATATTTTATAACCTGTCACAATTGAAGTTCGTTAATTTTTTTCAATGAGAGGACAATTGTTTCCTTTGAAGATTATATATACCGTAAGTAGATTTTAAATTGTTATATTCATTAATGAATTTGACATGCATGTCGCAAATATTTCACTTTTAATGAAGTTTACAAGGAAATGATGATAAGTACTTCTGTACAATAATTTTAATGCATCTGTTTACATGCCGTGGTTTTAAATATTATATTTGCAGGAATTATTATTTTTATTAAATAAATAAAAAGGTATGAAACCTGATTTTCAATATTAATATTAATCTTTGATATATTGAAGATATAAAATTGTAAATTTACGAGTTAATAAATTATTTTTTAAAATTCTTCTTTCACAATTTATTCAGCAATCATTTAATTTTCCCTTTATTTCTTAATGTATATTTTAATGGCTCTATTATTAATACTAGAGTGTAATATTTTAATAAAAACTTAATTTTCATTACTGTTATTAACTTTTGTCATTTTTTGACTAATTTCTTAATTTTACTGCGAAAAACTCTGGAGATTTTGAATCGATAAATCTACACTTTTTTCATATCTTCCATAATTATGAAGTGCATGTTGTACAAATAATTTTATAGAAATCGCAATAGATTAAAATTAAAAGGTGTCTAGTCTAATGAATATGTAGGATGCGACAGAATTTTTCAAGATAGATTAAAATTGACATTCTTTATAGTCTTTATGGCATTTGCTTGTAAATACATTGTAAAATTTTATCTGACTATTTAAAAAAGTTAAAATAATACTTGATATTTACCTTATAATAATCGCACGTGTAGACATCTCGACTCATTCCAAAATCGGCGATTTTCACTGTAAGACCATTACCGACAAGACAATTACGACATGCGAGATCACGATGTACAAAACGTTGTGCTGCTAAATAACGCATGCCTGATGCAATTTGCAGAGCGATACTCAGTAAATGCATCTGTGATAGTAATTCTGGTAATGAATCTGAGTGCAACGAGTGCGATGAATGTGTAGAATCACGTAATCGATTTCGAGGCCGACGTAAAACTTCAGCCAAGTCACCATGAGGCATGAATTCAAACACCATCCACGGACTCGAACCTGCATCTATGAAATTAATATAAATGATATAATAACATATGAGCAATGTCACTAATGTTTTTTTAATAAATAATTTGCAGTATCTAAGCCAATAAAGAAATGTTCATATGAAAATAGAAGATAGATAATACATTTTAAAACGTTGAAGAGAATAGGAAGAAATAGAATGGTTCAAATGAGACTGAAGGATATAAACCGAAACGGAAGGTTATATCATTCAGTCTCATTTGGACCACCTTATAGAAGAAAAAAATTCGTAACCGTATTTAAATAGAAAAATTTAATTTACAAATATACTGGGATGTAAAACAGTGGAAATTATTTTACTTAAAATTAATCATTCTCTCGATTACTACAACATTTTATAAACACATCCAATAATTACTTGTTGTGATTATTGAACATCTGGATGTTAA
Organism: Neoneuromus ignobilis; assembly: GCA_029203775.1. NCBI lineage: Eukaryota > Metazoa > Arthropoda > Insecta > Megaloptera > Corydalidae > Neoneuromus > Neoneuromus ignobilis. The sequence continues at coordinate 28,782,673 of CP092087.1, forward strand.
AATGCAGTACCCTGACGATCATAGCATGTCTATTGAAATGGTCATTAGCAAATAAAGTAAATGTTAAGAAATTATTCTATAATTTTATAAAATCTTGTAGTGTTAGGACAAATGATTTATTTGAGTTAAAGTGAATTTTCCACAGTGTAAAAACAAATAAAGTTATTTATAGCCAAATTAAAAAATAAAACTGTAAATTAACTACGATAAGTAATTATGTGAAAATAGTTACATAGAACACAAAATAATATATTGTTGAGCATTATTTTGTTATTTGACATAAAATAAAATAGATATACATATATGATAATTCAAATGATAATATACAATAAATATATTGTATTTTTTTTGAAGGTAATGAGCAAACAAGTAAATTAACAAAGAATATTAAATAATAAATTAAAAAAGTATCTATAAATATAATTTTAAATCATTTTAATTTATGGGAATTTTGTAATATTGTAACGAAAAAAAATTTTAATAATTATTTTTCAATTTAATATTTAAAAAAAAAAATTATTAAAGTTGAATGAAACTAAATTCCAAACTAATAAAATTCTAATTAGTTTCATTTAACAAATGGAATAGTAATTCTGTAATAGTTTTTTTAATTCGTGTAAAATTTAAATTTTTATTTTAAATAGTATATTCTTATATTTAATAACATAAAATAAACATTTTCCTTTTCATCTGTGTAATGTTTTTCAGAAATTTAATATTGATTTTCAGATTTGTTCTTTATTTATTTGTATATTTATAGCTATTATTAGGATCGATGAACTATTTGAAATATGCGACATTTTAGTGAAATGAGTTATGACCAAGACAAAAAATAAAATATAATATGCACACACACACATACATACATATATATATATATATATATATATATATATATATATATATATGTAATGTTAATTTATTATACTGTTATATGCATATTATTATCCCAATTTTAAAATAAAGAATTTCTAAATTTTATTTATGGTATTTAAAAGTAATATATGAGAGAAATAAGTAATTGCTTATTTATATAAGAATAAATTATAAAAAACAGTTGTCAGTTTAATAAATTTACTAGAAAAGCAATGATAGATAAGTTTCTTTTTATTTCAGCACTATTATATACATATATATATATATATATATATATATATATATATATATAGAGAGAGAGAGAGAGAGAGAGAGAGAGAGAGAATATTTGTAAATTTTTCATATTAATTTACTAATTATACAAAATTACCAATTTTTTGTTTATGTACGCTGTTTTATAAACTTTCTATAATGTAAGAGATAACATGTTAAAATTATGTATATATATATATATATATATATATATATATATATATATATATATATATATATAGGGTCATCTAAATGTGATGCCTTGATTTGTGTTTTATTAAAAAGATACAAAATAAACTATACACCTGTTTCCCTATACGCCACCCTATTCACATATTTCTTTTTAATAAAACACAAATCTATGCGTCGCATTTGGATGACCCTATATAATTTATTTTTTATACTGATATATTAATCAGTATTTATTTAAAAAATGTGAAGTAATATTTTAATATTTATATTATACAATATATAGTATTGTTATATAATTTTTTTCATTTATTACCTCTTAAAACGACTCCTACTAATGATAAAATATTTTTATGTCGAAAAGTGCTCATTATGTCTACTTCTCTCATAAAGTCTTCTTCAGCTTCTAGAGTGGCACTTTCCTTCAACACTTTTACGGCGACAATTTCGACTTGATCACTATTGTCTCGTTTCAGTTCACCTAGAACATTAAAATATATACACATAAATTGAAAAACGGTAAAAATTTAAATAAAATTTTCTATGGTAATTTTTGGTTTATTATAAAACCAAATGTTTCAATACTATTACAGCATTGAAGATATTATTCATTATAAATATTAAAAAATGTAAATTTACACAAATTAGGTTTAATTTATTTTTTTAATCGTTTAAAGTGTTATTTAGTTTTACAATTGAATATATGTATTTATTTGTGTGTATAAATATTCTTGTTGTTTTTATCATTAAATCATTGCACTGTTTTTTGTCTAGTACAATCGTTTGTTTGTAAAAAAACATTCATTAAGTAGATTTTGATGCATTCATTTTGTTACTGTAATTAAGTACGAATTAAATTGTAAAATATGATTAAGAATAAATATAAAGGCCAAGTTGGAAAAAAGAAATATACGAAGAGTAAAAATGAAATATAAAAAAATATTACACAATGTGTGTAGATTTTAATAATAGAACTTGGCTTCTGAAAGATATGACACAAAAATTATTAAAATTTCTTAAAAAAACAAACATTTAATATGTTAATAAATGTGGAAGTATATAAAAAAATAATTGCATTAATCAAGAAGTTAACACTAATTGTGATTTATTTCATTTCGTATAGAACTATAATCAAGAAATTCTCTATTTCTCTTTTAAAATAAATAAGAATATAAAGACAGAGAAATTAAGAAAATCCTGATAAAGTTTAATATTCATTTATACAATATATCACACACAATAATATTGAAAGAAAAACAAATAAATATGTGGATGATTTTAAAGATAATATCGATCATAGAAGATAGATAATAATATAGAAATGTTTAGAATAAAAATAATAAATATTTTATAATTATGCTGATGCTGTCAAAACAAACTAGAATTAGTTAATATAAATCAATATTCGTTTATTAAAAAATAAACCAGGTGTAGTAAAACGTATTTCAGATGTAATTTTATTGACCATTTTTTTTAACAATAGTTTATCTGAGAAATTCATTTTAATAACAGATTTCTGATTTGAAAGCAACATGTTTTTTAATCAGTTTTATAACGGGTATTGAAAGAAATTTAATGGATTTTATCTTATAATAAATAACTATTGATTAAATAATATGACCGATGTACAAGTTTATGAGTATAATAATTTTTTTTAAGTGTTAAATCTAATAACATTGCAACTAGAATATTTATTATTATTATTTTTTTTACAGATAAGTAATAAAATTTATTAATAAATATTAAGAAATATAAAAATATTTTTGAAGTAAATATTTTTTATACAATTTATTAGTTTTCTAAACAATAAATAATCATATTGAATATAACCGTTTCTTCTTTATGTATAGTTTTACCATATATTTGCAAATATAATTTATTTATGTTTATGTTTTAGTATAAATTACAGGTTTTATTTCTGAAAATAAAATATCAGATGATATTTGACAAATAAATATAGTCGAGGAATTTTAAATTTATTTGTAAGTTAATTTAACGTATTTATATATTCTATAATATTTTTAAAAATCGAAATATTACACTAAGTGCAAAAATTAATTGAAATAAAATTTTAATATTATTATCCGTTTTAGCGCGATCGTACTCTTTGGCACTAAAACGTATCATACATTACAGTTTTTCGATGTATATATTCAAATAAACACAAACATTTATTAATTATTATCATTTATATTAAATTAAATTAAAATGAAAAAAAATATCAATTTTTCCATAAATGAATAAATTATATTTGAATAGTATGAGTAATTGCGAACGAACTTAATTTCAGACATTAGATTAATATATATTTTTTTAATATAAGTTTATTGTTTTTATAAACAAACAATGTGAACAATAAATTTTTATTGATCAATTTATAATATCTTGTAGTGTTAGGAGGGCTAATTAATTGGCGTGAGTTTCGTTTAAAATTTAGAGTTAATGAATAGTAATATTTTAGAGAATTTTATTCACTTAGTATAAATGAATCGTATAAAAAAAATATTAAAAAAAATTAACAACGTAAAATACATATATAAATAATAATATAAAACACATTAATGATTCTTCATTCACTAAGTTATTAAATAAATATACTAGTAATCTTTAAATAGGAAGAGCACGAAATATGCATGAGATTTAATTTTAAAATAAAAAAAATACATTTAAAATAAGGTAATTTAGGAAAAAATTAATTATTATATTTATTATGTTTAATGTGTACACCTGGGTCTGTTTTTATGCGGTAGATACGTTCCGCAGAAAACCGCATTCAAAAAAATCGCACAAAAAAGACTTAACTTACATTGAAAAATTAGAGATACATTCCGTAATTTTCTAAAACCGTATAAAACCAAAGCTACAAAGTGAAATTACTCTAAAATTCGCATAAAAAAATCAGGAAATGAAGAATACTTAAAAAACATTTAAAATATTTACAGAAAATTGATACAAAACAAAGCTTTTTTACTTTATTTTTTAATCAACTATTTAATTTTATTCAAAGCAATATGTACATATGTGTAATTTATTTTAGAATTTTTCATACATATTTTAATCATCATCGTAATAATAGCTGCACTGTTTAGAATAAAAAAAATAAAATAAAAAAGAAACTAAATAGCTGCACTGTTTTCAAGACATGTAGGCCAAGCCTTTTTCCAACAGGCATTTAAAGAGCGTGGTTTTATTTGAGTAATAGCGAAAACAACATGATTATAAAGTCAAAGATAGATTTTTTTCCAAACGTCAGTTACTGGTATTGACTCATTTTCTAGTTTATCCAATATAAATTGAAAAGTGCGTTTAACGTAATATTGTTAAAAGTTGCAATTATGCCTTGATCTAATAGATGAATAATGCTTGTTGTATTGGGTGGAAAAACATCATGTTTACATTTGGATGTTTTAAACATGGATGACCTGGTGCGTTGTCAACAAAAAATTTGGCAGCTTCTTCATCTGCCGATGCAATCGTGCCCGTAATCTTCACCTTATACAGTGCATTCCTTTTTAAAAACCCGCTTAACCACTCTTTGCTAGCCGAAAATTCCTTATCAGTTTGAGAAGCGGAAGTAAATGGCTCTAATTCCTTCATTTGTTCATAAAATTGAAAAGCTTTTCGTTGAATTAAATAACCGCTTAAAGAAATTCTTAAAAAATCGTATAAAAAGATACTGAGAAGAAATATGAACGGCATAACTTTAAAATCGCATTAAAAAAATTTGCATAAAAAGATATTAAGAAAAAATATGAATCGCATAACTTCAAAATCGCATTAAAATAATCCGTACAAAA
>CP092087.1:28792786-28875286 GCA_029203775.1 Neoneuromus ignobilis
TATATATATATATATATATATATATATATAATTTTTCATACTTTATTTACATTGTTAAATAGAAGTAAATTTGGGGTCAATAAGTGAAGCGATAGGGGATCAGAGTCCCCTAACGAATAAAAAATATATTTAATGTATATATATTTGAAATTAAAAGGCATGTACATATATACATGTACACACACACACACACACACACACACACACACATATATATATATATATATATATATATATATATATATGTACATATATACATGTACACACACACACACACTAAAAATTAACGCACATGATACATAAAAACCATTATACATAGTCGGTATATATATATATATATATATATATATATATATATATATATATATATACATATGTAATAAATTAAATTTTGGTACTAGTTAAAGAAATTAATTTACATAATAAACTTGATATTTTCTTTATTATTATTTATTTTATATGACATTTAGTTACTTAATAATGTAATTGATCTAACTGTTTATTTTTTGTGCAATCTAAAAAATTAACGACCGAGAAAATACATAAAAAACCATTAAAGCATTTAATTTAAGTAATCTAAAAAGAGACTGTAATTAAAATCATATATAATAATTCACAAATGTATATTTTTTATACCTGTTAAGCGGTTTGGACATCTGAGATCGGCTGTTGGTGGCGAGGAATCATGAGGACAAACACATATGTGTGTATTTGATGTTAACATTTGGCACGCTGCTTCAGGTCCACATTGATCTGGCATGCATTCTCCTACCATTGGTTCTATTTGAGAAGATTCTGAAACATAATTACATAAATTAGATATTCATTTATACAATATTAATAAGCACGAAATTAAATAAAATGAATATATGATTTTGTTTCAAAATAATACTGATTTAAATTAGTATATTCGTTTAAATCATTAGCGAATCAATAATTAATTATGATTGCAATTATCAATAGTGTTTAAATAAATTATATACATCAGAGAGTTATACCTAGTTTATAAGCACAAGTTAATCACAGTGAGGTAAGTATCGAGTTTCAGGAATGCACCTATGTTTATCTTTACTGTGGAAACAAACATATTATGAAAAAGGGTATGAGAAGAACGATAGGTATAAGATCTATGATTTTCGCTTTGTTAGAAGAGATTTTGATAAGAAATGGCATTAAAATTTAGGTAACCAAGAAGATAAATGTGTAGAAATTTTTTTTGGGAAAAGATAGTCATTTTATATTGTAGTAATTAACATTTGTTTTAAAAATTAATATTACTCTTTTTTAAATTTATTTGAGTTATATATTTGATTAATGAGTAAGGATAAAATAATAATTTTATAGATTTGGGAAGATTTCTGAAATTAATTATGATAAAATGGTGGCAATATTTTTTTTTTTAAAAAGAAACACAATATATGTATAATCTCTACAACGTAAAGATGAAATATTGGAAAATTGGGAAAGCATGATTCATATATTATTATGATATGAGGGTATTGCATAAATTGACTGAGGAAACGATAATTTTAAATTGATCCTTTTTGAAGATGATGTCAAAATGAAATGTGTTAGCGAAAAAGAGAACGTTATGATTGCTGACATTTTTATGTGTTGTGAACTTTGGGAGTGATTTACTTTTTTATAAAAAAATAATTCTTATTGGTAAACCAATTATTTTATATAAACAATTTTTTTATACTTCTTAGCCTGAGTATATATAATAAACATATATTAGTAATAATTTAAAATAATAAATATGAATTACTGTTTGTTTTGAAACAGAGCCAAATTCACTTTAACGCAAATGAATTTTAACCTCCAACACCACAATATGTTTTAAAGTGTTCAATAATGATTCATTGTTCTATAATTTTGGTGTTGGCAGTTAAAATTCATTTGTGTTAAACTAGATATTAATATTTTTCATAATTAATAACATTAACATCTATGTTCTAAATTTCTTTGACTTTGAGTTTAAATTCCTTTGATACATATAAAATATATGATAACATTTTTTTTTAAAAAAGAAAAACTGATATACAATGAAAATTGAGTTTACAAAGCGTGTATGTTTTTTTAATTAAGATCAAAAGTTTTTACAGAATTCTATAATTTCAAATGAGAACAAAACAATTCATTATTTTTGACCGTTTCATTAAAAGGTATCATCATCTTCCCGTCCTTGCTGTTGTACACTGGTAGTTTTTAGATTTGAATCTGATTTCAAACCACGTGCTTGAAACAAAATAAGTGGAGCACACAATAGCGCCATTCAGCGCCAGTTACGGCCTCTGATCTGCTAGTTGAGGCCGACTAGGTTCACAAAAAATTAAAATAGAAACGAATACGCCACACAAATAATAAGTTGCATGAACATAGCGCCAGCAGCGCAAAACTCAGTCGCTTTCTCTGTTCTTCAAATTTAATATTTAGTGAATACTTACTTTTTTCAAATATGAAAGGATTATTAGTAGGATAATTTGATTATGAATTTGAATTCAAGGAAATCGTTTCGACTTACTTTCAATGTTCTTCTGTGGGATGATGTACTTTTAATAATTATGTTTCAATCTCAACAACATGTTCTTATGAAAAGCACATTGAACTTTAGAAAACAATATGGAAAAATAAAAATATAAATAAGTTTAATAATTAAAGTTTCCCGTAATTATTTTTTATCATAAATATTATTTTTTTTATTTGAGACTTTTAATACTATAATTAAACATACATTTCAAGAAATGTAGATTAATTAAAGAAGAAATATTTGAACAAATAACTTTATTTAATTTAACAAATTTTATTTTGTTAATTTTTGTAAAAATATTAATATATATATATACACAAGAGTATATATATATTTATATATATATATATGTATATACATATATATATATATATAAGAAGTAATCACACTACAGCTTTTATGCAGAGCCATGGCTTCTTTGACAATGTCAACTCAATAGAGCCTTTCTTATCAGTTTCGTGGCAGTTGTTTTTTTTACAAGATGAAGTTATCAACTTCATGCTCAACCTTCGAAAATGAGGAATTATTCAACTGAGAATCGAACACACTCTTCCCGCATGACAAGCGGTGATGTATGTCATTATGCTACCAGTCGATATATATATATATATATATATATATATATATATATATATATATATATATATATATAAAGTATATATATATATATATATATATATATATATAATATACTGGATATACATATATATATAATAAGACCAGTTAACAGTAAATATTGAAATTCGAAAATTGATCATTAAAATGTAGCGAACTGTAAAGTCCCGCGGTAAATATATATATATATATATATATATATATATATATATATATATATATATATATATATATATGTGTGTGTGTGTGTGTGTGTGTGTGTGTGTGTGTGTGTGTGTGTGTGTGTGTGTGTGTGTGTATGTGTGTTTCAATAATCAAAGTAATTGCTAATTATTGGATATATATATATATATATATATATATATATACACGAGGGTCGTTTGATAAGTATGGTAAATTTATTTATTGTTTAATTTAATTAATTAAATTTTTCAATTTATTAAACGACCCTTTTTCTTACTTTTATACCATACTTATTAAACGATATATCGTATATATATATATATATATATATATATATATATATATATATATATATATATATATATATATATATATATATATACATATAATGTACTTGCTTACGATTGCGTATTTAAGATAAATGGGATTTTGAAACGATAACAGAGGGGTTATTATTATGGAATTATGAAACAATATGTATTTGATTACATTTGACTTGTTTTAATTTAATTTTTAAAGTCTTTAACTAGGAAAGCAACGTTTTGAAAATACTGGAATGAAGAATATTTTAGGCTCGAGCATCAATGAAAAATTAAACTTTCCTTGACTTGGTTTTTGTAATTTTCTATTTTAAATTTTAACACATGATTATTGTTACCATAAAAAGAGTGAGAAGTTATTCTTTGTTTAAAATTCTTCTAGGCTGCATATCTCATAAAAGCTCTACACATGTAAACTAAATTGGTGAAGTTTCGTTTATTTTTCAAATTTTTTCCATTCGAGTTACTTTCTTTTCTCTCTCTCTCTCTTTCTTTTATTACATATATATATATATATATATATATATCGTTTCACTAGATTTGATGTGTCTATTTAGAACGAATAAACATATTTTTTAAAATTATTGTTATATTTTGCGCTTTTGTTATTGAATTCAGATCTTATACACTATCACAGTACTCAACAAGAGGTCTCACCAAGATAGGTATACTTTTTCTTTAAAGAATTATGATTTTGTTAATTTTCTTTTTTAAAAATTATTGTTTTCATGACCTTTGTTTAAGTTCTTTAAATATTATTATTCTATAATAAAATCAACTTTAGTGTAATCCTGAGATATTTGTATGAATTAGATACAATAATTTTCACTTTATCAAAATAGTAGGATGAATAGATAAAAAATTATTTATTTCTAAAATTAACACAAGTACTTTTCGAGAAATTCAATTCCTTACCGTTATATATACTTCTCCTAATTAATAATTTGTTTATATCAAACTGTAAATGTAGGTCTTTGATACAATTTTTTTATAAATAGCGCAGTTATGGGTAAAAATATGACTTTAAATTTGTAATTTTATTCAGATTATTTATAAATATGATAAACATAAGTTGATCGATTATACTACGTTGAGATATTTTTAAGTAACTAATTTTTCTTCTGATAGCATGTTTTCAATGTTAACCGTTCAATTCTTATTTTGATAGGTATGTTTGGATAGTCATTTGGAATGACTTTATTATCAAAATCGAGATAATATAATTTATTAAAGATTAATTTATAGAAAATTTTATAAGATTTCAAAAATGACCAAAAAATTTCATCTATTTTGCATTCTTGACCAAGAAAGTCTGATAAATCTTAAATTATATACATCTGAGATTCTTAATAGTATTGAGATCTAAAACTATGTTTTTTTGTAGAAAATATTAATGACTCGTACTACTGTATTATATATATATATATATATATATATATATATATATAAAATATAGGCTCGAATGAGACTGAAGAATAATAAAGAACAGTAAGCAAGGAAATGTATGTCTAAACTCTTTAGCTTCATTTAGGCCATTATGTACACACACACACACACACACACACACACATATATATATATATATATATATATATATATATATATATATATATATATATGTGTATATATATATATATATATATATATATATATATATATATATAATCATCATCATCATATCCCCAGCTTATATCATTCCAACACTGGTCGAAAGCCTCAACGAATGTTACCATTCATTAGTATTTAGTTATACTGACCACGCTGACCATGAGGATTGGTAAGGATTTTTTATTTTGGATTTTTTCTTTTAGGTACGTTTGGTTCACTAAGGTTAAAGATCGCCGTATATCCTATATTTTCGACTGAAGTTCGAATCTACTTCTTCCTCAAGAAATGCGGTGATGCTATTTTGATTATTGTAAAAAATAAAAATTAAGTACCATAAAAAATAAAAAATAAATGTCATATATTCATTTTTTATTACTAATTACTGAAATAAGTTAGTACTTTCGAATTCATTGAATCTGTTGTTGATTTTAAATTATTATTTATAATTATAAAATTTAATTGTTACTTTTTAGTTTTCAGATTGAAAAATTAAATATATGGCAGCATATTAAATATCATTGTTAAAATATATATATATATATATTAGCATTTTTTTAAATAATTATAAGTTTGTATTATTCATTATATTTGTACAGTGTGATTGTAATTGTAATAAATATGTAGTGTCTTGAATTTCTATATATTATATATTCTCGTTGGAAATATTTAATTAGTTACATAACGAATATAACTTATTAATTAAGCATTTATTTTTAAATTGTATTGTGTAAAAATATTTCACTTTAAATTGAAAACATGATGAATAATTGGAAATAAAAGTAAACAAACCTAAACTATATTTTATCAGAATTCTTAAGCTGAATAATGAACAAATTAATTAAAACAATTTTAAAGTTTCATATAACTTTTAATTATTAACGTTGGATATTGATTATTTGTATGTCAACGTTGCTATGACAGTAAATGTGCCTTTTAGTTAAAGAAAGCAAGATATAATAAACCTTAATTATATCAATAAATTTTGTAAATATTGCATATTCTCTTAAAAATAAATAACATGTGATTTTTTTTTATAAAAACGAATTTTAACTTCTCTTTTTTATAATATAAACACATATATGTTGAAAATAATACATGTAGATGAATAAGATATAAAAAAGTTATCAACAGCTATTTGTTTAGTTAAATTTCTTAAATTAATATATTTAGTGTAATATTACATGTTTTATTGAAATGAAATATAAAATTAGCATTAACTAATATAGAAAATTACTGAAATAAAAGAACAATCAGTGTTTAGTAATTATGGATGCTATGTATATTTACAAAAATATTGCTAACGGCAACATTTTTCTCAAACTTCCTGTATACTGTAATACTAAACACAATAATGTATGCCAGGTATTTTTACTTTTATATATATATATATATATATATATATATATATATATATATATATATATATACACTTTAAAACATTTGTGTCTAAATGTTATTGCGGGTCAAGAATCAATTTAGTATGCATTTTTAGGAGAGAGGCGGTAGTGAATTTGAATATATACTGTTACAATGTATATATATAAATGTAATTTCTGTTTAGACATTTCATCAGTTTGGTGATTGTAACCAAATTCCAGTGAATGGTAATATTCAATGAGATTTTCACCCAATAGTGAAATGAATTAAACTGATATGATGATAATATATACAAGTATGTATGTATGTATGTTTACATAAAAAATAAAAAAACAAACATTGCAGATAGACATTTTTAAATTATTAGAAAAAATAAACCCGAAAATTGGTTTTTGGATGAATTAAAAAGTTATTTAAAATTTTAAATGTTCAAAAATTTTAGTATATTTTAAAGGATTAATAATTCCTATTCGTTTTTATTACCAGTTAATTCGTTATTTTTAAATAATTACTATTGATTAAATTAATTTTTAAAAGATGTGTTTTTTTATTTAAATTTCCAATTATTCTCTTTTAATATTTTTTGAAACTGTCATTTATTTATTATTTATATTTTTTAAATTTTACATAAAAATGAGTGTTGTGTTGTGATGGTATTAATAAAATATTTTTAACTTTTTTCTTTAAGACATACAGTATTAGTTTAATCTCTATGTAGTTAAAATAAAGTATTTGATTAAAGCGTGTTTTTCGTTCATAATGTTGTTTGAAATTAAAAAAGGTGTCAGTATAGTAAGTTGTTCGAAAAATATCTGTGATGTATTAGAACTGATGCAGTTACTAAACGCACATAAAAGTTTGATTCGAAAAATTCCATTTTAGTGATTTTAATTTAAATAATAATTTGTTCTGGAAGAGATTTAACAATTAGCCGAAAATCTAAAATAAACTTAAAGAAAATTAGCAGATAGACTTAAAGTTCATACGACAGTTTGAGATCATTTCGTTTTCTTTTTCAAGTAAAAAAACCATTTTTGAAACAAATTGAGATAGGAGATTAAAATGGACTTTTTCAATAATATGATTTTTATGGGGTTTGAATGGTAATGGTATATAATTAGAAAAAAATGGTTATCAAAAGATAAAATTCCATTGTCGACTGTAAACATCAAAATATACTGAAATATAGAAATATTGTGTTGTTGGTGGAATTGTATGAGTATGGCGTATTTTTAACTTTTAAAAGTCGATTAAACTATTAATTCACATTGTTAATGTCAATATTTAACTGAGTTGAATGAATTATTGCAACTTAAAAGAACAGACTTGATGAACAGAAATGATGTTATCTTTCATTAGAGTAATGTAAAACCATAAATGTCTATAAATACGCAAAGAAAACTGAATGATCATAAATTATAAATCCATACATATCCTCCACATTCACTTGATTTGGCATATTCGAATTACCATTTACTATATTAATGAGAAAAATTAAATTCATACAAACAAATAAAAATATGCATCTAAATCAGTAATAAATATTATAAATATATTTATCATAAGAAGTAATCATAAGAAATTGAATAATCAATTGAATAAAAAAACATAAAAAATATATTTTTACACATCAAACCTAAAAAGGGTACTTAGAAGTTCAATATCTTATTTCAAATCTGTTATATCTCTTTATCATTAAATAATTCGATTGTTTTTTTTTTATATTTTCACATCTTAACTTGTGGAGTATAAATTGTACGTAAGAGAGAAGAAAAGAAAAAATATTTTAATTGTGTTTTAAGAAATTATTTATAATAAATAAATCTAAAAAAGTATAAAAATCAGTGATATTGATGTATACTGTTCAAGTGGGTTATTTGGAAGAAAACTATATTTTATTGAATTATATTCACATTTTTTTATGTGTACGATATATATATATATATATATATATATATATATACTTATACACACACACACACACACACACACACATATATATATATATATATATATATATATATATATATATATATATAAATATTGGTACCGTATTCATGCATCTAAAATCTGTTGCATAAATTGCAGTGATGAGACTGGGCGGCTAGTATCGTATTTCATTTTATATATTAATTCATTACAACCACTCTCATTTATCTAGTATTTAGTCTCCTCCTGTTTGATGTTAATCGAGCGTTACTTTGTATCTATATTAATTGTAGAAAAAAAATAATTTATTGTTGGATTGACTGCGTATCTTTATTTGGTAGTTTGTATTTTGTAATCAAACATACTATTAAATTTATGAAATGATTACGTGACTACATATATACAGACAAGTTTAAATATAAGTTTAATGCGAAATGGTTTTGGTAGATAATAAATTTAATAGAAATATACAGTGATATATATATATATATATATATATATATATATATATATAATTTTTCAGATCAATTTAGTTTTATTTAATTATACATTATTATATGTTATTTTGTTTTATAAATTAATCACTATAATTTATTTTTTATTGACTAAATGATTGATTGATTTTATAGAAAGATGCATATTATTTTGTAAATACATACTAATTTCTAAATTACATAATAAAAGTACATCAGTATTGAGAAATCAAATTTGTTTTAAAATTTATAATTATACATTCATTTATAATATTTATGATAGAACAAGACTTGAATATTTTAATATATTCATAATAAAGATTTAAACTATTTAATCATCAAAATCTTCAATTATGTGATTGTTTATAATGAATCAATTATACAATTTGTAACAAAATAATCGTCCTAATTTTTATTAAGAAAATGTATCAGAATTTTTTATCAAATTTCTTTTGAAACATTTACAAAAAACATTTATAAAACAAGTTAACATCAAAATCAACAGCATGGAATTTTGCGAACCATCGTTGACACTAACGTTTTTGTCGGGCATCGTCACCGTAAACTTTACGCAACTTATTACAAGCTTGCCGTGTGCTCTTCTCTTTACGGAAATAAAACAGTAAAATATGGAGACAATTCACAGTTTGATCTTCCATCTTCAACTTGTTATAATATCTATAAAACTTAACCAAATCGCTCAAACTTTTTATTTGAATGAAGGAAAAACTGTCAGCTGTCAAACGACATAACAATTATATGTATGTAAATGACGCTTCTATTATAAAAAATAGACTAGCGACCTAAATTCCAACGACTTTTCTGACAACCCAATATTAATGTTATTAATAAAACAGATTATTTCATAATCTTATAATTGGAACAAAATTTGTAATCAAATATACCGTTATAAATATTTTGTTAAGTGATGTGTTTTTAGATGTCAAAAACAAATTATATGCCGGGAGTATTTAGATGGCCAATTTTAATTAAATTCTTATTTTTATTTTATGCACATTCAATCGATAAATTTTCAATTATTTGAACGTAATCATATCTTAAATAGAAAAAGAAGTACATTCACAAAGTAGCGGCGATAAATATAATTGAAAAACGTATAGGACTTTAAAAAGCCATATAAAAATATTGAAACAAATCAGCTCTGAGTGCAATCAACAACGGGATTTTTATTTATATCTCTGTTTTTTTATGTAGTATATATATATATATATATATATATATATATATATATATATATATATATATATATACATTTTTAGTTTATTCGTTGATAGTGTTTGAATATTTTTTTTAAAAAAATGAAATTGTATTGAAAAATAATTGTTTGAAAATAAAATAAAATTACGTTTATTGTATGAATTTTCACCCTCAACACCACAATATGTTATAAAGTGTTCAATCAACTCTTATTGTTCACTTTTTTTTATTTATAACAATAATCGGTTAATATCCATTTCAAATAAGATATCATCATCGTCAGATCCTAAAAAAATTAAAAAAAATATTTAATAGCAAAAAGGCTTTGACGATGAGCTCATCGCCATCGAAATGCGCATTAGACGATTATTGTTATAACCAAAAAAAATGAACAATAAGTGATGATTGAACACTTTATAACATATTGTATTTGGTGTTGGTGGTACAAAATCATTTGTGTTAAAAATTATATTTATTATATGTATTCATATTTCATATATATATATATATATATATATATATATATATATATATATAATTATAATTGTAAATATCAATTTGAAACACAAATGATAAAAATTTTAATTTATGTAGGTAAAGTATAATAATTAAATTTTGTTAATTATGTTCTCATATTGATCAATAAATTGTATTCTCCTCTCTCTCTCTCTCTCTCTCTCTATATATATATATATATATATATATATATGAGAGAGAGGGAGAGAGAATGGTTTTAAATCAATTTTTTGTATCATTTTATAAATTTAAAATTCAAGAACATCTATTAAAATTCAGTATTGATATATATTTTTAGCCATAAATCAATTTATAAATTGATATAACTTTTAAAATAAGAAATATTTATATGAAGACGTTTGTTAAAATGACAATAAATATATCATTTGAAATCTAATTAAAATGTGAGGTATATTTTCTTTATTTTTATCTTAAAATTTTCATATAATTTATGTTATACTGTGTATTAGCAAATAATAAAAAGATGAAATAAATAAAAAAATGTGAACATTTTATAAACATAAATATTTTTTTAGAATAATAAAATGTAAATTAGTGGATTTCTTATTACAGATTATTAGTTATTAATTGTAAGTCTATCGTAAAGATTTAATTTTCCAATAATTTGATATATTATATCTACATTGGCAACATTAATCGGCCATTTATAATTTTTTTAATGAAATATTAATCGAATGTTTATTGATAATTAAATTATGTTAATTTATAATTTACAATATTAAAATGAAATTTAATAAGTAACGGGTTCTGTTTATTAAAATATTGACCATTTTAATATTATACTTTTTTTTGGAAAACCATATATAAAATTTATAATATTTTCATAAGGTGTGTGATTTACTTGTGTATATATTGATATCAATCCATCATCTGTAGAACATATGGTTGTTGGTTGTGTACTTGAGATAATAACATTTAGAGAAATTATCATATATTGTGTGTATATACATATATATATAAAGGAATTTTATAAAAATATTTGTTTTTCACAAAATACATGATATTAATTGGTGTTTATATTGAAAAAAGTTGATAGCTTTTATATCAACTTTTAAATGTTTGTATCTTATTACAAAATGGATAATGAAAGAATCAAAAAAGTATTCAATAAATGTACATTACATCACAATTTTAATGTAAACTAATATAAACATACATCTAATATATTATGTTCCTATTATTATTTTGATTTATTTAAATGAGCATATATATATATATATATATACAGATTTATACCAAAACAATTCACTTGTTATGTTCAATGGTGTAATTATATATAAAAATATTCTTCATACAATAATATAAAATTAACATTTTGAAGAGGTTTTTAAATCTCAACATAATGATAAACATGGAATAGACATCGAATTATTGCAAAGAAATAGTCTAAGATAATAAAACATAATGAAATTTCAATTTTTAAAATATTTAAAAAATATATTATCTCAAGACATATGCTTCTTATAATATTTAACACAAATGAATTTTAACCTCAACATCCCAATAGTTTAAAGTGTTCAATAATCACTTATTATTTATAATTACATAGTCTATAATTATATCGGTTAATGCATTTCGAAGGCGACGCTATCATTATCAGAGCCTTTCTATTAAAATCTAGACTAATTGTGTGACTTTTTTAAAATATATACTAATTTGTGGTTTTGTGTCTTTATTCAATCCATCTCCAACTGGTGGTCGACTGTTTCTTTTTATTTCGTCATAGGTCCGCAATTCTAGTACGTGTCTATTCGTATATTCCGTACTTGTGAGATTGACAATTGTAATGAATTTAGTATTTCATTTGAATATTTTCTACATTTTTTAATATAATAAAATATCAATATAGTAACAAGATCTAAAATTATATTTTTTTTTTATTTAAAACAGAATATTTCACATTCCTTTAAAATTATTGGTAAAAATATTTATAATGTTTTTGTATATGTAGGTATGTGTATGTATGTATGTATGTATGTATGTATGTATGTATGTATGTATGTATATATATATATATATATCAAAAAAACATTTAGTACAAATATAGTATTGTATGAGTTATTACGTAAGATAGGATACGAAAAAAGAATCTGATATTACATTTATAAATCTTTTTTTAAAAAAATATAAAAGCGTTTCTTGTATAATTTTTTTATGATTTCTGTTTTAGATTATAGATATACTATGTTGTGCTTAATAAACTAGTAATATAGTATTATTAATAGAAATGTAACTATGTAAGTTTTTTTTAATAATTTTTTTTTAGATCATTTGCAAAAGTTTTATTTTTTCAAACCTGTTTATATATATATATATATATATATATATATATATATATATATATATATATATACATTAAAGAAGATCCAATGATATTTGATGCGAATTTCACTCAGAAGTGTGCTGATATAGACTTTTATGATGATGATGATAATGTTGTTGTTGATGATGATGATGGTGATGATAATGATAATATATATATATATATATATATATATATATATATATATATATATATATAAAATGGAGAAAAGTGTTCGTACACAATATTATTATAATTAGTTTACAAGCATTTGTTAAATTTTAACAAAAATTCATCTTTCAAAAGTATTTCATTGAAAATAATTACATGGGACAAATTCGTTACTACAAGCAAATGTAAAATCTGAATTTTTGCCCCGATTCTTTGATATTTTTTCTATTAAATGTATGCAACTTTTCATATCACTAATTGATGCATAAATATCTAGAATAGTGCAGATATTACAACCTCTTTTATTTAACTATTTTTATTGCTCAAATTTTATTTTATCAATAAAATTATTAGATTCGTTAATGTGAAGTATATTTGATATATATATATATATATATATATATATATATATATATATAATGAACGGAAAACCACGGAAAATTAATCCTGAATATGTAAACGTGTTTTCAATAATTCAAAAAATATTTTTTTTGTATTTATTTGTATTTGTCAGCGTTTCACTCATTTCAAGACATTTTTAAATTATTTCGAGTTTTTTTTCATTTATATAAACTCTTGTAAAACATAAATGGAAAATAATTTTATAAACAATACGCAATGTCTAGAATAAAACTGATATAGGTACACATCAGCAACTTTTCATTTCATATCAACTTATTCATTACTTTTGATATACATTATTAAAACTTGATATCTGCTTATATACGGATGTAGTCAAATGTTGTTTAGAATTTTCTATAAAACGATATTTCAAAACGACCACATAGTGAGTTTTACTGTATAGTGCTGCTATTCATCCAATATACCCTTGTCCATGCACAATCACACACGCTTTTCTCTTGAACTTTCATCTGCGGCAAGGTTGGTTTCATCCCAATTTGAATGAGAATTCAATCGATAAAATATTTCTATTTCTATATGTACCATATAGAGTGATGTTGAAGTTTATATTAAAATTGTTGAAGTAAAACAAAAATAATATGTTTAATTAAAAATGACAGATTATTATGTATTTAAAAACATTTCAAAAATAATTTATTTATTAATTTTTGCATTGAAATCATATTTTATATATTGTAATCAAAACAGAAAAGAAAAATAATACATTAGATATTTTTGATGAAAAATAATAAAGATATGATAGGATAGAAACCCTTATCTATCTATCTATAAACACACACACACACACACACACACACACATATATATATATATATATATATATATATATACAATATTCAATATTTTAAAGCAAGTTAAGATAACTTAGAGATAAAAACATTTTGAGAAAATGATGTAATTAAGTGTTAAAAAATCAGAAAATTAACTTAGATGTTAAAAAATAAAGCTTTAAATAAAAATTAGACTTAGATAAGTTATGCGCGTTCAATGCTATTTTTAACATAGATTCGAAAAAAATAGAGAAAAAACATATATTTAAGAATCATTATTTTTAATAAAATGAATCAATACTTAACTTTCCCAGATGATGTTTATCTAATCAAAGTAAATAAAAGAAAATTTAGAATAAAATTGTATTTAATGGAAGAACAAGTAAAGTAATATTGTGAGACAGTACAAAGAAAACTAAGTATATGGTTCTAACTAGAAATTGTTGTATTATGAAAAATAACAAGTCAAAAATCTAAATAAATTAGAGAAAAATACCAGCAGAAAAAACCTTCACTACGATACTACAGAAAAATTCATGATTTGTTAAATACTAGCAAAAAAGAAAAAAATACATTAAAAAGAGATAACAGAGATTATATTATATTTTAAATGATCTAATAAAGATTTAAAAATATGAATAATTGGGATCACAAAAAAAATATTTTTTTTAAAAAAAAGAAAGATTGTCTAGCCCAATTAATACATAGATATATGAAATATACATAAAGACAAATTAGAAAATAAAATCATTTTATTTGTATATAAATATAGTATTAAAAATTAAGACATAAAATAAAGAGAATATGTGTAACTAATGAGAAATAGTTAGGCAACTAAAAACTATGATTAGAAAAGTAATTATATTTCATACATTTTGGAACATTTATTTACATAAAATAAATATTCCAAAATGTATGAAATATAATGTGTTTGTGTGTGTTTTCGATCTGAAACTTGATGTAAATTAATTATGTACTTAAGACGGTCTCAATAGTTTTTATGCTCTCACATAAGAGTTAAAAAGTATTATTTGAATTATGTACAGTTCTTTAATAAATAATTTGAGATAAATCTATAAAATACAGAAAAAGCTATAAGGGCATTTTCTTAATACTGACTTGTAAAGTTATAGGATATAAATAAACACTAATACATATTTTTTTGAAGAAATATCGACTGAAATTCATAGATAGAAGTAATAAATTTAGAATTAATTATTTTAAATAAAAATCAATTTTTACTCAAATTTAGTATCATAGAAAAATTAAAATTAGTATTTTTCATGAGTATTCTGTTAATTAAACGATTTTTACTTTATCCCGTTTAAGTATTTTCTTACATCATTCAGTTATTAATAATTTTCAATTGGTATTAGTTGGTTAAGAATATTTTAAGTTTTTAAGTTAGTGTCTCATAATTTTTAATGTATACATACATATATATTTATATTTTCTCATACATACATACATACATACATACATATATATATATATATATATATATATATATATATATAAATGTACACATCAAATTTGAGTTCTACAAACAATAGAAAAGTGGTTTACTGTTGAAAATGGAAAGATGGAAAATAGTTAAATTATGTATAAGTCAACGTTTGCATGGAAGAAATGTATGTCTTGATCGCGTCAATTCGTTTCTGTAAACATTCGCCGACAATATTTATTCAAAGTAAAAATAATACAATTATACTTTTAATTAATATTCTCGAGAAGTGAGAAAATAACAAGGATGTTTAAAAAAATATTAAGTGCGTTTACGATCATTCATACAATGTCATTATTTACATAGCAATACTTGTCTGAAAAGTAGTATTTTCGTTAGATGGTAAATAAATATATACATTTTTACATATCTTGAGTGCTGCGAGAACTTGCTATCGTTTCCTGTTTAGCAAACCAAATGTAGGATATCTGTCAGTGTTTATTGTTTATTTTTCGTGCTTTTACATATATGCTGCCTTTAAATGTTTTTTGTGTTTTTTCATTCGTCTCAAATAAAAAAGAAGCAATATTACGGTAATGATTAAAGAAAAATTTTGAATTTATAATTATTTATGTTGATTTGTTTCCAACTGAATTGATTGATTTAACAGTCATTTTTTTCCAAGAAAACAAATTAAAAAGGAATACATTAGGATAAAATCACTAATGGAAGTAATTTTAAATACTGACAAATGCTAGTATCCCACATATAATATCATATAACTATGCATATATTTATTCTAAAAATACAAAGAAAATATATATATATAGGTGTTTTTTTAAGAGTGATCGAAATTTAAATTGATTTCAAAGTAAATTTCTATCTAAAAACACCTTGTATATATATGTATTTATACATTTATTTTGTAGTTGTTGTTTTTTTATTCAGTTATACATGAATAATTACAATACACAATAATTTTTGTGTATTGTAAGAGAAATACGTATAAGTATTAATATAATATTCAATATTTAATCAAATATATTTTTAAATTTAATGTAATCTAATTTAAAATTGATATAAATAAATATATCTAATTTTAATATCTATTTTGGAATCCATTATATGTTCTATTGCAATATTTAAATATACTATTACGTATCCCAAAAAATACATTTAGATTACATCAAAATATTTCTGTCATATTGTAAATATTGACCATAATCATTAATTTGCATGATTTTAGGTCAGATAAAGATATTTGTATGTAGAATTCGACAAACTTAAACTAAAATAAATAAGCTTCTTAAATAATTATTATTTACATATATAGAGTCATCCAAATGCGACGCCTAGATTTGTGTTTTATTAAAAAGCAAGTATACACATGTTTCCCTATACACCACCCTATATACATGTTTCTTTTTAATAAAATACAAATCTAGGCGTCACATTTGGATAATCATATATATATATATATATATATATATATATATATATATATATATATAATATTAAAAAGAATGCAAATCCAATTAAAATATTAATGCAAATAATTTAATAATACCATTAAATATTTATGCAATAATTATAGTATTAATGTATAGGCTCTGAACAATTCAACACGAAAACAATATTATTTGATTACTAACTGTTAATAAAACTGTGTTCATGTATTTGACATGCACAATTATCGAGTAAAAGCGAATGGGAATACCATGCACCGTGATTGCATTCTTGTAGAAGGTCAAAGTTTACTATTAATTGCAGAGGTGGATTAATTTCATGAAAACCACACATCAATTTTATATACAAAATTACTTAGTATATATATATTGATGAAAATGTCTGCAACAGAGTGATGTTTATACACATACATGTATATATATATATATATATATATATATATATATATATATATATATATATATATATATATACATGTATGCATACTCTGTTGCAGATATTTTCATCAATATATATATATATATATATATATATATATATATATATATATATATATATATATATATATATATGAGATCAGCCGGTGACGTAGTGATATGCATCCTCGTCAGTCACGCGGGAGATTGTGTTGTATCCAAATTAGAGTACCCATATTATGGGTTGGGTGTGGAGCTAACAACTTCATTTTGTAAAAACATAACTGTCATGGAACTCAAACAAGAAAGTCTCTGTTGGGATTAGCATTGTGAAAAAAGCTAAAGCCCTACAAAGACTGTAGTATCGAAGAGTATTAGTAGTAGTGGTAATAGTAGTGTCTGTGTATGTGTGTATATATATATATATATATATATATATATATATATATATATATATATATATATACAAATATATATATATATATATATATATATATATATATATTTATGTATGTATGTACGTACATGTGTATGTTTGCATAATACCCATTGAATATTATTAGATATTGGGAAAGTTTTTTACTGAAGAGTTTAATATTACCTTTTTTTTATTTATATTTGTAATTGCAATAAAACATATAACTATTTTTTTAAAACATTTTTATTTCATATTTGTTTGTAAAATAATTTTTAATTAACTTACAGTTCGACATTTAACCTTTAGTTCAACCCATAATCTTACTATATTATTTATATCCTATCAAAAGTTTAATATATAACTGTATAGACATATTGAAATCAATTTAAATGAATATTTTAATGAGTTAAAATTATTTTATTACAAAAATATTTTTGCGAATAGAATTACTAATTTTGTAATTGTAATTATTAGTACTGCTAATTTGAATTTATATATATTGAATATTTGTTAAAATTGTACGTTTCGTTTGACTGAAAATACACAAACGAAGCGTACATAACGAACAAAAAATTATTTGTTGAAGTTATTCGTAATTATAAATTATACGATCGGTATTATAGAAACGATTTTGTAATTTATTTAGTTCCAGTTTGTAATTGTAATTCAATAAAGATTAAATTAAATTCATTTTATAATAAATTCATTTCCCATGAAAAATAATATTTATACGTGGGTCGTTTGATAAGTATGGTACATTTATTTATTATTTAATTTAATTGAATTTTTCAATTTAGTCTTTCTTACTTTTTTACCATACTTATCAAACATACATACATACATACATACATACATATATATATATATATATATATATATATATATATATATATATATATATATATATATGATTTTTTCTATTTATACTCTTTGGACTATAAAGAAGTATTTTTATGAATGAATATAAAATATGTATAGTTTTTTTCTACACCGTTTATTTATAAAATATTTTTTTTAAAAAAAACGTTGAAAATCAAAATGAATGTTTTATATTTTGATTTTTTTGGAAAAAATTGTTTCAATACGCTATCTTCAAAAACATTTTCGTTAATATAGCTTTTAGTGGAATTTCAATCATGGTACTAAATTATTAATTACATTACATCTGAAAGTGTTGGATACGATAAAACATGTCGTATAGTAGATAATAATAATGATGGTACACTTTTACAAGAACATAATAAAATGTATTATTAAGAATTTTCTGCTAA
Source organism: Neoneuromus ignobilis (assembly GCA_029203775.1). NCBI lineage: Eukaryota > Metazoa > Arthropoda > Insecta > Megaloptera > Corydalidae > Neoneuromus > Neoneuromus ignobilis. Next base: position 28,812,259 of record CP092087.1, read on the forward strand.
ATAAATAAAAATAATTATAAAATAAAATATATTAATTTTATATAAAAAAAAAAAAAGCAATATATATATATATATATATATATATATATATATATATATATATATATATATATATAGAGAGAGAGAGAGAGAGAGAGAGAGAGAGAAAGGAGAAATTAAAATTTAATACAATTTCTAAAAAAGTTTAATTCACTGGTAATGACTATAAAATATCTTATTAGGTTTCTTGAAAAACGATCATTGTAGTAGTAATTAAGACGAAAGTTATCTTATGTTACCTAATTCAATAAAATGTAAACTAAATAGAATGGTTTAAATATCCCTATAATTAGTCATTCTAAAATAATTAAACTGTCATATAAATTAATTTTTAAAATATTATATATATATATATATATATATATATATATATATATATATATATATAAAGAGAGAGAGAGAGAGAGAGAAATGAGCCGGAAAAATCTAAATCAGTGTTATATAAGTATATAATATTAAAAATTTCTTAAAAAATCTTTTAAACAAATACATTGTTTATTTTCCACAAATTTCTAATAACATCCCTATAATTTGTATTTCATATATATATATATATACATACATACATACATACATACATATATATATATATATATATATATATATATATATATAGATATATATATGTGTGTGTGTGTGTGTGTGTGTGTGTGTGTGTGTGTATGTATATTCATAAAAAGATAATTAAAATGTGATTTTCATGACTGCATTTAACTCTTATTTATTATGATAAAGTTATTACATACCAATAATTTAGGGATTATTTTATTTATCCATATAATTAGACATGCTAAGCATTCATAAATTAAATTAAAACATAATTCTAGTTAATCTAAATTAAATAAATATTATTAATTTTTCGTCATTCAAAATATCTTATACGTTAATATAATTTTTGTAAAAATGTTACATGAAATGAAATGAGTAATCAAATTTGTCTCGAAATCGTCTTGGGAAAATTATAACTAAAAATATAAAACCTTTTACTATGAAATCATTGTAAAAAACTCCTTACTTGAAATTAAAACACTTTCATTATATATTTATTTATACGTGACCTGTGGTAATTTATATCATTTAACATAAATACTATTGAAATATATTTTATTTTATTATTTACTTTATAAAATTAAAAATTGTAGCGCTGTGGACAGGATTCGAACCTGTGCGGGCAAAGCCCATTAGATTTCGAGTCTAACTCCTTAACCACTCGGACACCACAGCTTATACCTTGTACTATCAAATGTAAGTACTTATTGTAAACAGAAATGATAAAATTTATCAATAATACATCAATAGTTATAATCGTGTATTTCTTAAAAATCTGATATATTATTTAATAGGCATTTATAAAGCTTGCATTAATTATATAAACAATAACATTTTACATATAACTATGTGACCGTGTAAGTATGTATGTGTGTACATATATATATATATAATTTTTCATATTTAATTTTTAATATATCTTAGTATGTTTTTAATTTTGTTAATAAAAATTTGAAATTATTATATAAACTTAATTAATTGATCCTCTTCATTAAATTTCTAATTAATAAAAACTTCTTATTCATTGGTTATAATATTCTATGACTAAATTTGAAAGCTTTATAATATTATCTAGAATGATCTATCAGCAATCGATCATTCATGCATACAATGTTTTTCGAAATATTTTCAATTCCAGTTCGCTTTACAACTTAATACAATAAAAAATCAAAATAATGTCATCATTCTGTAAATTATTCATCATCAAGTTAAATATAATTATTGCAATATTAAAATTATAATTGGGAAATTTTTTCCAAATAAATAATATTTTTTAAAAATAATACTTCAATCACTTTTTTAAAAAAATGGTAAACACTAGATATTTATTATTACTTACATTACTGCATAATGTTAAATTATGTAAATTTTAGATTTGCAAAAGTTTATTTAGTTGTTTTTTTATGTTAACTGATTTTATTGCAAACAGCATAAGATAAATTCAATACCGTACTTAGAAAGAGATTTTTATTATGACCAATATAATAAATTATCATATTTAAATTCTATGTTTTCTCTACTTATTTTCCGTTTCTTTGATTTATTGGTAAAATTGTTTTCTATGCATTTCATTATATCTTTGAAATTTTTTTAGAAATTTTTTAAGTTCGAATGAAAAAAGTTTAAATGTTATTTTAGTATTTTTATAATGATTGACAGTAAATGCTTGCTGTTTTTTGAATAAATTATTTATGATAATTTTGAATGCAGTTCATTCATCATATTTAATATTAATTATTAACTGTTCAAATATTTCATCCGAAGTTAATGTTCTAATTTGAGTTTTAATAATATGTATATTATCGTTAAGTGAATATCTTAACATCTAACGATGACTTTAGGACTAAAAATGATTGTAAAAAGTGAAAAAAATAGTGTGCTAACTGTGAACAACAGATGAAAATAAAATAACTGGATTACAGATAAGAATACAAACAAAAATAATTGTAATAATACGAATTATATTCATGTTAAGTACATTTAAAATCAAAAAAAACATTCAAAATAACAAAGATACTATACGAGGGGCCGTTTGATAAGTCCGTGTAATTTCCGAAAGATGGCACCACTGGTGCATATCGAGGTTATTTTTAATTAGTAGCACCTCTTGGAAGAACACACATCAAGTTTCAAACATAAAAATAATTGACAATAATTGGAATCAATTATTTCATGGACGAAAAAGAATTTCGCATAACACTATTTAAAATACGCCTCAGGAGACTAAACAAAGCTTGAAAACATTATGGTGACTCTGCACCTTCGATTAGTGCGGTTTATAACAATTTTCGGAATCATTGAAAACGCCCTGTTGAGGTCACCACTCCAGAAATCATGAAAATCCATGATATTTAAAGTGCGTAAACTTATTAACGATATTTATTTTGCAAACCAACATTTGGACATGAAAAAGCTATCCGCCAAAAATGATCGACCAAAAACGAGGTCGTGTGAAGTATTATCATTAAAATCCGCAGGACTTTGTCGTTTTAAAAATGAAACATGGATATATATTTAAAATGGGTTATCATTTAAGTTCAATGGCGAAACGCAAGGAATAATCTATCGACTATTTTTTAGAAAGGGTAAACCGTTACAGGTGCATATTTAATATTGCATTGATTAGTCCAAAAAAGTCCTCTTTCATCATATGAAAACAATATTTACATCAGACTTGGCTCCAAAGAAATTTTTATAAAAATTGCAAACGAATGACTATTTTATAGACTTGGACAAATCCTATTATTCGGAAGGGATCAACAAACTAGAGCAGCGTTGAATGAAGTGTATAAGCCTAAAAGGAGACTATGTTGAAAAATAAAAACGATTTATTCAAAAAAATTAAGCAGTTTTTATTTTTACACGGACTTATCAAACAGTTCATTAAAAACGTGTGGATATTATTAAAAAGATGAAATATTATCATTAAAAATTTTTGTTTTAAAAAATATATATTTGAATTTATTTAAGTTCAACGAAACCTTATAGTTTTTAGATAACTGAATTAATATTTAATTAAATATAATATGAACATTATTTACTCAGAGAATTATATAAAAAAATGATGTAAACATTTTATAAACATTAAATATGCAAAAATTATGAAAATATTTCGTATAAAACCGCATAAAATTTTGCAAAGAAAAAAATTCAAATAACGATATTTCCTGATCATATGATTTTTGTACTGTTATTGTAATATAATAAATTTAAATTTATTTATGTCAAAATTTAAAATTATTTTATATATATATATATATATATATATATATATATATATATATATATATGTATATACATACACGTGCCTATGTATGGATATATATCTGTCTTCATAATTAAAACGTAAATACGATCTTTAATATTTGATTTTATATTTTAATTATTTTAATGCTATATAATTACAACGTATGTAAATAACATATATTTATTAAATACGTTAAAATCATCATAATTCTCATATTTGATCAAATACATACTTTTTCTCTCTTCGTATATTATACATGTGTGTTTATAAATGTTAAATAACATACCAACATACTTCTGGCGTTTTATCAGTAAGTTATTACTTTTTACTCTAAATATTAATTATTTACCATATATTTATAATTATACAATAATCAAGATCATACGAATAGTAAATTGTTATATGTTTCGACTAATCCTTTCAATTATTTCAATATGTTTTATAAGAATAGTATTTGTATAATTTTTACAAGAACGTCAATAAAATATTTTCTGTGAACATAATATAAATTATACATATTGGATGATAACATAGAGATGGATAACAAGGATTAAATATGTAAAAAACACTAAGAATTTTATTTTTTGAGAGTACTGGAAGAATAATCTCACTATTAAGTTATTGCTATGGAGTTTGAGTTAAATTGGAGGTTAATAACATCATTAATAGCAAAGTAAACAAACCATATGATATGAAAATGATGACTCTTACAGTAAGATTTTTAAATTCAGTAAATGATAAGTATATAGATATAAAGCAATAAATGTTTTATTGATAAAAATTAAAAAATTCAAATGAAATTAAATTCAAAATAGTATATTGCTGAATACTGTATATATATATATATATATATATATATATATATATATATATATATATATATATATACACATACACACACATTCATATATAATATACAATGACGTGCAAAAATATTCGCCATATGGGCTTATGTTACCCATATGGCGATTGATATAATTCAAGCTTATTGATATAATTCAATAAGTCGTTAAATAAAAAAAATATTTAATTAGAAATAAATACATTGAATATTATATTTATTATCAATTAAATATATATTTTTTTAATTTAACGACTTCATTGAATTATATTAATAAATTGCTTATGTTATCCATATGGCAAATAGTTTTGTACGTCAGTGTATATAATTTTTAAAGTTAAAAAAATGGTTAAATAAAATTACAATGTTTTTATTTTATATAAATTATATATTACATTTTTTTATAAAAGAAATAATGTTTTAGTTATGTTTTTGAAAAAATTCTTGAATTTTTTTAATATATAGAAAATTAGTAATTTTTATGGCAGAAATGATAAATGAACATATTATAAATTGATAAATAAGTTTATTTTCAATTTACATTAAATGAATTTTATCCTTAAATGTATTGAACAAGTACAATTATCTGATAAGTAATTATACAGAATGTTTTTTTTTATGTAAAGGCACCATTTTGTTTTACCGCCATTGCTTTCAATAGCGTCTGCTGTCAGTTGTGTTTCTATTGTTGTAGAGTACGGAATCTTCGAGGGATAAGCATGAAGCTGACAACCTCATCTTGTAAAAAAAATAACTGTTGATAAGCTTTCAAATGAAAGGCTCTATTGAGCTGGTATTGTCAGAGAAGCCTGGAATTGGGATAGTCTGTGGAGTCGATGATGATGATGATACAATATATAAGCAATAACATTATTTTCTCAGTTGTATAATTGTTATTTTCTCGATTGTATAATACTAACGCGCGTGTCAGTACGTTATTACTGTACTTTAAACAAACGTACAGATTGTGAGCTTTTCGTTAAAGAAATTCTCGGAAACCAATGTTCTACTTTTCTATATATATCTAAATATACCCAGTTTTATTTAGCATAAAAGATTTATGTTGATTTTTATAAGGAAATCTCGTCTTAATAATAAATCTAATTTTCGGTTAAACGTTTGAACAGAAATGTAAAAATACAAATCATTTTTTTTATTTTCATTATTTTTTCAAAAACAGTATATCTGGTTTTGTTTGTCCTGTTTTCACTCAATATATGATTTTATTTAAATGATAACTATCATTATTGTATTTTTAATTCTGTAACTATATACACATACATATGTTTATACTTCAGTTTATAGCAACTTGTTCATGTAATATTTATATTTACAATATATAGATTGTGTAATAAATACATTACTATTAAATCTCGAAATCTCTCTTTGATTAAAAATAAATGTCAGCATTGTAATTCCTCTCAGATATTCAATCGTATTTCGTAGCAAAATCAAGTAAAATAATACAAAAAGTTGTAGATAGTGTCACTTGCGAGTGGGCAGATCTAAATGCGGTCTTGTTAGTATTTACATAAGAACACAATGTAACTATATACGCGTCAGCTAGCGAACAAGCTCACAAATACTTTATTTCATTCTGACAGCAATGGTTTTCATTCAACTTGCTTTTCTCTGATGCTGCTATCTCTTCACAAAATGGAAATAAATGCCGCGTGTAAAATAGTGTCTGTCAAATATATTTTATAAGAAGGAGTTGAAGTCATAATTTATGTCGTATTAACACAATGCAAGTATTTGTGATTTTTTCTTTACACAAACACTTTTATTATTTTATATGGAAAACATGCATGTAACCTGTTGATTGTGTTTTAGCACAGTTTTTTATCTCGTAAAATATATAATAATGCGGCCATAAAATATTAACTGTTATTTTAATACTTATATATAAGTAAACACATATTAGCATGTACATACATATATGCATATATATATATATATATATATATATATATATATATATATATATAATGGAATTTTGCCTATTTATGGATGTGTAGTACATGATAACTGAAAATAAACAAAATTTAAGTATCATGAGTAAATAATTAGTATTGTGTATATCCTAAATAATGATTCATAAAAATAACTACAAAAATAAAGTATTATCTTAATTGTATTTGTACACAACATACAAATTAAAGTCAAAATGATTGCATTACGATAATTACTTTCAATACATCCCGACTGTTCTCACTTATGGTAGTAAAATTTAAGTCTGAAATTTCAGAATAATTTAGCGACTTCACACTATATAAAGCAGCATAGAAGAGAGAAGAATAATTAGAAATAACATACAAAAACAGAAATAAAAATAAGTGGATTTGAAAAAAGGCTAAAATTACGAACGTTATAACAGGAATGAAAAGTTTACAATGGAAATAGGCTTATTATATATAGTATATTTCTTGCTCATTATAATATATATAGCGAAGAGGAGATCAAAAATAATGGATAGCAAAAATAATTAATTAGAAAACCAAAAATAAAAAAGGTCTAAGAAGAAATCCATGAACAGATAAGATAGAGACAAGAAAATTTGTTGGCGTGGAATGAAAGATCATTCAGTAGTTAAAACAATAAAAAGAAGCTACTGATGATAATGTTATACATATATATATATTATATATATATATATATATATATATATATATATATATATGTATTTATAAATAGGAATTTCTCTCTAAAATATAAAAATATTTATCCGAATAATTTTTATCAGGTTTTGAAGATATATAATTCACATTTTTTTTATTATATTATTTTATTTTTAATATATATTTTTCTTTTAGTACGTGGACGAAAAATAAAGCTATTTAGAAAACTTTACGTGAAATGGTCACCAGTTCAAACACTACAACGCCAAATATATATATATATATATATATATATATATATATATATATATATATGTATATGTGTGTGTATGTGCGTGTGTGGAGGTTGAGTGTTATGATATAGTGAAAAACAATATAGAATAGTAGAAAATATAATAAAATATACATCATAAAGTTTACGGTAACTTGAAAATATTGATTGGATGTTATTAGCTTCCTTAACTTATGTTGTTATTACATCAACAATAATTTATAAACAAAAATATATTATTTCATAATAACTAATCTATCTCTCTTTCTACCCACATATATATATATATATATATATATATATATATATATATATATATATATATATATATATATATATATATATATATATATATATATATATATATATATATATATATATATATATATATATATATATATATATATATATATATATTTTTATATATATATATATATATATATATATATATATATTATATATATATATGATATAATATATCCCATATCCGCATTATTTTTTTAAATTTCTTAGTATACATAGCTGCGAAATACAAGATTAAAGACCATTAAAATTTAAGGGATATATTTTCTATGATAAATTTTGATACTAAAATTATATATATATATATATATATATATATATATATATATATATATATATATATATATATATATATATATATATATAAAGGGTCGTTTGATCAGTTGTGTTTACATTTATGCCAGTTTCATTTCATTTATTTTTATTCATTAATTTTATTAGACATTTCAAATAACAAGAGAAAATCTAACAGATAATTAATTTATTAACTGAACTAGACAATTGTTAACTGTTTTGCAATATTATCCTTTTATATCTATAAATCAGAATTCGGTGAACTGATTTTAATTTTTTTATCGATTTAAATATTTCTATATAAAGCATTATCAAAAAATCAATAATTGAATTAAATTTCTTTGGTATACGTTTAAAATTTAAATACAAGATTAACACATTTCGTATAATTTCTCATTAAAATTTAATAACATATATTTTCTATGATAAATTTTGATGCTAAAATTATTTCTTTATTCATTATATTTTAATATATATATATATATATATATATACATAAGAGGGTCGTTTGATAAGTGTAGTAAAAAAGTAAGAAAAACTAAATTGAAAAATTTAATTAAATTAAACAATAAATAAATTTACCATATTTATCAAACGAAACTCTTATGTATATATATATATATATATATATATATATATATATATTTCTGTTTGTGCATATTATACAAAAACAAATACAATACTTATACGGGCGATTAAAAATAATAGTGATGTGCAAATTTGATGTTTAATAAAGCAACTCAAAGAGTAATTTTATGCATATGACGGTTAAATTTAAAACTTAGTTGTTTATTTTCCATTTCAACGCATTCAGGTAAGAAACGGTGGTAAGTAAATAAACTTTTTTAAAATTCTCTTAGGAAAAAATATATTGATGTTTTATAAAAGAAAAAAAAGAATATCAGAATATACGATATCCCTTTCAATGGTTAGGAGCAATTCATTTTGTATATAACTACACTTTTTTTAATTCCAAAAAATAAAATGTTTAAAATCATTTAATTCTTATATTTATACACATACACACAAATATATATATATATATATATATATATATATATATATAAGGTCATTCAAATGTGAGTCTAGATTTGTGTTTTATTAAAAAGAAATAAAAGAAACTATACACATGTTTCTTTTAATAAAACACAAATCTAAGCTTTACATTTGGATGACCAATTATATATAAATATATATATATATATAAATATATATATATATATATATATATATATATATATATATATATACACGAGGGTCGTTTGATAAGTATGGTAAATTTCTTTATTGTTTAATTTAATTAATTAATTTAATTTAATTTTTCAATTTAGTTTTTCTTACTTTTTTACCATAATTATCAAACGACTCTCGTATATTTGTATAAATAAATTTGTGATTTGATTTCTTTATTTTTTAAATTAACAAATAATGATATTATTAAAGATATATTTTAAGCCAGTAATTTTTCTCATAAAATAAATATTACAAGAGTTACATTAACAATATTTATACTTTTCAAATATATATTTTTTGGATTAAATTTTAATCTATTATAAAAAGGGGAATAAAATTACAAAATTAATTTCAGCAAATAAAATGATTAGCTTTTGAAACAGAAAATATAGGATAATAATGAATGCAAATTAAACTAAAAATTTAAAGTATTATATTAAATTGTAATTAAAACTTGAATATAAACAATAAAGAATATTGTAATATTTTGTTATTAATTAAGGTTAATTTTATTATTTGAATAGTAGACATAATTATATTATATTGTAAGCGTGTAAAATTCTATGTATACACACACACATATACATATACATATATATATATATATATATATATATATATATATATATATATATATATATATATATATATATATATATATGATTTAATACTTCAAACGATTTAGCATCAGGAATTGTTTTTAATTAAGGAACATTTCTCAAAAGCTGAGACATTGATTTGTTTATAGATTGGGGAAAGAACTCTGCTCTGATATGAAAATAAAAGTATAAACATCTTCAGAAAATTTCAGTTAAAAATATTAAAATAGGCACATACAAATATTTTACAAATCATTTTCGTATTGTGTGATGAATGTATATAGATGTTTAATATATTTGTACTTTCTTTGAAGTAGATTCACTTGAAGTTGAAAATCGAATTTGACAGACTGACATTTATAAAATTATATAGATAATTCTGACACATGTGGGTAAATATATATATATATATATATATATATATATATATATATATATATATATAGTATGTATATATTTAGTATTAATAATGCTTAAAATCTATTATTGTTTAAACAGTAAGTATTCATACATCAAAAGTGATCTAGCATTATCAGAATGAAAGAAAATATTCTTTTTGTTCACCAATTTTGTTTTTTTTTATATTAGGTTGGCAAATATCTCCCTTCCGCCTTCTGGTCTTTTGAATTTCGCAGCTATGTACAAAAAAAAAAAAAAGCGGAAGGGAGATACTTGCCAACCTAATACTATTTTATTCTATTCGGCTAACTCAGTCAATGGTAATACAACATTATGAACAGAAAATGCATTTTATTAAACACCATATTTTCACTCTGTGGGGGTTAAAGTAATGCTGTATTTCTAAAAATAGAAAGATGTAAATTATTTATTAACAATTATTCATTATATTGTAATATAATATTAATTTTATAACTAAAATTCAGTAATGGTATAATTCCGGTTATTTCGTTTAGTGTAAAAATAATTTAAAAATACATTCTCAGAGAAAAATAAAATATGGAAAATTCATAATAAAGAATAAATACAAAATCTGATTTATATAGTAAATAGCGCTATAGATTTATTTATGGTATGGAGATGTATGTCGGTTATCATTGTAGAGAAACTAATACTTAATAATTAAGAAATGGATCTATGTGAACATTTTAAGGTAACGATTGTAATTTAGTATAACGAATTATATTTTCAAGGATACTGGACATTCAAATATAACAGTTCAACTGTATTAAATGAATGGTTAATTACAAACTTATCTTAAAAACTGTGAACTGATTTTAAAAGATAAATACAGAAATAATTGATAATAAAACATTAAAAACAAAACGGATTAAAAAATAAATTAATTACTAAATAAGAAACATTAGAAACGTGTGGGAGAGGGGAGGGACTTCAATAGCCCAAAGATTATCTAAATTTTTTTTCCTAGATTCGGACCATAACTTATGTTAGAAGTAAAAAGATTAACGCTTTGCTGTAGCACACTCGGAAGAAAAAAGGTATACAGTGTACAAAAAAAAATTGTTAGATTATATGGATTAATGAACAGTAACGATTCAACAATACTGAATTTTACTGACAAGAATAAAAATCAGATCAAACAAAATAAAATCTGACTAAAAAATTGTAAATTAATGAAATATCAGACGAATGCAGATTAAAAAGTAATGAATCCATGCTTTGTAGAATATCAAAAGTGATTACATCAAAAAGCGACTACAAAGAAAAAAAATTATTGGTAATGTTTTACAAATTATTACAAGTTTTAATTAAATATTTATACCTTTTTAATGTGTAATTTTCTGTCACTTTTAAAATGAATAGAAAAAAATTTTTTTTTTATATTTCAATTATTATACAATTTAATTTTTAACGAGAACGTTAAAACAATTGTATGAAATGTTAATAATATATATATATATATTTAGAGAGAGAGAGAGAGAGAGAACAAGGACAAAAAGATATTAAATGGATTTAATTAAATTGATATTGTAGACGTGTGTACTTATTTTCAAATATCTTAATCTTTCAATCAAAAATACCATAAATACGATCACAGAATATATATATATATATATATATATATATAAACATCAGGTCATCCGTAAAGTTTGAGTCGTTTTATTGTTGTTCAGCAAAATTCATTATGTACTATTAATACACATATCACATAGAATCATTATTTGTCTCAGTCAATAATTTAATGACAAAGGCAATCATTTATATTTTTTGTTGCGTTACTTTTATAAAGAATTTTTCAAAATTGAAAATCAGTAATAATAAAATAATTTTTTTCCATATAATGTTGTACGAATTTAAGAAAGAATGCAATGCAGCGTACATGCAGAGTACAGTTAAAACATATGAAAAATGTATATAGTGAAGACACTGTAGTTAAAATAACCTGCAAAATGTGATTCGTTAGATTTCATGTCGGAAATTTCAGTCAAGGATGAATTCACTTTTTAGAATACCATCTAACACCGATGACGACTAAATCCGTATGAGTATATATATATATATATATATATATATATATATATATATATATATATATATATATATATACAAACAAAATAAACACAGTAAATAATTATTGAATTTTTATGAGTATTGAAAAAATCGAAATTAACAGTACATGATCACTTACAGAAAATGAATATGACGAGTCGGTATAATGTATAGGTGCCTTATTTTCTTTCTAAAAAAAAGTTGTTGAACAAAGTACTGGAATGTGTTTTATTGCTTGCTGAGAATAAAAATAACCTATTTTTTAGTTTTCAGTTATAGACGAAGAGAAATAAATATTATTCAATAATGTAGAAATAAAAAGGAGTTGATCTAAATAATGTGAAGAATCTACTCTTGTTTCTTTAAAAACTAGATTAAACTCAAAAAATGAAATCCTTTGCATTTGATATGATTGTAATGGTATAATATATAGTCATCGAAATGTAACGCCTAGATTTGTGTTTTAATTAGAAGAAACTATACACATGTTTCCTTATACACCACCTTATACACAAGTTTCTTTTTAATAAAACACAAATCTAGGCGTCACATTTGGATGGCGCTATATAAAAAAGACATTAATTGTTACAAGATACTTCGTCCAATCAGAGAATTTAAAAGTAGTAATTTAAGAAAAACTCTCATAGATTTAATAATATAATACTTTGACGATTCCTGCAATGCCATCGAAATGTATATTATCTATTGTTGTTATAAACACCAAAGTGAATAATAAGTGATCATTGAATACTTTCTAATATCTTGTAGCGTTGGGGATAATAAATGCAGCGAAAATTAAACGACATCCATTAGGATGCTACCATTCACTTTACTTATTTAATGTTGGGCCATTGAATTATTATTTATTTCGATTGTTTTAACACTCTATTAAAGGAAAAAATTAACAATATCAGTGATATGAAACGTGAAAGTCTTTAGAGATGACATTCAAATTTAAATCTTGTTCTAAGATAATAATAAATAATGGAAATAACATAATAAATTAAAAATAATATATATATATATATATATATATATATATATATATATATATTTATATTTATAGATAGATACAATTTTTTTTTCAAAAAAAAATTGTACGATTTTTCTAGTGACCTAGTAATAAATATGTCGCAAATTTCTATGAAAGTTGAAATAACAATATTTTTTATACTGAATTCACTTCTTTGTTAAAATATGACAATAATTAAGGATCCTAAAAAAATGTTATTTACCTTAGTAATTGACATACGCAATTTTAAATAATTTCATAAATAGTAGATGACTTTTATTTCTGCTTGTATACTTTTATTAATAAAAAGCTGTTTGTTTTGAAATTTTAGTAATTAACAAGTACATTTATAGAAAATTATTATATACGTGTGAAGTAAATATTTGTGTAATTACAACTATTGTTAAAATCAATTAACTTTATTAAACTACAGTGTTGTATTTTAACAATATATTGATTGCTACAAATCGCTGGTATAATATATTTACATATTATATTTAATAACAGATATAATAATATTTCTGTATTCAAATAAGAATAGTTTATTACAAATAAATTGTAAGGATTGTAAGTTATTTTTTAAATTGATCTTTGTACTATTTAGATAAGTATTTGATTATACTTTGAATTATTCTGGTTTATTTATAGAAAAGTATTTACTAAAAAGATAAAACACATATTTTTGCTGTTTAAATAATCCTAGTTTTTTTGTAAAAAAGGAGGAAGAAATAATATGATATAATAATTTAATACATTTTGTCAATAAAATTATGAAAAATTATAAGAAAAGTAATGTTTACACAATTATTTAATGTATATTATATATATATATATATATATATATATATATATATATATATATATATGTTTACACACAAAAATTTTAACTGTATTGAGATTTCCTATAGTTTGAATCATTCACAAAATCAATCACTCTCAAAAAGTGCTCATAATATGTAAAGGAAATAATAAACATAAAGATACGATTTGTATGAAAATATATTAAGAATGAATATTCTTAATATATTTTTAATAATATATTAAGAATAATGAATATTCTTAATATATTTTTCTTAATATTCATTCATTCATTTCTAAAAAAATTGCCTTGTTACAGTATTAATGTTATTTATCCAAGAGAATAATTAATTGAGGTGGTTTTTTCTTGCTTTCCTAAATTGTGTTATATATATATATATATATATATATATATATATATATATATATATATTATATATAGTAACGATAACAATATCAAATTAAGCTCTCCAACCGTAGATTGAACACAATCTCCTGCGTGACAGGTGATGATACATACCAGTACGCCACGGTTGGCTATTAAGAATATATTAATTCTTAAATCATTTATCTTGTATGAATAAGTAACAAATTAATTATTTTAAGTGATAATAATCAATATAATAACAGTGTAATTGTCAGCGAAAGTTAAAATATAAATTTAATTAAAAAAGATTGAACTATTATTAGATTTACATAATAATATATAAAAATATTTATATTATCATTACGCACGCACACACACACACACACACACACACACATATATATATATATATATATACATACACACAGACACACACACACACACATATATATATATATATATATATATATATATATATATATATATATATAAATGTAAAAAGAGTGAAGTAAAAAGTAGAAGAGAATCATAAGATAATATGGAAACAAAAAATGTCTTACTGATGCCTTGGTCACTACTAAACTTGAGAGAAATATTTATAAAAACTTCAATGATATCAAAAAAAGATATTTAATAATATTATAATTATGTAATAACTATATACTTGTTTAGGTTTGTAAATTCAATTATAGAGGTTCCAATTTTACAACAGTCTTTATTACATTTTACTTCACTCAATTCCATTTTTTACAACCTCAACTGAGGAAAACTTTTTTTTTTTAAAAAAAACAAGAGTTATGTTCAAAATAGGATCACGGCTATGTTGTTATGAACAAAAAAAAAGAAAATAATATATTTGTGACGAAGAAGAGAATAACGAGGACTGTTAAAGTTTGAATGTAAAAAGCATGGTTTTACCAGAGGTTAAGGAGTTAGATATAACTCAAATGTTTAACATACATAAAATTGTTTTACAGAAAAAAGTAATGAAATTTATAAAAACAATAATGAAAAATTGCCAAGAAATACTTGACACTTAGAAGAAAATTTAACTGATACGAGAAAGCAAAAAATAATTTAAAAGGATTAATAAATGTCACAATGTAAAAAAAAAACACTTTTGTTTTTGATTATTTAATTTCATCTTTTAATCATTATATAAATGTGTATGGTATATCACAAAATATATTGTATATATATATATATTAGGTTGGCAAATATCTCCCTTCCGCCTTCTGGTCTTTTGAATTTCGCAGCTATGTACAAAAAAAAAAAGCGGAAGGGAGATACTTGCCAACCTAATATATATATATATATATATATATATATATATATATATATATATATATATATATATATATATGTGTGTGTGTGTGTGTGTGCGTGTGTGTGTATAAGTGTTTATTAACTTCAAAAAACGTAATTTATTTTGTAATATTTTAGAGATTGAAATATTAGTGATTATTAAAAATATATTTCTATTTTTATCACATACATACGTATACGTACATAAACACACACACACACACACACACACACACACACACACATATATATATATATATATATATATATATATACATACATATAGAGCAATACCTTGCATAGTCCGGTTTCACTATAGTCTTGTTTGAAATTTCCAAAAAAAACAATTTTTTTACTTAAAAAAAAATCCTAGTAAAAAGTTTTTCTTGAAAAAATCTCAAAAAATTAATACATGAAATTATTTTTATACGCATATTTTCAAGTTTTTCCCTTTATTATGTAAACAATAAAAAAGAGAACTGAAGTCGTATATGCACAATTGCGTATCGTATGCGTAGATCTAGTTTTGTGGTCTTTCTTTTTCCATTAATTTTCGATTCGAAATTCTAGAATAAAGTCGATTTTTTGATTATTAAATTTTAATATCCCATTTGAAAATGAATTTAAAATGAATGTATGAACCTCTAATTTTGTTTTGTTGATACATACAAACATTTGAATATATTATCCTCATTTTATTTATTGAAAAACAGGAAAAAAATTGTTTGGAACCAATTAACGTTTTTTGTATATAGTTAGTGTTTCGATTAGTCCGGTTTCAAATAGTCCAGCTAATCAGTGGAACCGATTAGCCGGACTATGCTAGGTATTGCTGTGTACATATCATAATCTGTTCACAGACTATTCCAGTCCCCGGCCTCTCTGACAAATACCAGCTCAATAGAACCTTTTTTGTCAAAGCTTTTCGACAGTTGTTTTTTTACAAGATGATGTTACCAGCTCATGCTCAACTCTCGAAATGAGAAACTTTCCGACTGGGAATTGAACGCAATCTCAAACATAACAAGCGGTAATGCAAATTACTATGGTACCCAGTCAGACAAATATATATATATATATAATCATAAACCTCTTTATATAGACTAGTGTATGATGACCTTTCTCGAAACTTTTCAATTCCAACAAAACAGTAAATAGTTTCATTTATATTTAAATGTTGTTATATTTTCAGTCAGTGGATTAGTATGTTTCTTTTGTGAGAAAATTAATATATTTAGCTGATATTTAATATTTGATGAGTTTGAATTTGCTATTATATATTGTTATATACGTGATAAAATAAACTTGATCAGATTATTCTTATAATAGAAGTAACATTTCGAACTGGAAATATTAGCGTAAAGAAAGTTGAATAAAAAAATATCTAGTTCTTGAACGATATTTTCAACAATATAATTTCGATATATTTATAACTGTAAGTACCTGAATATCAATAACGTGAGTACCAGAGATACAAAAGGATATGACTCATATACGTTCGTGTATATATGACGATTGGTTACGGGTGTGTTTTGCAATGAAGTTGTTGGGATCGTACAAAAAGTATGACGGATTGAAGAGCTCTAGGCAAAAAATCGCTATCTCTTACTGATTCGTAAGATCATGGCTATCAAATTCAAATAGCCTTGTGCATACGACTCTAGTTACTTGTATTACTAATATAGATTCAAATACTCATAGTTGTTTTATATTGTCTTTTTTCAATTATATTTCTGTATCAGTCTCTAAACCTTCGATCAATGAAAAATTAAGATCACTGGGTATAATAAAGTTTTTGGTAAAATAATAAAATAGTCACGAGAATATTACACTTTATTTCAGAATAGATACATATGAGTTTGTTGTAGTATATCATATATATATATATATATATATATATATATATATATATATATATATATATATATATATATATATACATACCTGCCAATAAGGATTTATGACTTTATTATACAACAAAACCTGATTTTAAATCGTCATTAAAGATAGTTTATATCTAAAAGATTTTTATGTTTATAAATTAAAAAAGAACATAACCCAAGACTAAATAGAAATTATTAATGAAATGAAAATAAATAATCTGCAAAATCGATTACTTAAGTTTTATGAAAATCATTCTATGTTATGATAAATAAAGTTTATTAAATGTAATAGTTTCAATTATAATTAAAACTTTATGACATAATTACAACATGTAAATTACAAATATTAATAATTAATTGAATGTACTTTTTACAATACAAAGATATAAACTTAATTATCAATTTTAAATATGATACTATTTATGATAACAAGATTATTTTATAAATGATTATTGTTGTGATTTTTTTATGATTAGAAATTGAAGTAAAAACTTAAAATAGACTATAAATTATCTATATTGTGAATCTGTAACTAAAATATTATTAAATTAAATTGCCATTCACATATATATGCACATAATAACTATATACATATTTACATACATACATACATACATACAAATATATATATATATATATATATATATAATATCAATATCATCATTAGTTTCATTATATTTACTGCAGGATATAAGCATCTCCCAAAACTTTCCATTTTGATCTTATATATTTCTCAATCACTATTATAATTAAAACTACATTCTAATTAGTGTTAGTTCTTTTTAAAAAAAATATGTTTAGAAGAAAAAACTTTTTGGTTGCATTTTTATTAGACATATAAATTTCATATTATATTAAAAATGTTGCAAATAAATTACTTATGTCCTTTCTTATCAGTTTTCAACTAAAGTAATAAAAATATTTCCATTTTTTTTTTAAATTTTTACTTTAACTCTTTATTATTCTTTTTTTCGTTATTTATTAATGTTTGTAGTTATTAAACGTCGAAGAAAATTAATATACTGTATATAAACAGTATATTAATATAATTATCAGACTAATGTTGATAGAGTATTTGATTTTTTGGAAGTTATTAAATTTATGTTTAAATATACCTTAATATATTTTATTTCTTAAATAATTTTACTATGTTTTTGAACATTTCTTAAATTTTAAGCATTAACACAAATTAATATTTTACCCCAACTTCACTAGAATGTACAAAATTGTTCAATATTGGCTTATAAGTCACTTTACTTCAATTACTTTCTTAATGTGAATTTTGAAATATACTCGTATGTTATCATTATCAGAAAGTTGTGTTAAAATTCGATACTTAATAAATAAAATTATTAATTAAACGAAATATAACTGAATGGTATTAAAATACTTCGAAGGTTTTTTTCCGATTTACTAATAGACAATTTTTATCTATTTATCTTTTTCTATCAATAAAATAAAAATTATAACATTTGACTTATGTAAATATTTAGAGATAATATTAAAATCATCTTTATCATGGAACGGAAATATTTTAATTATTATAAGCTAAGCTCATAAGAATTTTATTTTCAAAAAAAGAACAATTAAGAGATATTAAATATTTGTTAAAAAAAGCTTACTTAACTTTGGCAAGATCTTTGTTTAAATATTACAAGAATGAATGAGATTCGTAATCAATAACAAAAACCCAAATCAAAAAAAAATCTCATTTCGAAATACAGAGTCATTTCAGAATGAATAGTTTTGGTGAATTGATTAAGCAGCTCGAGTGTGACAGTTTTGTAAGTAGACAAAGATTCGCAACTTTAATTTGTGTATTTAATGTTTTATGAATTATCCGACCTCTGGTAATTTTAATTAAAAAATAGCTTCTCTTTCTTTCTTTATTAGAAATGATCACGCGTTAAAAATTAAACAGAAACATTACAAAAAAAGGACAAATTGAGAAAGTTCAATCTTTCATTAAAGTGTTCAAAATTAGAAAGCTCTTTATTTAAATATTTTCTCAACACCATCTTCTATAGTTAAGGCTTTTAAAAATCAAATTAAGAGAGGTCAAATGTATTAATATAAATTGTATCAAAATTAGAATCCCTACCACATGATTTTAAATCCTAATCAAGCATATTGTTATTATTATAATTATTATATAATTTAATAGATTGAGCAATGAGAACTCATTGCATGTATTGTATTATATTAAATCAAATGAATTTTTATTCATATCATTTCAGGGAACATAAAACGTGCATAGATATATAACTAAATTCTATCCAACAATTTATTGTGGAGTAATTGTTTGTTATTTTATTATTTTTTGAATTAGTTTTACATGAATTTCTAAAATTTAGGAGCGTCTTGTAGCTAATAGTATTTGAAGTCACATATATTCGACTTGATTAATATTTAAGAGAAGTGTATAAAATTTGATAGATAATATTATATATTATATTTTATTAATATTAATATGAATATATATATATATATATATATATATATATATATATATACATTTAAAGTACGGTAATATAAATTATAACTTAAAATAAAACATTATATTACAAATATTAATTTACTATTTAAGCATATATTATTTCTTTCAGATACGAGCTTGATTACATATATGATTATTTTATTTTTTGAAACGTAAATTAAAAATGCACAAAATAATTTATAAAATGAAAAGGAGTTAAAAAGTTTTCAATAGAAAAATATGTGAAACAGAAGATATGTAGACAATTATTCTAAATTAAAAGATAATCAACATAACAATGTTATTTATTGTAATTCATTAATCCTTCTGATAAAATGATTTTATACATATGTTTGTGAGACACATTAAAAATAATTTAATCAGTCATAACAAAATAGTTTACAATTAGGTTTATACAATCTAAGTTTTGATCACATGCAATACAAGACAATTTTAATTTTTTTCTTATTTCAATGGCGATTTTTTTATAAATTTAATAGTGCATGACCATGATCGTCATGAACGCTGAAGATTATTAATTAGCAAATGCAAGTTATAATATGCGCTTTAAGAAGTTAAAATATAAAGTAATATATATATATATATATATATATAAATATATGATGACCCAAATGAGACTAAAATAATAGAAAACGATAGTAAGCAAGTAAATGTATGTTGAAATCCTTCAGTCTCATTTGGGTCTCAATCTCTACCTCCCTCCCTCCCTCCCTCCCTCTCTCTCTCTCTCTCTCTCTCTCTCTCTCTCTCTCTCTCTCTCTCTCTCTCTATATATATATATATATATATATATATATATATATATATATATATATATAGCGTAAGCGATTTCAAAATTATATTTAAGATACTATTTTTAACCATAAAAAGGACACATTTAATTAACGAATTCCTTTAATTATTCTCAAATAATATTTAGTATAATTTTCCTGAAAATTTAAAAAATAGTTTGTATTTATTTGTAATGTAAAGCAAATAACAATATTTTAAATTTTTATTTAAAAACATAAAATTATCATTACTTTTCTGAACATTGTGAATAGTCATTTGTGATTTAAACAACATTGCAAATTTAAACTAAAGTACAATATATCTGAGTGCAAACACACAAACACACACACACACACACGCACACATCTATATATATATATATATATATATATATGTGTGTGTGTGTGTGTGTGTGTGTGTGTGTGTGTGTATGTGTGTGTATGTGTATATGTATGTGTATGTTGTGTAGAGAAACGAAGGGAGAAAATAATAAAAATTCACATAACAAAAACTAGATACAAAAAATATACCCTTTGTTTAAGTATTCACTCACTCACATACACGCATATATATATATATATATATATATATATATATATATATATATATATATATATATATATATATATAGGATATATATATACAAATAATATATATACACATAATATTAAATTTTTTTGAATATATGTTCATTAACGTATTATATTGAATAACAAAATATCTTTTAGTCTAACAATTATTTTTTTCCGCTTAAGCACCTGTAAATAATAATAAAATTCATACCTTTTGTTCTGTGAATTATTTTCATTACGGTGGATTAATATTTGTCTAGAACTAGGGAAAGATTTTTATTTTCTTTCTAATATGTATATATGTTTTAATATTAATATTAATTGTGTAATATATATATATATATATATATATATGTGTGTGTGTGTGTGTGTGTGTGTGTGTGTGTGTGTGTGTGTGTGTGTGTGTGTGTGTGTGTGTAGGGCGATTCAAATGCGACGCTTCGGTTTGTATTTTATTAAAAAGAAACAAAAAAAACTTACATTTATGTAATGTAATGCAAAAAAGTTTAAATGTTTTAAAAGGTAAACAATTATTTTTTTTTGTTCTAGATAGTTTGCAAAACAAATATGATATTTTTTTGATATATACCATTATAAATTATATGAAATGTCTTTGTTAAACAATTTTTTTAAAATAAAAAAATGAGTAAAATGAAGCTCTGATAATTTTTTTATATTTATGTGTAAACTCATTTAATGCCGTGTTTACGCAATGAAATTGTACAATATATAATTTATATGGAATAATTTTATAATATTTCAATTAACGTTACCAATTTTAATTTGTGTACAACAATGTTAAAATACTATAAAAGATAAAAACGTTGATATTTTTGTTTGGTATGAAATAAATTATCATGCGAGTTACAAAATGTAGAAAAAATATTATTTTCGATCTGTATTATAAAAACATAAATTTTCAGAACAATACAGTCAAAGAATTTTGAAAGTGTAATATATACATACATATATATTCACAAAATTCTGAAAAATATAGATTAGTCATAAAATATTTTTTTCTGTATAGATTAACAATGGAAATGTATAGAGATAGTACTTATTAGTGATTTTAAAGGATGGATCCAGAGTTGTAAACGAGTTTAATATCTGGAAGGAATACAATAACTTAAAACGCAGTTACTTTATTGGATTCTTTTCAGCATATTTCATCTTATTTTTCTCCGTTGCTTCCTTATGTATCCAATTTTAATGATCAATTATACTATTTCCATATTTATCTAGTATTTAAACAATTCTTCACCTATAAGGAAAAAATATTTTTACCTTTGGTTTCAGACTTTTTAGGCAATCTGTTTATATATATATATATATATATATATATATATATATATATATATATATATATATATATATATATATATATATATATATATATTAATAAACATGCAACAGTTAAAATCAAGTATTGTTTAGAAATTATTGAAATGAATTTAATTTAAAATTAATTAATCCCTCTTTTCATTAGTAATGCAGTCATGGAATCAATATTAATGAATATATTTTAAAAACAACTAATAAACATTTAATAATTTACAAAGATAATAAATTTCAGAAAATAATTGATATTTTTTTATATTAGTTATTCTATCTTTCTTCCTGATATGCGTATCATGAATAAATAAATTCTACTATAATAATATAAATTCTATAATACTGTAATTATTGCAATTCTACAACACTATTTCTGTAGATAATTTATTATACCAAATTTAATATTTTTAACACAAAGTATTCTCTCTCTCTCTCTCTCTCTCTCTCTCTCTATATATATATATATATATATATATATATATATATTTATATATATATATATATATATATATGGTGGTCCAAATCAGACAAAGATAATAAAAAATAGTAAATGATAGTAAGCAAGTAAATATATCTAAATTCTACAGTCTTATTTGGGCACCTATATATATTATTTTAAATTATTATCATACTATACTTACATCTTAAAAAATAATTTTTGTTTCAATATTTATCAAGTTACATATAACACAATTTTATTTATTAAAATAAAAATATTTTAAATTTCGTATAAAATTTTTATAACAAAATTAACTAAACTATAATTTCATAACTATTATAACATTATAATTGACTCGATGTTAAAGTAAATATATTGATTTGGTATTCCGTTTTTAATAACAATATCAATCCACGGCATGACAAGAATTTTGTGTATTCAATACTCACTTATTGTATTCTTTTTACTAATGTGGACTTTGATCACCATATTGCTTTATTTAAAATGTAATATTTTAAAACCTTTAATATAAAAACATTTTAATAATACTGCGAATAGATTACTGTAAAAATAAAATATTTCGTTTATTAAAAAGTACTATGACGAAATAGATTATATGAATAAAAATAATTGAGCTTTGTAGATAAGTAAATATTTAATTTTTCCATGAAAATATGCATATATACATACATAGATAGATACATACACACACACGCATATATATATATATATATACATAATCAATACTTTTTAGTCAGTATAAAATAATACATAAGATTCTATATCTGCAATGTATTGTATTTAAAACCTTATGATCGTTAGATGAATAAGCTTTCTTTAATTCCATGTCTTGACTCAATTCTTTTTCTAAAAACACAATGTTGTTTTTTCTGCTTTATAATCTTAAACAACTGTTTCGTCATAATTTTTGTCGATAATATAAACACATTATAAAAGATTTGTAACCGTTTCAGTTTTTATTTTTCTTCGTATTTTCTATAATGTGTAAGACAGTCTGTAATATCTATAATTTATATTTAATAATATAGAATATACTATATTTCAGTATTTCAAGGGTAAAGAATTAAATTTTAACCTTTTCTTGTTTCAATATTATATTAAGAAATGTATGTATATAACAAGCATTTTTTTAAATAATTACCAACATAAATTTATTAAATGATTGTAAAAAAGCATTTTTTTACATTAATATATTTTCATAACATACAACGAATGAATACAACAAATAACTAATTAAGTGGTCATTTTTCGACATTTAATTTCAACAGAAAATATTTTTTCATTAGGATATATAATATAATATATCATGGATTTATGCACGGTAATAAATTTCGAATAAATAAAACTACCTATATGTAATATATATATATATATATATATATATATATATGTGTGTGTGTGTGTGTGTATGTATGTGTGTGTACGCTTTTGTAATTGTTTGTATGTGTATAAATTTTAAAGCAATCAATTAACTGGAATACATATTTTTGTAATGCATATGAAATTCTTCAGTATAGTAACGATGCCGGATGTTTTTATTTGGTTTTAAGATTTAAAAAAATAAAATAATATTAACGGTCACTATTGAAAATATTTTTAATTTGAAAAGCATAGAAAAACAGGCAAGTATGTTTTGTATTTAAATTTATTTGATATAAACTAGAAATAAAAAATAATGTTTTATTGTAATAATGCAGAAAATATATTATGATATTCACAAAACCTTAAGGGGTTATACGCAGTTAGAAATTTCAAAAAATCGATTTTTTTCTTTTTGCATTTTCGGAATTGGTTTTAAAATTTGAAAAAAATAAAATTTTCGGACATATTTGTATAAACTACTTCCGAAACACGCGTTTATAAAACGGTGTTTTCATAGTCGGTGATCTCGATATATGGCTGAACCGATCGGTCTCAAATTTTCACACAATAAATATATATAAGGTTTATATTATTAAATTTTTTTAAACAATTTGGAGCGAAAATTTTAGTAAAAAAAAATAAACATTTTTTTCAAGTAGACGCCAATTAAAATGTTATTCCTTCGTTCCAATTATTAATCTATTCTTTAAAAGAATAATATTTTTGATAAATAATCCAAACCGCCGATATGGAGATACCGCCAAAAGGTCGTTCGGGACATCGTCTGCAAGCGGTGCACTTCAATATTTTTATATGATCGAATAATTCTTGAAAGTAGGATCTATTCAAATATATTTGTAATTGCAAAAATATACTGTTTCTAAAAAAATTCAAAAAACCGTAACTGCTAAATTATATATGTAAACACACACACGCATATATATATATATATATATATATATATATGTGGGTCGTTTGATAAGTATGGTAAAAAAGGAAGAAAAACTAAATTGAAAAATTTAATTAAATTAAACAATAAATAAATTTACTTTACTTATGAAACAACCTTCGTAAATAATCTCAAAAAAAAATCAAATAAATAGGACAAAAATATAAGAAAATTTATCGGTGTGGGATGGAAAAGGGATTGAATTGCCGGTAGTAGAAAATTTTGGTAGAGACATTTATTTAGTAGTTGATAGAAAGAAACTGATTATAATTATTATGTGTATATATATATATATATATATATATATATATATATATATATATATATATATAAGCATATATTTCAAAAAATAAAAATATAATATAGAAAGTAACATATTTTGAAATAAAAAAAATTAACAGTAGATAGTCATAAAATTAAGATATACGTGTGCAACTTTAGCTATTATTTAAAATACTTTGTTATTTTCTTAGCTATTGTTCAAATAACTGAGGTTATATTTTTTAAAAATTCGAAAAAAAATTAAATATATATTCATATATACAGCAGAATAATAAAAAAAACTGATTTTTTTTAATAATAGCCAGTAGATCGAGTTTATGTTTATAAAATGTAATTTTTAATAAATATCTCCTGATATTAGTTTTTATTGTTAGTCATCGTCCTAAAAATGTTCTACAGTTATATTAAAAAATATGTTTCTTTAATAATATTAAATATCGATGAACGTTTCAAAAAAATCGATTGTATACACATAGAAATTACCAGTTACATTTATTGAATAGAGTACACAATTGTAATTATTTTTATTTGCTGTAGAACTAACCTTGAACATTTTGGATTGGTAACAGTTGTGCCTGTTGAACTTCCGACAGATCCTCGTTACTCCCTCGCCTAAGTGAAGTGCCCTTCAATTCAAAATTTCCATCACTACCCTCTAAACCGTGCCGTCTATGTAAACGATTTCGTGTAATGCGTCCCATTATTAAGATAATTTAAGGATTGTATCAATTTGTTTACGAATTAGGTACTAATGAATTCATTATATCTTCAATTCGAGTCTGTCTATATACATACAAATATTATAATTCCTTTTACATATACATTCTTTGTAAATATGTTTCTTACGAACAGATATTTTAAATCGCATAAATAGCTTCTTCAAAGAAATTCAGCGAGCACATGTTTCGTTTCATGCAACATTTACGAAGACAATCTTATTTGATACTGTCATGTTTAAACTTTAAACTTGCATAAATCATTCATTATATTCGAAAGTATTGTTTCTTTCTAATATTTATTTTTATTTGATTTTATCTAAGTAGCGTAAATTGTTTAGTTCTTATCTAATTATCATTTTAAATATTATCTAATTTGATAATCGTAAATATTCAAATGTAATCAAATCGAATTCAAAATAACAGTATATGTTCTTAGCAGTACGATCGTGGATACTAGAAATTATATTCGTATGGAAAAAAATAATTTCGTTTAAATTTATGCTTAAAATTGTTATTTACACATATTTTCGTATATCAACTATCATTTGTAAAATAATGATTAGTTATTCTCTCGCATTGACCTTTGAGGACCTTTCCACGATAACATAATATTATAAGCATATATTTATTATTCAAAAATTTCTAAGAATTTAACAAGATAATGCTGTCTTTTATTTTATTTACTATTTTTAAATACATCTATGTTCAATCAAACACTTTTTGTTATCCGCAGAGAAAAATTGAACAGACTTCCTTTTTTTAAAAAAAAACATCGAATATTTAATTATTAATAGAAAATATAAATCTTTTCGAATATAAAATATCTACACATGTTTTCTTGAATGTATATAGCATATACATTGTTCTCACATACATGCGTGTATGGATGTATTTTACAAAACAATTACTATAAATAAAAACATTTACATTTAATTTTGACACAATGTTTAAAAGAGTATAGTTCTCAATTTTCCTAACTATTGTTCTTTTCTTTTTCTCAAATAATCGTTTACGATAATATTATATTATTCACATAATGATTAATTTCAGAAATCACACACATTAGCACGCACACATGTGCAATCGAACCGCGCGTGTTGTTAAACGAACGTCAAAAATCAACATAATATTGTCCGTACATCGCGTACAGCTATCTTGCCAACAGTAAATGCGGTTGGTAACTGGCTTCGTGTCGTTTCAGACGTTTGGTTCAAGGCGGGATCCACAAGCCCTCTCCTATATCATCCCCTCAATGATAACCCTAGTGTTACGTTGTACTCTACCCATCGCTACATTCGTTTTAACGTTAATTTAATTTTTAAAGCACACACATTTATACATACATATATATATATATATATATCTATATATATATATATATATATATATATATTCGTGTATAACATTAAATACTTGATTGAATAATATCAAATATTTAAAAGAAAAAACCTTGCGATTTTATAAAATAAATAACTGAAAGAACGTTATTTATATAAATTTATCTGAAATGATTATTACGAGATAAACTTTATATAATTTTACATTTTCAATATTTTTTTAAGATTTTGTAAAAAATACCTCGAATGATTACTAAAATAAAACATATAATTTATTCAATTTTGGTTTTCGTTATTTTTGTATTTTAATTTAAAATTTAATCAAATAAAGATTTTGGATTTATAATCATTTATATATCATCATCATCCCCTCTCAATCCACTGTTGGATGAAGGTTTTTCATAAAACTTTTTATTTCGACTGATGCAATGGCTTCTTCTTCCAGTCCATTCCGATTAATTTCCTTTTTTCTCTGTCCCATCTATCCATGGGTGTCTTCTTGGACCTTTTTACATTTGTATGTAGATTTCCACTTAATAATTTTTCTTGTCCATTGATGATCCCTCTTCTTGATACATGACTGGCCCATTTCCACTTCAATCTTTTCGAATTTGCCATAACATCCATAATTTTTGTTTTCCCTTTAATTTATTTTTTCTCTTTTTATCTCTTCATGTAAACACATATATATATATATAATCTTTTCAGTTTCTTAGTTCAGTGTTAGATAAAGGTTTCTTTTATTTTTTCCAAATGAATTACACTACATTTATCAATAAATGTCTAATAGTATTTCTAAATCCTTATTCCAACTGTATATAGATTTTTTAGCACATTTATACATATTTTTAATTTTAATTGATAATTTTCGTTTTCCGACAATTATTTTTTCTTGCAAATTGTTATACTATTTATATACCAGACTTTTTACTGTTATTATTATTTTTTTCTTAGTAACTCTTGCTTATTTTAAATTCGTTATATTCTATTCCTATCTTTTCTTGTAATTATTTTTACTATAAATATATATATATATATATATATATATATATATATATATATATATATATATATATAGGGTCATCCAAAAGTGACGCCTAGATTTGTGTTTTATTAAAAAAATATTTATATAGGGTGGTGTATAGGGGCAAAAACAAAAGAAACTATACATGTGTATAGTTTCTTTTTTAATAAAACACAAGTCTAGGCATCGCATTTGGATGACCCTATATAATCAAGGAAGAAAAATCAAAGAATTTTAAGGGATATTTTTAGAAATGCTACATACTCAGTGCAGTACACAAAAAAAAGTTCGAATTATTACGGGAGTAGTACATGGCGATACAATATCATTAAACTTATTTACAGCGGTAGTAGAAAAAGTATTTCAGACACTAAACTGGGAATTTAAAGGGATAAAAATAAATGACGAGATACTTAAGCACTAAATTTTTAACGTTATTATTTTTTCAACAAACCTAGATGAATTTAAAAAAAGAATAGAAGAATTAGGCAATGCAAGTCAAAAGTTAAACTTGTGATTATCCATAATAAGTCAAGGATAATATATATTGAATTCGTAGCAAGATAAGAGTTAAATCTAACTAAAAGGAATAGAAATAGAAGTTAAAAATTATATGCATTTAGGATAAGTAATTTTCACATAAGGAACATTTTTGAGTGAAGCAAATAAGAGAATAAAAATTGAACTTCGTTAATTTGAAAGAATTTTTTATTTTATGAAGTCGAACACAGCTCTCTGTTTTAAGGAAAAAAATTTGATCCATACGTCCTGCCAGATCTTACTTATGATAGAAATAATTGTGTAAAACATTATATAAATTAATACATGTTTTATTTTATTTATTTATTTTTCTCTATATTTTATAGTTTTTATTTTTACTAATTTATCATTTTCACACAAATTAATTATTACTCCAACACCACAAGATATTGAAAAAGTGATCAATAATTACTTATTGTTCATTTCTTTATTTATAATATGATGTTCATTTCAGAGGGTATGTCATCATAATCAGAATAATTTTATAAGTGGATGAGATATTTTAATTAAAAAAATATTAATAATATTTTAAATCTCATAATTTTTATATCCTTTCCTATAATTTATTCATAATATTTGAAACAAATATATATATATATATATATATATAATATTTCATTATTTCTTTATTAAGTACTTGTGATTTTTAATTTTAAAATCAGTAATTTATATAAAAATATTAGCTTAAATAAATTTATCTAATTATATTATATTTTACAAATAAAAATTTAATATGATGAACTATTGTTGTCAATCAAATTAACATAAATCAGAATGCATCTTTATTAATAAAGTATTTAATTAAATACTAAAGTGAATTAATAATAGAGGAAGATTATAAACATAATAAGAAAATTAGAAAGAAGTATTTATTATCTTCATACGTTAAAATATTGCTTTTATGAAACATTGTTTTAAAATAACTTTTAAAATATATTCTATAATATGAAATTTTTTTAATAAAAATTATTTTATTATTTTGTGATTTGTAAATAAGTTATCAAGTTATTAAATATTTATTTTATAAAAAATGTTCTGCTCTAATGACATACTTTATTTATGAGTTTTTTTCAAGAAAAGCACCGACTTTATTCAAAAGAACTTTTTATTAACGTTTATGAGTATGTTTTTTTATATACTGTATGTGAATTGTTCATATTAATTATTTATTAATTTATTTATATGTACAATCAATATATTCTCGACAAAACTATTTATATTGCAACTGTATAATTAAGTTATAAAACATTATACACATAGAAAAACACACACACACGCATATATATATATATATATATATATATATATATATATATATATATATATATATATATATATATATATATATACAAGTGAAACCACTTTAAAAACTTGATAATACCTTAGTACTACAAAAATACATTAAATAGTAATTCAGTAATAAAATTTAATATTCAAATTACAATTTTACTTTTACTGCCTATACATTTATTACTCCGCACCAGACATAATTTGTTATTGCAGGATTTTTATTCAGATTAAATAGTTTTTTATCAATTAAGTAACAGAATGTTTATTATTATTAAATACTGATAATATTTATATATTAAAAATCTCAAGTGATTAATATTAAACTGAGTATTGTTTCGAGAATATTCTCACGTATTTTCCATTTTTCCAAAAATAAAAAGTATCGTTACCATACAACTTTAAATCAAAGAGAGAGATATTTTTGTGTAAAGTGTTAAAATCTTTCAGGATAGTCAACGTTTAAAGAACATAAAACGTCAAATATCATGACATCTTTCATTCACATTTCAAAACCTGTAATATTACTTACATACGCAAAAATTTAAATATTATTAAATAAATATTTCTACAAAATACAATTACCTTTCCATTTATCCCATTTTTTGAAAAGCAAAATCTTTGTTTTTATAATTTTCTTACACAACAATTTATTTTATACGATCAATTTTAATTAAAATGTTCATTTTTTAAAAGCAATATTATTTTTATTCACTAATAAGATTAAAACAACATATGTTTCACTTCTTTCACAAATAGTTTTATAACAATTGTTTATAATTAATTGATTTATTTTGATAACGAATTAAATGTGAACGAAGGGAAATAAATTATTTTTAAGTTAATTAAAATTTTCTGTAAATTTATATTTTTCAGTTTTAACTCTAATTAATTATAAATGTTTTTGTTTTTATGATTTTATTACAAGTAAATTTTAATTTTGTATTCAATATAAAATAAATAATTCTTATTAAGAATCTTTTTTTCTAACCAAATAATAACACAATATTATTTTTTTTAATATGAACATAACCACTACAGTTTTGCCTTTTTCTAAATAGACACTATATACACTTATTTTATATTGATGTCTATATATTGTTTCAATGAAAATAATAAACTCGATTTAATTATTTTATAATATTTACACAATTTTTACACGAGTATTGATCCAATGACTTTTTCCTTTGAGAAGTCACTTATACAATTGTCATTAATGTACGACATGAATGTACTAACATTTTTTAATAAATAAATGTTAATATAAAGTATACTGAAATTTTCATATCAGTCATTTAAAAGACAGGTCAAAACTTGCAAAGTATTCTGTTAATAAACGCAATGTTATTTAGATTATGACGACAAACCTAAATGGTCATATTTTATTTTTTTTTAAAAAATAAACATATAAGTTAGAATTTCAATATTATAAATATAAATTGATACATATTTATCGTTTTCATAAATAATATGAGTCATATTTATGCTAAATTTAATTGTTTATTTTTTCGAATACTAACAATACAGTTGATTTATATGATATTAAAAGATGAATAAAATTTTAAATTTCATTTTTACAGTAATTTATTTTTTAAGATATTATTTAATGTAAAATAATTTCAATTAGTAACTCTAACAACTGAATATTAAAATGTGTTTTGGAAATTAGCGAATTTATTTTCACACAAATAAATTATCACCCGAAAATCAGAAGATATTAAAAAATATTCAATAACAATTATTGAACACATTTTATTAACTTGTAGTGTTGTGGTAATAATTTATTTGTTCGAAATTAAATATTAATTAATATAATATTTTTGGGTAGAAAAGTATTGAAATAATTGTGCATAAATAATGTTATTTAATTATTAAGGTTAACATAGAAAAATACTTTTTTAAATACTTTATAATAATTTATTCATTATTTATAATTGAATAAAGTATCATGAAATGTATAAAATTACTTATAATAATGATAACATTTAAATAAATGGACTGACAGTTTTGCACACCACAACTTATTTACTGTAAGTATTTCTTCAGTAGTTAAAAGTAACGAAATAATAAAAAAAATTGTAACAATATATAATATTGAAAAATATATAACATTTAGTATAATTTTCATGTTTGTTGTGGGTAGTATAATCACCGAAAATTAATAATGAAATAAATCAACATCACAAAATATTATTTTAATAAATTTTAAAAATAAATTTCAAAACTAGTTTTACATTTAGAAAAAGTATAGAAATTGTGTGGTTTCTATACAAACAGAATTTATTTTCAATTATATGTAACGATTTATTTCAGATAGTATTATTTTTCCTTTTTTTGGATCATCAGTGATAATCACATTTCTAAATATTTCAATTTTTTATAATTTGTTAATTTATGTTATATAATCATTTCTAATTTTTTACATGTTTTTTTGTAATCAACGTTGAGAAACTCTTACAATGAAAATTCTTAAATTTATTACAAAATCTGTCACTGTTTGAAAGTTATTTTACAGCATGACTCTCTTATGACAGATTTAATTTTCTTCCAGATTTATTTTTAAGATCGATATTTTATATTCATTATCTTCAGATCGGTATTTCTCTAGTTACTAACAAATCATTCATTGATTAATAGTTTTCACCATGAATGATACATGCATATACGAGGGATTGTTTGATAAGTCCGTGTAAAAATAAAAACTGCTTCATTTTTTTGAATAAATCGTTTTTATTTTTCAACATAGCCTCCTTTTAGGCTTATACATTTCATCCAACGCTGCTCTAGTTTGTTGATCCCTTCCAAATAATAGGATTTGTCCAAGTCTATAAAATAGTCATTCGTTCCTGCAATCACTTCCTCGTTCGAATAAAATCTTTTTCCCGCGAGCCATTTCTTCATATTAGGGAACAAATAATAGTCCGATGGAGCCAAGTCTGGAGAATAGGGGGGATGTGAAACGATTTGGAACCCTATTTCCATTAGTTTTGCGGCCACAACTGCTGAGGTGCGAGCTGGTGCGTTGTCGTGATGAAAGAGGACTTTTTTGTGGACTAATCGGGGACGTTTTTCTTGCAACTCGGTTTTCAAACGATCCAATAACAATGAATAATATGCACCTGTAATGGTTTTACCCTTTTCCAAATAGTCGATAAAGATTATTCACAAAAGACAGTCGCCATAACCTTCCCGGTCGAAGGAATTGTTTTCGCCTTTTTCGGAGCAGATTCCCCCTTGATTACCCATTGTTTAGACTGCTCTTTGGTCTCAGGAGTGTAGTGATATATCCATGTTTCATCTACAGTGATGAAACGACGCTTAAAGTCCTGCGGATTTCGCTAAAACAGCTGCAAACCGTTCTTGCAACACTTCACACGACCTCGTTTTTGGTCGATCGTGAGCAATCGCGGCACCCACCTGGCGGATAGCTTTTTCATGTCCAAATGTTAGTGCAAAATATTATGTACCCGTTCATACGAAATGCCTACAGCACTAGTAATCTCACGCACTTTCACTCTTCAGTCATCCATCACCATATCATGGATTTTATCAATGATTTCTGGAGTGGTGACCTAAACAGGGCGTCCAGAACGTTCAGCGTCTCTTGTGCTCATATGGCCACTCCGAAAATTTTGAAACCACTTATAAACCGCACTAATCGAAGGTGCAGAGTCACCGTAATGTTTATCAAGCTTCTGTTTAGTCTCCTGTTTTGCCTTTAATCAACATTCTTTTTCGTCCACAATCACTATCATTCCAACGGATAGACCAATATATCAAGAGGTGATTTCTCGATATGCACCAGTGGTGCCATCTTTCGGTGACTCGTATGTATTTAGACTACAATTTAAGTTTTAATTAAAACTTATTCAGTACCGTAATTTTAATTAATACAAAAAACTTCTCGTAATACAAATTATTTTACAAAATTACTTTTTCAAAATTATAAAGTATAAAATCTTTATAAAACTTATAACAATGATCATTTAGAAAATAATATATGTGTGTGTGTGTGTGTGTATGTATACATACATATATGTACTCTAAAAAGTGCACTGTAAAATGACATTCATGGAAGTCGGATTTTAAAATACTTTTTATAAAATTAATTTATCTTATATTTGTATTTTAATTTTAATTTCTCTTCCGCTTTGTATTTTGATATACGATAAACAAACTTCTTTTTACGTGGGTTAAACATGAAAAATCTTTTATAAATATAGAATTCATAAAAAAGATCTATAATTAAAAGTACGTTTTAAATTAAAAAATAACCGAATAAATCAAAAATAAATATCAGATATATATATATAAATATATATATATATATATATATATATATGATGGTCTTTTGATAAGTATGGTAAATTTATTTATTGTTCAATTTAATTAAATTTTTCAATTTAGTTTTTCTTACTTTTTTACCATATTTATCAAATAACCCTCGTAAGTTCTGCGTAAAAATGGATATTCAATAAAAATTATCAGGAGAAAAATTCCGTTATATTACGAAACTTCAAATCATTTGTTAACATATAAAAATTTATTAAATACTGTATGAATTAAAAAAAGAATAAACATGGAGACATTATTATAATAATAGTTATTATTATTTTTCCAGACATAGATTCTATTATTAGGTAATTGTTTTAAGTGAAGTTTCTACTTAAAAAATTAGGTATTTTCATATAATAGTTATTTAAAGCAATAAATATTACGCATAATGAATATAATTAATTTGTATGGCGAATTCATTTGTAGTATTTTTAAAATAATATATGTATGGAAAGTAAAAAAGTATAATAAATTATATATCAATAGAATAAGAAAATGATATCAAAAATATTAATATTTATATGATTTTTTAATAACATTTTCTTAACACAAATGAATTTTAATCCCAACACCACAATAATTTAAAGTGTTCAATAATCACTTATTGTTCACTTATTAATTATTTAATTTATATAATCAATAATTATATCGGCTGATGCATTTCGATGGCGACGTCATCATCGTTAGAGCCTGAACCATCGTCAGAAGGTTCTAACGATGATGGCGTCGCCATCGAAATGCATCAGCCGATATAATTATAAATTATATAATTATAAATAATAAGTGAACAATAAGTGATTATTGAACACTTTAAATTATTGTGGTGTTGGGGTTAAAATTCATTTGTGTAAAGTGAATCAGCCACAGTTCCAAAACAATAAGTAAGTGCTTTTACAGTATCATATAAATTTGATTCTTTAAATTAAAAAGTTTTAATAAAATCGTTTTGCAATCTCCATTTTCTATTTATCTATATATCTTTCATATATATATATATATATATATATATATATATATATATATATATATATATATATATATATATATATATATATATATATATATATATATATATATGTATATATATATATATATATATATATATATGTATATATATATATATATATATATATATATATATATATATATGTATATATATATATATATATATATATATATATATATATATATATATATATATATATATATGTATGTATACATTCCAAAATTTAAAAAATATTTAAATTCTATTTCATTTACATTATTCTAAAATATTATAGATACATATTTCTTGAATAGAAATATTTTCTATGTAAATAATATGTGAATACGTATTTCGTTTTTACATATTTATCCTACAGCATTTTGTAATTTATATATATATATATATATATATATATATATATATATATATATATATATATATATATATGAAAATAAAATTATGAAATCCATATTTTTAGAACTATAAATCAATCTATGAATATATATTATACATAAACAAATATATATATATATATATATATATATATATATATAATATATATATATATATATATATATATATACATATATATATATATATATATATATATATATATATATATACGTATTTGTACACATGTACGAATAAATATAATATAATCACAATTGTATATCAGAACAATGATATAATTTACTTGCACGTGGGGTACGTCAAGTGGGAGTTGGTAGTTCATTAGTATATCAAATCTGAATATGACAATATAGGTAATATAAGCACAATTTATGAATGTAGTATACCTGTGAACATATAAAGACAGTAAAACTATGTCGTCAAAAACAAAACAACTATATACGAACATTTTGAACGCATTGAAGTGGAATTTATTGTATTTAATTTCGTACAATATTTGCATTAGTTCCTAACAATTTATGATTAATTTATGTTTCAAATATTAAGTATAAATATTTGATTTAATGTAATCTGATTACATACGATAATTAATTAGAATAACATGTCAAATCAACGAAAATGTTGGTGAGATTTTTTTCAGTAACTTTCTATTTAAAAATAATGATGCTTGGCTCCAAGCGTAATGTGAAAATTTTGTTTCTGAACTTCTTGAAGTTTTCCGAGAATTACTGAAGTACAAATTTTATAAATTTATGAAAATTAACAAAAAATAGAAAAAGATTGATTTTCGGACAAACTTTTCTGACAGTTTTTCGGATAAAATAAATTTTAATTATATTGGTATTAAATTTGAATGCACATCAGACCACTAATCTATAATAAACATCGTCATCACAGAAGTATTAACAGAACTTTCTAAACGTTTTATTTTTCGTAACTTATTTATTGTACATTGTTAAACAGAAACAAGTTCGGGGGTCGACAATGGAAGCGAGTAGGGAGCAAAATCATGTGATATATATATATATATATATATATATATATATATATATATGTGTGTGTGTGTGTGTGTGTGTGTGTGAGTATATATACACATACGAGGGTTGTTTGATAAGTATGGTAAAAAAGTAAGAAATACTAAATTTAATCAAATTAATTAATTAAATTAAACAATAAATAAATTTACCATACTTATCAAACGATCCTCGTATATATATATATATATGTATGTGTGTGTGTGTGTGTGTGTGTGTGTGTGTGTGTGTGTGTGTATTGTAAGTAATTCATACGCTCTAATATTTTTGTCGTTTTTTTATTATAAATTTATCATAAAAAAAACCTGCTTACATTTCTAGAAATTTATTTTATGTCTAATCTTTAGTCATGTACACGTATACTTTGAGTATATCAAAGAGAAGTTTATTTCCGTTTTCTAGCATTGAACACTATTTACTGAAATGAAAAATTTTTATTATATTGAAAAAAATCCGCATTGACTTTTGTACAAATTCTTTTATTTACATGTTAAGAATATGCGTATTTATATATATATATATATATATATATATATATATATATATATATATATATATATATATATAAACATGCATTTTTCTATCGTTTCAAGAAATTATGGTAATTATTTAAGACAACTGAATTCAAACATGTAAATAGAATTTCTATGTTATTTACGGTTCTCAGAAAATAAATTTAAAATAGTAAGTCTATATTAGTACATATGATAGAAATTGTTTTGCGCAATATAATTAAATGAATAAAAAAATTCTATATCGATACTATAACAAGTCATTTATTGATATTATATACTAAATAATAATAAGAATTATTAATATACTAAACTTTAATTTCTGATAGAATATTTTGAAAAGCATTCTTTTTTATATTATTTGAGATTAAGACTGATTTCTTCATTTTAATAATTACATTATTAATACAATAATATATTATGTTTATAATATATTTATTTAACTATATATACTTTTAAGTATTTTAATTTATTACATTTGTAAATTAATTTATATAATAGTAGAAAAACGGACATAACTTCCTGTCAAAAGTTAATTTATGTAATATTATAAAACATATCATATTCAAGCATATAATTTTACAAAAAAAATATTTACATCTTTCTGTTTAAAAAAAACACAAATCTAGGTGTCACATTTGGATGACTCTCCCTCTTTCTCTCTCTCTCTTTCTCTCTCTCTCTCTCTCTCTATATATATATATATATATATATATATATATATATATATATATATATGTATGTGTGTGTGTATAATTCAAAAATTCAATATAAATAATTTACCTAAATATCTACTTTCAAAATATAATAAGACTTTAAAAAATATTTAAATTAAGAAATGTTATAACACTAAAACGAATAAAAAATTATTTAAAGATTTTAGGTGAGTGTATTTTCAACAGTATATTTGATTTTTGAAAACAATTTAGTTTATTTCATATGCATTTTATATTTGTATTAAACATATAATAGTTGTATTTCATTCAAAGAAGCAATAAATGTATGTAAATTCAACATTGCTATATTTTATTATAAAATAATAAATTTCTTACAAATATTGCAGTTTTCGGTAAATAACAAATAATGTAAATTGCTTTACCAAGTTATATATTAAACTCAATGTTTACACATAAATGTATATTGCCGGAAGTGATGATAATATGTCAAGAATATTATATAAATACATATGGAAATGAATTTCTCTAAAGGAATTTTGAAAATAAGAGTGTATTTTTTAATACCAAAATAAGTTGGGTTGTTTTATTTTATTTCTAATAAAAAAATAAATATATTTAAAAGAAATTATTTATAATACTTAAATTAGATTTCAACGATTGTATATATATATATATATATATATATATATATATATATATATATATATATATATATTATATATACAGATATATATATATATATATATATATATATATATATATATATATATATATATATATATATATATATATATATATATATATATATATATACACTAGGTAATTAAAAATAAACTGAGTAATTTTTAAAAAATATTTTTTTGAAATTAAAAAAGTATACAACTTTTGTTGCTCAATGATCAACTTAATTTTTTTTTTATAAATAAGATCTATATTATACCTCAACAAATATAGAAATAATATTCTATTTGTCATTCTACCTTAAGGAATATCTGATCAAATGTTACCACGGCATTGTTTACTTTCCTCTTCATCTGATTTTTATATAATAGTAACCAACGATAAATAAATACAATATTTGTAAAATGAAATTAAAATAAGATCAATAGAATGAAACAACCGTTTGATATTGAGCCACTATTTGTTTTGAAACTGTGGCGAACTTATTTTCACACAAATAAATTATTACTCCAATACTATTCGATATTGAAAAAGTAAGATTTTATAATACAGCACTCTAAAGATGATTATTTCTTTCGAAATTCGTATCAGCTTATAAACAAATAGTGATACCATTGATATCACTCAGCTCATCGTCAGCGTATATCAGATAGTGAGGAATATCATTCTTTATTACAACTTGTGATTTCAGATTATCAACAATTTTATTCAAATATATGGAAAAAGTATATAAGATAGATTAGTATAGAGACACCAATATATTTCTACGTAAATCTCAAAAATGGATGAAAAAATTGTTTTTTTCTGGAAACTAGAAACATGTATAGTAAATACTTACATATTCTATAAAGAGTAAATTAAAAAATAAATAAAGTACATTTATCTCATTTAAAATTTTTACATGTTTATAAGATCAATTAGTTGATGATTTTCATAGCAAATTTACGAGATTTCATAGAAAGTTATTTATTTCTGACAGAGAACAAATGTTCAGAAATTTATATAACTAGTAGAATCGAAAAAAGATAAATTAAATATTTAATTTCAAAATGGACCAAAGAAGACTGGAGTCGAGTTATTATTAACGTACTTTAATGCAAAAACCATCTCTGCATATCAGATTTTTTTTCTAAAAAAAATATGTGTGTTGATAATGGCACAAATTAATGAATTGTGTAATTTAAAGAATAATATTTATCGTTAAAAACTACACAAATACATATAATTATTAAGTTAAATAATAAAGAAATTATAACAAGATTTGACAACAGATGTAGAGTTAAGTTTAATTAGCATTTTGGATCCATATTCAACACAAATAAATATAATTCAACTAGAAATAATAATCACTGATCAACTTATTTTAGAAGTTCATTTAAAATATTCAATTGTACGATAGACAAAATTAAAATTTGTAAAGTGTCAATAATAAGCAGGATATCTAGGGTATTTTTTTAAAATAATAAATCTATATTATTAAATAACTTCTTGCATTATTGAATATATTATATATATATATATATATATATATATATATATATATATATATACGAGGTCAGACAATTAAGTAATGCGACTGATTTTTTTTCTCGGCCTGTGGTAACACTGCGAACCTGTAACTCCGCTACCGTAATAGCAGATTCCTACTCTCTCGATTGAGACCTTGACCACCCTCGTACGATCATTTCTTCGCCAGCTGTTTAGTGTTTTGTAACAACGCGCAAGTAGTGCATGTCACGAAAATGGAACAGAGAAATTTATTACTGGTTATTACTGGTGATGAAAGTTATTACTAAAAAAAAAGTTATTACTAAAAAAAAAAGTTATTACTGGTGATGAAAGTTGGTTCTTTCAATATGACCCCGAAACTAAACGACAAAGCCAACAGTGGCTGTCCCCTGGAGCACCAAGGCCAAAGAAGGCGAGAATGAGCAAGTCCAAAGTGAAAACCATGTTGATTTGCTTCTTCGACAGCAAAGGAGTGGTTCACAAAGAATTCGTACCACCTGGACAAACCGTAAATCAAGTATTCTACCGCAATGTGCTCGAAAAATTACGAAAAAGGGTGCTCAGAGTGCGTCCAGAGATCGCGAAGACTTGGGTACTGCATCACGACAATGCTCCCTGTCACAGTGCGTTCAGTGTCTCTCAGTTTTTGGCGTCTAAAGGCATCGCAACGTTACCACAACCGCCCTATTCACCGGACATGTCACCCTGCGACTTTTTCCTATTCCCCCATATGAAAAAATTCGTCAAAGGTCGACATTTTGACTCCGTTGAAGATATCCAAGAATCTGTGACGAGGGTACTCGGAGAGGTCCCACAAGAAGTGTTCCAGAATTGTTACGAAAATTGGAAAACTCGCTGGAATAAGTGTATAGATGCGAGAGGGGACTACTTTGAAGGGGATCGCAGCGATGTACCTTAATTTTTAAATATACTCGATTTTTGAATTTTGTCGCATTACTTAATTGTCTGACCTCGTATATATATATACTAAATTCATTTACTTGAATCTAATCATGTATGAACTGATCGCTTACTTAGTAAAACAACTAAGCTACACATACAGAATATCGTTATTTCCAATTTTGTCAATATAATATATATACATGTACTGAATATTGGACAGCTTTTCTGTGCAGTTCCATGAATTTACACAGAGGAAGCTTGAAATTAATTCTCCTATCAATGCTAAAGCTTTCCGTCAGGTGACACATATTGATCGCAAACACTTTGTTGAAGAGCTTTCTCTTCAAATTCTCATTATGTTCATATACATATAGATTTATGTACATATATATATATATATATATATATATATATATATATATATATATACACGAGGGTTGTTTAATAAGTATGGTAAAAAAGTAAGAGAACTAAATTGAAAAATTTAATTAAATTAAACAATAAATAAATTTAATATACTTATCAAACGACCCTCGTATATATATATATATATATATATATATATATATATATATATATATATATATATATGTTTATGTATAATATTTTTCGAATAATGTAAAATTAGTTTGATTAATCTCCATTTGTAAGATGTATACTAAGAAGACAAATAATATTTAATGTCATTTTTCTGTTTTAAATCGATAATACGATTCGTTAAAACTTCATCAAAGCAAATACAAAACTTTTGTAATTCATATAATCGTATAAGAAACGATGA
Organism: Neoneuromus ignobilis; assembly: GCA_029203775.1. Taxonomy (NCBI): domain Eukaryota; kingdom Metazoa; phylum Arthropoda; class Insecta; order Megaloptera; family Corydalidae; genus Neoneuromus; species Neoneuromus ignobilis. Next base: position 28,855,047 of record CP092087.1, read on the forward strand.
AATTGAATGTAACTTTAAAATAAATTTAAAAGACGTATTTACAAGTAACATTTATCGAAATTTTAGAACAACTTTTTTTAAAATGTTTTACTCGGAAAATATTTATTGACATATATAAATACTAATTTTTGATCTGAAATTAAACTTATTCGACAATATTATTTTAACAAAACAAGCGATTAAATTTAAAGTTTTAATACAAAATGTTTTAAATAATAAAAAAATACTAAGAATGTTACATTTCATTTAAACTATTAACTAATTATGTTTTATTCTCAAACTTTTATTTTCACAATTTATAAATTAAAAATATTTTAATGTTTAACAATATTAATAAAAATATTCTTCAAAATATACATATACAGAGAGTTTTTTTCCTTAAATTCTATTAGATTTTTCTTATGTCTTAAATTGTATCAATTATATAATTTAGTAACTTTAAAGTTACTTATATTTAATTAAAAATATTTAATTTTCTCAAAATAAAACATAATAAAATTAATATAATGTAAGATAATATTCTAAAAAATTAAATCTTTTATCAATCAAATAACTTACTTCATTGTTGTATATACTTTATTTGGGCATATTTTTAAAAAAATCCTACGATACAAATAAATAATTTAAATTTTATTTTATAGCGAAATACTGTACTTTTAAAATAAAATTAATGAGTTTAATTGTGTCGCTTGCTCAATAAGAGACAATACAACATGTTTAAATGATGATTTTGCAAGTGAACGGAGATGTGATTATGAGCACAAATATGGAATTTTAAATAATAGATTATTTGGCGATAATTTCATTTTCTTCTCAATTTTCGCTTGATTATGTTGTTCAGAACATGTATATACGATTAATATTTTACAGTGATTCGAATGAAAATAATAATGGAAAATAAAAAATTATATTTCAAAAATGTAATTATTTTTTAATTATTTAATAAAATTTAATTTTATTGATATACTTACCATGACGTTTTTATATATTTAAATCTTTTATTATATGAAATAATTGAAGTTTTAACAGTGTAATTATTTATAAATTATATATAAAATTTGTATAATTGTAGTAGTACGTATTTATTTAATTATTAAAAAAAGGTTTAATCTTTTATTTTTATTATTATAAAAAATCTTCAGCGAAATATTTATTCAGACACTTTATATAAGTCAGTCAGTGGTAAATACATAAAAAATTAATATTTGTATTATTTTTTCTACAGGATCATTTATTTAAATACAGTATATTAATGTTAGACTCACGGACTCGTCATTATCAAATGTCTGCATATTATCTTTGACTGTTTTATTAGTGATAAGCTTGAAGACAGCATTCTTTGTGGCACAAAATCAATTAGATAAGTTAATTATTTTTGAAATGAATTTTTCAAGTTCTTTTTATATAAATTGTCTTATACCGTTGAATAAAAAAACCGTTTCAATGAATTATAAAAATAAAAATAATTTTACTCCACCACTACACTTGCTTTTTATTAATATGACTTTTATTGGAATAAAAAGTATCCACTATTGCATAAACGTAATTCAAAATTTTTAGAAACGTAACTTTTTGATAGTAAATCCATAGATTAAATACAATATTGATAATTCTCAAAATAATTTTGGATTTAATTTAACTCCTAATAAAAATCACCCCTGTGTATTGTACAATATTTAATTTTTTATATTTAGTTAAGATCAGAGCATGTTTTTAATGTTAAATTCAAAATGAAAAACAATAAATAAGTAAAAAGGAAAAATAATTAATCGATAATTATAACATTAACTTTAAAAAATATATAATATTTTTTTGGACGACACACATTCACAGTAAATTCATTGGATTTAGTTGTGAATTAGCTGAAGCAGTTTATGTATTTGCTATACTGTAAATTTGTATAAATATTTAAAACGAATGCTTGTAAATGTAAGTGGAGTAAAAACAATTCATTTAAGGCATGACTATAATATTTCTAATATGTATTATAGCTTTCAATGCCATTGCCAAGAATTTTATCTCAATCCTAAACGTACGCGCAAATATATATTTTTGAACTACATTTTTGACGTCACAGTACTCGTAAAGGATTTTAAATACATGTTTGCGTGCTTAAAATTTATTTGTTATTATCTTGTAATGAAGTGATCGTAACATATGTTTATAACCTATTCTAATGGTATTTATTACACGCATATCAACACTTGTATACAAATAGTTTAAACTAGAATATGAATTTTTTGACGTATATTAAATCTATAATTATTTATGAACGCTTCCATCATTAACGATATATATATATATATATATATATATATATATATATATATATATATATATATATATGAAGGGTTTTCCAATAAGAATGTCAGAACTTTGACAGATAGTGGCAGCCATGTTTGATTTTTTTTAAGTTAATTTTGATATTTCAACTCAGTATAGTTTGGCAAATTATCATGGAATGTTTAACACTTCAACAACGTTAATTGTAAAAATGTTTGGTTAAATAAAATGTAATTTATTTACATACAAACAATTAACAAAGTACAAAAATTAAAATATTCAAATTATTTGAAATTTTATAAATAAATATTGATACATAACTATTGAACTTTATAATAATTACTTATATAAAAAATAACTTTAAAATAAATTAACTTTAAATTCAACTTTAAAATTTTATTAGAATGTTATCAAAGTCTAATCTGATACACACTGTGGTTCATTAATAAAATGTTCTCTTAGATATTTAAATTCAAATTCAATAAAAATTATACTATGGTTACAACAAAGTTGATTGATTTTAAAAAATGATTGCGTTGGAAGTGAAAGATGTAGATAAATATTATAGATCGTTCATCATTTAAACAAGAAATTCATTTTTTAATAATTATTATTTAAGTTCAACTCGTGTTTCATTGATTACTTTGCACATGTCAAAACAATTTTCTTACTAAACATAATTTTGATATGAATCTCTTTGAAAGTATACAAATATATTTAAAAGAATTTTGTTAATGAAATATAAATAACGTCTTAAAAGTTTCTTTGAAATTTTTCGTTTATTAAAAAAGAAACATATTTCATTTTAACCGTTAGTAAAAAGTAACATTTTTTGGAATAAAATCAAATGTACTTAAAATGAACAATATTTTAACTCTGATAATATTCAAACTACGACTTTTAGCATTAATAAAAACAATTATTTCGGTAAATGGTGATAATAAACTATATACTATGTATATAAATAATTATTGTGATATTATATAAATCTCTGAAATTTTAAGGATATGAACTGTTCAAGAAATAGTGTGAATAAAAAAAAATATTAATTAATAGGAATTTTTAAATACTGTAGCAAATTCACTTTAACGCAAATAGATCACTCACAAGATTTTATATGATTGTTCAGAAATACTTTTCCTAGATTTTATAATTCAGCGCTCTGGCGATGATGTCATGCCCATCAAAATATGTATTATCAAATAAAGTGAACAGGAGATTATTAAATACTTCCTGAAAATCTTGTTGCGTTGGAGAAGATGATTCATTTATGTTAAAATTATTATTTTAATATGTTTTGAATACATTTTAATTTACTATTTCATTTGATAAACACTGAATTTTGTAATACAATTGGCACTAATTGTGCCGTTTTGCCGTTTTCATTCGACATTTAAAATATATAATTTATTTTATATGTATATCATAAATGTATAAAGATTTTACTTATTTTTCAATTATCTTATCATTTAAAGATCTCATTTGTGCAAAAGGCTTATCATTTTTTGTACCATCTTTTTGAAACATTTTTAAAAACATTGGTTTGAACGAAACGCTTTCTTTACATGTTTATATTCTAAAAACTTCGTCTTGTTATTCAATCAAGAAGTTTTATTTTATGTTCTTTTTTATTTTATTTTATTTTCATTTTTCTTAACATTTCTGAAAAAGTCTTCTTTAATTTTCTTTTTCCAACTTTTTCTTTCAGTATATTTATTAAAAATATATTGTATGTCAGCAAATATCTATTAATTCTGTGATTTTCTATGTCATCAATACTTTTTTCTTTTCAGATCTTTCTTTTTATATCAGCTGGTATAATTATATATATATATATATATATATATATATATATATATATATATATATAAAATTAAAAAAAATTAAAAATGTCAAAAAATTCTCAAATATAAATTAAATTATTTAAATAGTTTCTTCAATAATTATGTATTTTTAAATTAAAAAATACTAACACAAAAAATTTAAATGTCAATATATTGATTTTTTATGTAAATTATATAATATTAGAAAAAGGCTATTTAAAATTTATTTGTGTTGACATTTATTAATGAAATGTTCATTAAATAAGAGCAATATCAATAATTTTATGAAAGAATAAAAATTAAATCGTTATTTTGAATTCTAATTTTGATAATAATTTTTAAATTTTTTACGATTAAAAATAAAAAAATATAATTGAAATGAAAAGTATGTAATTGTAGATAATGTCAATATTGTTAACTCATAAATTTATTTCCTAAATTTTACATTTGAATATTTAATATGCAAATATTGAATTAAAAAATTTCTTTTTAGCTACATATTATTTTAAAAGCTCAAACAATGTTTGATTAAAAATAAAATATTGTCAATAATTCAAATTATCTTTTTAAGTATTGTAGTAAAAAAAAATATTTTAGAATTGACTAATGAAATATGAATAGTTAAATATGAAAAATAACACATAAAAATGATATATAATATATAAACTTTTTGTCAAATATCAGTTAATAATTAAATTAATATGATAGTATAATAAAACATTAATAACATTTATAGCATAATCGTTAATTTATTTCCTAAAAATGATCAGTGTCGTTAGGTTTAAATAAGTATACTTAATTTTATTACATATATATATATATATATATATATATATATATATATGTATGTATGTGTGTGTGTGTGTGTGTGTGTGTGTGTGTGTGTGTGTGTGTGTGTGTAAACATCGAATCTCAAGTGTTAACACATTAAGTAGTGGTAGCGCCTCGAGTCGTCATGGATAATGATTTTGATTGACATGACGGCAATAGTAATAAAATATTTTCTGTTATTACGACAGAATTAAACTGGCTGTAAAAATCATTGTTCAGTGATAATACAATAATCGTTTGTCATTTCTAAAATACTTTTTGATGATATTTTGTCTCCAGAATAATAATTACAAAAATATATTACAGACATAAAAAACGAAAAAATACAATATCTTACTACAAGAAATTTTCTTATCTATCTAAAAACATGTTATTAATAAAATTTAAATAAAAAATAGTTTATAAAATATTTAAATGAAATTTATAGAATAATTTCAATATATAGAATTGCTTTATAATATTTTAGACTCATATTCGTTTTTAATAAACTCTTTCAAATATATCAGATGTAATTTTTATATTTTTGTTGTTTAGTTTATGTATATATATATATATATATATATATATATATATATATATATATATATATATGTATATGTATATATAATATACAGGATGTCCCAATAAAATGTATACACACATATATGAATATATATATAAAATGTGTATACATTTTTTATGACCCCTGTATATAATAGATTTTCACACTTTTAATAAAAATGAAATATTTATCCGTATTTTTCGTAATGTTCTACTTTAATTTTTAATCGTGATCATTTACACGTATGAACAATGTAGAAATCAACCTTACTTGAGACTTATATTAATCTTCATCTTCTTATAGTATGTTCTTCTATCGGAGGTTGAATGCCATCGTACCTTTTTTGATGTTATTAACTGCCGCTCTTTAGAGTTCAGTGAACTGTGTACGAAATTCTCACACTAATTTCTTAACAATGATATTTTCCTGCATCCAATTTTCTTTTACTTTTAATCTTTCCTTGAACAAATGAATCAGAATATCTCATATTATTTTCTTTTTATTATATATGCCAAAAATTTTAACTTCTGCACTTTTATTACTTCATGTTCGTTTCTCGATTTTTTAATCATCTCTATTAGTAATTTTAGTCTAGAGTGTTTCAGGCATTATCTTAATCTTCATAGTCATTAAATAGTTTAAAGAACAAATTCGTTTTATATATTTTTTTATTTTTTCTAATCCAACTCGCATCAATTATTTTTATTAGTTTTTAATCAACGCATCCTACTTCTTACTTATAATGGTATTTATAGTAGGAAATATATATATATATATATTATTAATATAATATATACACTAAAAAAGCGGAAGGGAGATATTATAACCTAATATATATATATATATATATATATATATATATATATATATATATTCACTACTATAAATACACAGAGAAACATAAATATATATATATGTATATATATATAAATATATATATATATATATATAATATCAGAACAATTCAATAACTTCAAATAACACAGAGAAACATAAAAAGACATATGTTAAGAGTAACAAGTAAAGATAAAAAGAAAAACAAGTAGATTCAAAAAAAAACAACCCAAAATAATGAACGTTATAATAAAACTGAAAATTTAAAAAGTAAAAAACCAATATATATTATAAATAATATATATTATAGGTCATATAACAAGAAGAAAAGATCTTCAATTAGACAATAAATAATATTAGTTGAAACTCAGAAATATAAAAAGCACTAGAAGACCTTAATAAATAGATAGGATAGAGATATGGATAAATTCATAAGTGTGGAATAAAAAAGAAGGTATAGTTTAATTGGTGGAAAATTTCGAGAGATCTTCACCATCAGTGAATGTAGAGGTTGTTATAATGATATTAATGTTGTATATATATATATATATATATATATATATATATATATATATATATGTGCACGAGGGTCGTTTGATAAATATGGTAAAAAAGTAAGAAAAACTAAATTGAAAAATTTAATTAAATTAATTATTAAATTAAACAATACAATAAATTTACCATAATTATCAAACGACCACGTGTATTTATATATATATATATATATATATATATATATATATATATATATATATATAAAGAAAAAATAGTATACAATATCAAACTTAACACAGATAAACTTTTAAATAACGTTAAGACTTTTTCTAAATATAATATAAGTATATTTTTATATATTTTGTACATGATACATTATTAACATTATTTTTATCTTCTATTATTACCAGTTATTTTTATTTATATAATTAATATTTAAAAACTAATATTGTTACCTACATTTCTATTTACAACTCAGTAACACAAATAATAAAATAACAAATTCAAATACATACAAATCTATTGAAGAAATAAAAATGAAATATATCGAAATTTATCGAAGATACTTGGATAACATCTGTACCAATTATAGATACAACTGTTGAATACAGCCAGCAATGATCAATATCTGTAAACATTGTCAAATCTGAAATCTTTGAACGCCTACACGTTTTTCTATTTTAATAAAATTTGAATATTATATTTTAAAAGAAACGAGAAAAATCGTGAATGAAACATTATGTTTTTTAACACGATACTCGTCAATAAGTTTTAAAAATAAATTTCATAAAAATGATAACTTTTATAATCATATCGTTTTTGCGTATATTCGCATAAAATAAGTTGTTTGTAGTAATATATATATATATATATATATATATATATATATATATATATAATTATAGCAGTGATAAAAAAATAAAAGAATTATTTGAAAAAAGGATTAAATGGATTTAAATAGATTACAAAAATAATTTAATGTAATCCTTTCATTTTTTCTAGAAGCAAAGATAATATTATGTAATAAAAACTTTTTTATAAAGGATTAGCATGCAACTTGAAGCAAAATATTTAATTTGATGCTTTCATTAAACAGACGATACTATTTATATCTATCTCGTAATTATAATATATTAAAATTATGTAAAAATCATAACATTTAAAATTCTGTTTCACGGTAAAATTATTATAATGAACTTCTATAGCGTTGTTCTAATTACTATTCCAGATTATCCAAAAATATATTTCATATTCTTATAATATAGATCTATATAAAATATATTTCCTTATTTAATAAAAAAATATAATCAATTTTGCTAAAGTATAAAAACTTGTAAAATTATATTAATAGTAAATAATCTCAAATTATATGTTATTTCCAATATTTAGTAATAAATTTTGTAATGGTATCCGTTAATGAATGTTTGAAAAGTTATAAGCAATGTTAATAATATAACGTCATCCAAATTCAACGCCTAGATTTATGTTTTATTAAAACGAAACAAAAAAGCTATACACATGTTTATACACTATACACATCTTTATATTTAGAAAAACACAAATCTAGGCGTCACATTTGGATAACTCTATATGTAGTGTTTTTTAAGCGTGATGGAACTTTGAATTGAATACCTATAGAAAGTTCTATCCAACCTAAAAAAAAAAACCACTCTTTTTCATACCTTTATATATACATATACACACATATGTACATACATAAAGAAAGGAATTTTTTTAGATTAGATAAAACTTTCGATAGAGATTCAATGTAAAGTTCTATCACGCTTAAAAAACACTTGTATTTATGAATAAAATCTTTCTGTTAAGATTTGAATAGAAAGGCTCGACGATGATGGAGTTGCCATCGAAATGCGCATCAGCAGACTTATTTATAAACAATAAGTGATTATTAAACACTTTATAACCATTGTGATGTTGAGGTTAAAATTCATTTGTGTTAAAATACAATTCGTTTTATTTTGAATTTTCCTAACTTTATTTATATACATACTTTATACATTCTTTCCAACTAGTAAAATATTCATAGTATAAAATATTCGTTGATTCCCATTTTCTTTTTCATAGTACGAGTAAATAATACATTCAGTTACGTATATGTATTCGTAACGTATTTAACTTTCATAAATCCTTATTCAAAGAAAAAGAACAAAAAAAATATATACAAGAGTAGATACAAAAAAACAGCTTACACCATCATAAATGTAAATAATATACGTTCCATGTTTGAGGATGGAGATCAAATTGATATCGCTGTAAGATTAAATTGATATCACAGTTGGATGCACGATTGTGTACAATTTGTTCTCTTTTGAAGACATTTAATAGTTTATTTACCGTTTAGAAATATTTTTATATATCTTATATAGTTACTTTCAGTGATATAATAAACGATAAGAAATGATAACACAACAAGTACATTGACTGTAAGGAAAGAAATAAAAAAGATACGATTTAAGTAAAAATAACACAGCACGTAGTAAATAGACATTGCGATATTTTTATCTTAATTTGTCATGTATCAGAAACGTCGACAAATTTAAATAGATATAAACTATATCTTCACATGTGTCCAAATTCGTAGACATGATATATGTATGTATGTATGTATTTATATATATATATATATATATATAATGTTATGTAAACAAAGAATGCTTCCTACTGTTTTTAATATTAAATATAAAACACTTCTTAGTTAATAAATTTATTAGAATATACGCCATCACTCTTTATAATACCGTTTCAATGGAATATCAATTAATTATTTTCTGCTTTAAATTCTGTTGTATCTTATTCAATATAAAGAAGGTGATAATCACTTAATAAAATAACAAAAGACACGATTGTAAAATTTTATAAAGCAGAGCTCTGATGATGATTGCATTGCCATCGAAATAAGCATCAGCTAAAAGGTAAAGAAAGTGAACAAAAAATAATTATTGAATATTTTTTTCAGTATATTGTCATATTGGAATGATAGTACACTTGCGTGAAAAGTATATAAAAAATATTACCTACAACAGGAAAATTATAGGATTGCCATCGAAATAAATAACTACTGAATATTTTGGTAATAACAATCTTTGGAATGTTTCGAGAAGTGAACAATTTGTAAAAATGAATTTTATATACTTTTTTACTCAAGTATACCTCATGAAATACTTGTGTTTATAAATTCGAAAAAAGTCATAGATAGGATATTACAATAATTTGTTTGCTAAATATATAATGCAATCAATAGTAGTTTTATCTAGAACTAAATAATAAATTATTCAAACATATACATTACATCTATACATATATATATATATATATATATATATATATATATATATATATATATATATATATATATATATATTAGCTGTAACATATACGAAAATAACATTTTAATATGGAAATAATATATAACATTATAAATAATTTTTGATTGTATCTAAAATATAAATAGATATACTTTAAAAATACATTAAAAATAAATTGAACTTTATAAAAAAAGTTTTTATAAAAAAGATTAATAGCCATTATTTCTTAATTCGAGAGAATAATTGTTATTAAACTCTTGAAATATTAATTAAAAACTTGATTATGTTTTTTATAACTAAAGAATGGATTTTAAATTAATATAGTTAATTACAATATTTTAGTAACTATAATATTATATTGTTATACGTTCATAAAAAGACAAGACAAGAGATGAATACAAGACAATAACATAGATACACACTCGCATAATATGTATGCATGTGTACATTATAGATTTTTAAGTATGCATGAATCTAAGATATTTTCCCAAATTCTATTTTATTTCTGAAATTCCATTTCGTTTATCCACATAACATATAATAAATATAAGGTCATCCAAATGTGATGCCTAGATTTGTGTTTTATTAAAAAAAACTATACATATGTTTCCCTATACACATGTTTCTTTTTAATAAAACACAAATCTAGACGTCAGATTTGGATGACACTTTATAATGTTGCACTTTTTTTCCTACAATCAATTTATATTTCATGTATTTCAACAATTTCAAAAAATTCAAATAAGTCATATATGCTGTAGGTATATGTATGTTTGTATGTGTTTATGTATGTATATGTAATAAGTATAAATATAATTTATAAAAAGGATTTAATTTTTGGTATTATTTACTTCTAAATTTAATGCATATTGAAAGTATGTCATATAAAAAAAATACATTTGTATAAATAGTTTTACCATAGTATGGTGCATATTTTTTGCGGCATTGATATTAATTATTTTAGCTTATAGAACAATCATTAACTCAATATTCATAAACAGATAAATAAATAAACTATTAGACTTTATTAAAATAAGACAAATCAAACTTTTTTTTATTTGTAATTTTTGACGTCATGAACATTTCCGTTTAAGTATTTATAGATTATTAAGTGTCTAGTATTTTTTAAGACGCTTTAATAATATAATATAAAAAAACTACTAGCACTGATAACATAAATACTTTGTATTTAATGGAAGCATAAAATTTTATTTTAATCGTACCTAAGGAATGCATTAATTGAACTATAAAATGTATTTATGAGAAAATAAATATAATAATTTTTTTTTATATTTGCATTATTTTTTTAACAATATTTTTTTTATTTTCAGTCAGTAATATATTATTTATTACTGACTGAGAATAAAGAAATATAAAATGAAATTATATATTTATAAATAGATGAATTAATGATATTATAAATGCATTCAAATATATGAATCAATAATGCATTGAAAAATATGATGAATCCAATTGAAAAGATTAACATGAAAAGTGCATCAAAAACTAAAATAATATATATATATATATAAATATCTATATATATATATATATATAATACATATATACATACATATATAAGTACATTTGAATATTTGTTATATGGAATCAACTAAAGTATTTCCGATAAATAATTATTTTCCAACAAACAATAAATCTGTCAGATCATATAGCACATACTTCTTATCAGTCTTATTTGACGTCGAAAGTCTGCATTTCAAGGGGTCGTTATATTATTATTCTACATGAATTTCAGATAATAATTTCTTATTTCAGGGCCACGTGGATATATGTACATGAATATAAACAACTCTCATTTTATCAAGAAAATATTTTTTGTTACTAATACAATGCTTTATATGTAAATAAGAATATTTATATATTTCTAAATATAGGAATACATATATATGTGTGTGTGTATAAATGAAAATGTTTATATGTATGCACATTCATGTAAATTATAGAAAAATATTATTTTAAATAGTTATTTGTAGTAATTTAATAATCATTGTCTATTAGAAATAAAATATGAATGAAGTACAAATCAGATGATAATTAATTGTATTAATTTATGACAGATAAATATTATGGTTTGTATATTTATTTATTTGTAATAATTGAATAGTTTTGATTATATTAATTATTACTGATATTAATAAACAGAGATAAATTAATATAGAATTGTTCTTGAATATATATTCAAGTATTTCATAGAATTTAATTTTAAAAATAAGTATAATTTTTGAATCAACACAAATACCAAAATACAAAATTTGAATATTATATATATATATATATATATATATATATATATATATATATATATATTACAGGTGTGTACATGTATGTATATGAAGAAAATAAAAACAAAATCGTTTTTAAAAGAAAAAATCATTTTTTAAAAAAATTATATAATATATAAATATAATTATCTAAAAATAAATAATTCATTGCCATTCATTTTTTGTGTTGTTTTTCTAAAATTGATTTTAATTTTGACATTGGAAGGACAAACTTTAAAAAATTCCGCAACAAATTAAATAAAAATTGTAATTCTATAAAATTACGCTTCATTTTAAATTTTCTTTATTAAAAATAGAATATTTTTATATACCTTGCTTTAATTGTATACCGTGATAATTCTTACCCATGAACCATACACACCAACAATTAGAAACATATTTGTAGCTAATTTGAATATTGAGTTATATATGTTTGGATTTAAAAGAAAAAATATTTAATGATAAAATAAATATCGAAACTCGTTGATCAAAATTTTTTAATAAATAAATCAATACAACAATATTTACAAACGAATAAAATTTGTAGCTTAATAATTATTTACAGCTCTGCTTTTTTTAAAATATTGACACTTTTTAGAAAATGAAATGAAATTTATGATATAAGTTTGACGTCTGTTTTCATTTTTATTGACAAAATATATAAAAATTATATTCACTCTATTCTTTAATTAATTTATGGGTTAAAAATAAATTATTTACTTTTTTTTTTGTTTTTTATATATTTTTAATTGTTTATTTTTATTTTTTTTAAATATTTACGTTCGAAATAAAAAAAAGCAATCAGATTGTTTTTACATAAGATATAGTTTCCAAAATCACTACATTTTATTTTAAAATATTTAATTAATACTCATTTTTCACGTTTTCATTAATGCGAATTTCAATAGTCATCATCTTTACATCAGATGTTAAAAATGTATAAAATCGTGTTTTGAAAATGACATCATATTCATTAAAGAACGCATTAGTCAGAAATAGATAGAATGTGATTGTTAAATTTCTAACATTAAATAACATTGAGAACAAAAAAAAATTAAATTGCATGGTTATATCAGAAGAAAGCCAAGTGAAAGGCTTTACGTAAGTAAGGTTATGTGAATGATAAAATAACGCAGATACCACGAAAAACCTATACAATTTTAGCAGAAGAATACTAAGTAAAAATAGAAAATCGAAGAACAACACTAAAATTATCGTTATGAATAGAAAATGAAAGCAAAAATATGTCGAAGAAGTCTATTATACTCGTAAAAAAAACTCATATTTCAAAATTTCTGAAGAGATTCTTTTGATAAGAAATTCTTCTAAATCAATTAATAAAAATATCTATAGTTATTATTTTTAAATATAAATATTTCATTTATATGTTAAACACTTTCAATTTTATAATCTTAATAAAACAATGAAATAAAAAAGATCAAGTACAAAATAAATTGATTATCAGCATTTATAAAAATTAATTGTTTTGAAATTATATTATACATATATTTATATATATATATATATATATATATATATATATATATATATTAATTTTAACCACATGAATTGCCAAATTTCTTTCATTTAAAGATGATCTACATTATAATAAGATTTGTGCAGTAAATTGCTTTATCATTAAAATCATTCATTATTTTTTCATTATCAGATAAAGTAATCAAGCAGATTCATGTCATTAATATTTTATATTATGATGTATATGTAAATATATATATATATATATATATATATATATATATATATATATGTGTGTGTGTGTGTGTGTGTGTGTGTACAATATTTATATGTACGATGAATATAAAAATAATACGTCAAATTTTAATCATGAAACAAATAAGATTACTAAATACACATAGATCAATTCTGGTACACGACATTCAACTTAACAGATAAGTCATTATAACAATTCCAACAAAATTAGGCTTAAAAATTTCTTTGCACAAATTCAAATCTTTCGTCAGATAACCACTTATTTTCTTATATAATTTTTTTTCTGAATAAAAAACAATACAAAGAGACCAGTGGACAATTTATTAATTTCAAAAATACCACATATATATACGAGGGTAATTTGATAAATTAGGTAAAAAAGTAAGAAAAACTAAATTAAAAAATTTAATTAAATTAAACAATAAATAAATTTACCATACTTATCAAACAACCTTCGTTTATTGGGTTGTCAATTCATAAATTTATATAAAAAAGTATTATTTCACTTTCATAAAATATTTAATCTTTCTATTTTATAAAAAAGAAAAAAAATTTAACCTAAAAAAAATTCGTTAAAGTTATTTCCTAAGAATATATTCTTTTCTCTTGATATTTGAAAATATAGCTTATTAATAATAACAGGTGTATATTTTCTGATTGATGTTCGTTAATATCGAAATTTTCATAACACCCACAGAACTAATTGCAAGATTAAAAGTTATAATTGCATTATTTAAAGAAATTGCACGATTTTCTTATATAATAACGTAAAATACGTCTACGAATAAAAACATTAAATGTAGTTGTCATATAAAACAGTCGGCATCGTTCTTTGAAATACGAATTACATTACGTGTTTCAAATCGTAATAAGCAATTAGTCAACTCACTTGTATATAATTTATAGCCAATCATCTATCTGTAAAATTAAATACCATACAAGTTATATTTCTTATTAATAAAAAAAGGACCATGCACGTAGACTTCCCTATAGACGATTCAGTATTTAAGTCATCAAAACGAAAAACAAGAAATACACAAATTTTATTAATTTATCTATTTCTTGTAAAATATAAAAAAAGGATATTTTGTATTTTTCTAAATAATATAATACTTTAATTAAAAAAGCTTGTATTCAAATGAAAGTAGTTAATGTAAATTATTAATACATATATATGGAATAGTAAACCAATATTTTAGAATAAAAATATAAAAGACTGAATTTATTTAATAGTTTCTATACAAAAATTATTTACACTTTTATAAATCAAAGTGTATTGAAGTAAAATTAATATTTTATGATCAAATTTCTTTTCTAATCTGCTTATTTCGTTTTAAAATTATCCTCCTATTTTCTTAATAATATTTTAATCTGATTTATTTATTAATATAGAATTAAATATAAAATACATCATTAATTTATTAATAAAATACATTTAAATGTTATTTTATTTTAAAAGCTGATTATAAAATTCAATTTGTAATTTACTTTACAAAAATAACTATATTTTTAAATGACATATTCCTTAGTTCAAATGTATAATAAAAGTATACTAATAAGATGCATGAGTAATATATCACCACTTTAATAATTTAATGTTATCATAATAAATAAAACAGATTACAATTAAATAACATTAAATCTTATAAAAAGTAATTACAACTCAAACTTTTTATACTCATATATATATATATATATATATATATATATATATATATATATATATATATATATATGTAAAAGAATAAAGCTAGCCATTATAGTTATTAATGTGGAAGTTTACTGACCGATTTATTTTAATTTGAAGTTCATAATTATTAGTATTTTTTTTTTAAAAAAAAACTATCATGTAGAATATTAATAAGTTTTATATTTTCTATATTCCACATACATAAATAATATATATACATACATAAATAATATATATATATATATATATATATATATATATATATATATATATATATATATATATACATTTGGATGCTATACAAAAGTAAAATTAATCCTTTTTCTATTACTTATATTTTAACGGTAAATATATTTTTAATCCGTATGGAAAAATATAAATATATTAAAAAAGAAGTTACAATAAAAATAAAAACAATATTATACAAAAAATAGAAACCAAAAATATTTTAGTTTATTATAATACAAAATATAATACTACTACAAACGGAAGACAAGTATTTAGAAAAGAAAAATGTTAACAGAATACAAAGAAAATATTTAATAATGTTTAGTACGAGATTGAAAATGTAATATAGGAAACAAAAAAATAATATATATGTTTTTGTGAAAAATAACATATTGAATGAATATCGTATTGTAAGAGTTTAAACAGAAAAATCATATTTTTACTGAAAATTAAAACTTAAAATATTACTCAAATTTTGAAACCAAACAAAATAATCATACAAAGAGTAAAATAGTAAAATTCATAAAATAAGTATTAAAAAAATTATTCAAATAAAATTAACTCAAATTTTTACAACTAAATAACAAAAAATAATACTATGAATCTTATATTATTGAAATTAAAATATACAAAAATATTAGAATATACTAATATTTCATCAGTTCAATGTACGAATTATTATAGTTACTTAAATTTTATTTAAAAGTGTAGATGGTAGATATTTTATTATTATTTTTTTATATATTTTCAAATGTATTAATAAAATCAATAAAAATATGTAATTAACTAGAAAAATCACATAATTCATTACTTATGAGAATATTATTTGATTTATATGAGGGATATTTAAATACATATGATGTTTACAACATTATTCATCTTGATAAAAATCCTTTTGTTAATGCACAATAAATAAACAATATTATACTACAAACTATCTTTTCTTATAATTCAATGTATGGCAATATAATTCAAATAAAAATGAGTCAAAAGTTCAAAGAGAGTATCAACAATGAAACTGGATTAAGGGCTGATTTGTTTGAATTTCCATTATCTTCACATTTTTATTTACAGTAGTAATAAATGTCAAAGTTTGATAAAATAATTTTTAGTATAAGAATGTTACGATTATTTGGGTTTATCTTAACCTCTAATTTAGTTGTGTGGTTTTAAATCCAATAATTTAAAATAAGGTAATTTATATATATAACTCAAAATACATAATTAAAATATCAGAAAAGTATAAAACTTATTTCAATATGTTTTTAAGAATAAAAAAGACTGTTAAAAAATACAAATAAATACAGTTATGAATATATAGTTATTATATACTATTTATTTAATCAAAAGAATATTGACTTAATCATTTTTTAAAAATATGTCGATATTTAAAATGACAAGCTAATTACCAATGTACCAAAGTTACGACCTTCGATGTCATGAGTCAAATCACTTTTTGTTAACAAAAGATTATTCGCCCACTGAACCGTCTTTGATGTAAAATGAAGTGCAAATTGGAAATTATATATACATATATATATATATATATATATATATATATATATATATATATATATATATATATATGATGGCAATTATTGTATATGATATATATGAAAACAGAAATTAAAAAATAATATTTTATCTGAAAATCAAACCATTTTTTTTAAAAAAAACTAAATATGAAATTGATAATAATTGATCGAAAAGTATTTATATAATACTTTTTATTGAAAAAAAAAACTTTTAATTACTTATAAAAATGTTTTATGAAAGGTAAAAAATATATTTTATCATACGCAATAAGTATAATTTTAATTAAAAAAAGATTTAAAATGAAATAAATTTCACTCGATAATATCTTTTTAGAATAGGAGTATTGTAAATTTACAAGAATAACACAATGATTTATATACTACAAAATTGTCTTGATTGAAATAATGTCATAAATATATATATATATATATATATATATATATATATATATATATATATATATATATATATATATATGTATTTATGTATGTATGTATGTATGAACATAAAAGAGGTCCAAACAATCTGTCTTAAGACTAAGGTAGTTAAGATGTTTATTGAAATGGAGTTTTTTTTAATTTTTACTTTAAAAATACTAATTTCTGAAAATTAATTTTTGAATTGAATGTATAATAGAAAATATTATGATATTCTTACTTAAAATAAAAAGATAAAAAATATTTAATTATTTTCATTTATATGTGATTTATACATTTTAAAAGATTACTAGTGATTTTATAATAATTCTAATAAATTAATATTTTATTATTTCATATTTAAAATTTTATTTCGAAAAATTAAACATATAGTTGTTTTAATGTATGCTATTTCTTTTCTTCACCAAGCTTCTCGAATAAAACATCATTGTTTTATCTTTTGATACATTTAAATATCATATACATTTTATTGAAAATACAACTATTATTTTTATAATAAAAAATATAATTATAAAATTATCTTTATATATAACTGTATGATAGTTTTTTCAATAGAAATAAATAGAATAAAATATATTAAATATTTTTTTAATTAAAATCCTTTATTATTTCTACGATTTTAACACAATTCAAATGAAGTTAATTTTAATTTAAAACATTATATATATATATATCTATATATGAATAATAAAAAAATTCTTTCTATCCACTACTGAAATAAAGGCTCTTCCAAATCTTTCCACTTCCAAAGAACCAATAAAATTATCTTCCAGTTCTTATCGAAATAATTTTTCATGGCTCTTATATATCTATAAGATAGTTTTTGATTCTTTTTATATTTCTGGGTTATCAATCAATAATTTCTTTTATCCATTCCTGATCTCATTTTTTTTTTATTTGATTTCAATTTTCAACTCTTTGCTCTTACTATAACGTTGTTTGTTATCGAATCCAGTCGTTTATCATTTTTTATATCTATATGCTATTACTAACATATATTTTTCTATGTTTACTTGTATTGTTTAGAGTGGTTAAATTATTCTTCCATTTAACACCCATATATGATAACGGGTGGGATGCATTAATTAAAAACTATTTTCTTTAAACATAGAGCAATATTCGACTTCATAATAGAAATTGACACCATCCTTATTTCACTTTCTTATTCATTTCATTTATTATATATATATATATATATATATATATATATATATATATATACTCAAAATTAATAGATATTTTTTTCAATTAAATTTCTTGTTATATAAGAATAAAGTAGATATCGATTTAATATTATTAATATAAATTGATAACTCTGTATTACATAAAAGTATCCATCATGTACACAAAGTTAAAAAACTTTTATAATCTTCTTTCAATTTACATTATATTTATAGCTAAATGCACAGTTAAATTTTTACACGGAATAATTTTATTATCGAATGTCAGAGATGTGAAAAAATCATCTCATTTTATTTCTCTCTTTTAATTGACTTTCGCTATCACAACAGACATTTATAAGAAACGTATTAATTAATCTATTTATATATTGATTCTCCCTTTCTCTCTCTCTCTCTTATATATATATATATATATATATATATATATATATATATATATATATATATATAAGTTATAATCAACCAAAAAACGTACTAACATTAGAATTTATAATTCCTTTCTGATAATATATTATTTTAGAATGATGAACATTTTGAATAGCTTTAAAATATTGAAAACAATAAGCATGTGACTATAATTTAATCGAACAACCATCAGATTGAAAGAATAACTATAGATCAAATAACTATAATAAATAAGTATATAATGAAAATATTTGAGATAGCCACTTACTAAAAATAATATGTAAATAAATATTTCTATTAATTAAAAGTTATCGGAAAAAACGAAATGTAGAGTTTATCTGTGTTTTACTGATTTTATTGTTCAAAAAATCTCTTTAAACAAACTTGGATTAATTACAAAATTAATTAATTATGATATAAAAATATAATTAATATTTTAAATAAAATAGAAAATCGTTATTTATATTTCAAAACGTATCTACTCATACTTGTATTGAAAATTAATTTATTTCTTTAATTAAAATGGAGAAAAAATAATAAAATATAATCTCTAAAGCAATCTTATATACAATAATCAATAATTAATTTATAATTATTTTTTATTTATTAACTAAATA
>CP092087.1:28877786-28890286 GCA_029203775.1 Neoneuromus ignobilis
CTGGATTTTTATTTTTTATATCAATATCTTTAGAAACTTTTCTTCCATTTTCTCTTTTTCTCAAAAATTTTTCTTTCAACGTCTTTTTATAAATATATCTTATCTGTGCAAATGTCTAATTTTATTTTTCTTTCTATATTTTTTGATTAACAACTAACTTTATTTTTATATTGTGTTTAAATCAATTTAAACATGATCTCTTTTCAAATAATTTTCATCATACTCCTTCATATCAAACTTTCTATTGAATTTTATAATAATGTAATGTATAAAGATAACAATAATTATAATTTAAATAAAATAATACTAAGTGATTAAAAAAAAAACTCAACACTAATTTTTCTATTTTTTCTTCTCATTTACTTCCTATTTATTTATTTATATATATATATATATATATATATATATATATATATAATTTTTTGATTTGTGCAACCACCTGTAGAAACATTTCTTAAAGACAACTGACATTCAATTAACCTTTCGGTTAAACTCCAATTGATATATTGTCGAACTTAATGTATGCAAATGAATAACTTCTACCGAAACGCTTTAAATTACAACAAAAGCAGAGCACATAAATAGATTTTAAAATAAGAACACAGTATTATTTTTTCATAATATTATTCTTTTACTGTGAGACGAAAAAGCTGCTAACACATTAAAGAGAAACGTATTGTCTTTGAATAAATGTATATTTATTTGTTTGGGTCGGTCGATGCTTTATTTAAACTCCTACGCGTTTTCATACGTACATTCTCACTCAAACTTGTTTTATATAAACTGAATTCTATTCATGCTTAACATCTGACATATAATTTTTAAATTTTTTCGACGATTGTCTTTGTCTAATTCCATTTACATATTAACTAAATTTCATAGTCGAGAAAGCATAGAACAATAACGAAAATATTTATGAAGACACAAATCTGCAATTCAATTTTATTCACTGGATATATATCTTTCTTGTGAGCTAAATATTTAGTTTTTTTAGTGCAGAATTGTCGAATTTCATATCTGTGATATTTGTCACGTATTAGAGATATATTATAATGATTATTATTTTCATTTAAATAATTTTATAATTCACTAATCGTTCATTGTTTTGGATATTTCATTGTTATGTAAATAAATCATTTATCCTAACGTCACAGAATTTTATAAAAATGTTCAATAGTCATTTATTTTTCATTTTATTCATTAATACGTATTTTTATGACCAAGACATCATTGTTAGCGTTGTGTTATGAAATCAGATAACATAATAAGATTTTTAATAGAGCATTTTGACAATAATAACATTAATGATTGTATAAAGATAATATTACAGCTATCTAGGAATATATTGACCTAAAAAAACAGTATTTTGTGAAAATTACAAATGTCTCAGATCTTGCCAAAGCAATGCATATAATAATTATCAGATAATTATTATGACATAAATTCAAACATTTTCATTTTTATAAATAAATCTTTTTCTATGAATCTTTATAAGAGGTTTTCTTTAGTGATACTAATTATCAAATTTTTGATAGTATTTATTAATTTTATCACATTTCAATGAAAATCTAATCTTTCATATTCCACCACATACCGAGTATCAATTTGTAATGCGGCTTCATAATCAATGAAGCAAATTCTTTTAAATATCATTTAGTTTAAAACTTTTGTATTTGTTAATTTATTTTTTCATTAAAAATGTTTTATTTGATTAATTAATCCAATCGATAGCAAGCAAAGAGCATTGAACATGATTATGTGGCCCCATATATTGTTTATACTTTATGTATAGAACACATTCATTATATTTGAATATTAAATTAAGTTTTTAAATATACTTTTTTTATTTAACTACATCATCTTATCATATCAGTTTAATTTTAGGCGAAAGCCTTATAGAATACTATCATTCATTAATACTTCATCATATTCACCATATTGACCAGATAGGTTGATGATAATTTTTTTTATTCAGTGTTTACTCTCAGATAAATTGCCTTTACCTCGACTAGAGAACCCCCGTTTGTCCTATTTCTCCGACCGAGGATCGAACGTAATTCTCCCGAAAAAAGGCAACAATGCATATGCATATATATATATATATTATGATGTGTGATGTGATATATATATATATATATATATATATATATATATATATCACATCACACATCATAAAGCCATTATCAATCCACTACTGGACGAAAGCATCAATGAATGCTACCATTTACTGCTATTTGGTCATATTCACCACGCTGACCAGGCAGATTGGTGAAGATTTTTTATTCGGGATTAACTCCCTTAACTCTTCGACAGTTATTTTTTCACAAGATGAGGTTGTCGGCCTTCATGCTCAACGCTCGAAAATGAGGTACTATATATATATATATATATATATATATATATATATATATATATATATATATATATATATATATATATATATATATGTACAAAAATTACAAGAGTGAACATTTTAAAATATAAATGACACAAAAAAGGTCGTTGCTGCTGATATATTTATAAAGCAACATTTATGGCACTAATACCCAAAAAATAATTTTCATTTGCAAATAATTAATATATTAGGTTGGCAAATATCTCCCTTCCGCCTTCTGGTCTTTTGAATTTCGCAGCTATGTACAAAAAAATAAATAAATAAATAAATAAAAAAAAAGCGGAAGGGAGATACTTGCCAACCTAATATATTAAAAAAATATATTTTGAAAATTTTTTACATTTATATCAATATAAAACGGCATATCAAAATTATATTAATTAAATAATAATTTTTTTTAATATACATTTATAAACGAGTAAATAAATAAACTATTTTAAATAATAAAATACGACAAAGTAATAAAAATAATTAAAATATAACAAAAAAAAAACTATTTTTGCACACATTATCTCTACATAATTGTTTCAAAAATATTATCTTTAAATGTACTAGTATAATTAAAAATGTTTACAGATAAATTTTAATACAATAAAACTAAAGAATATATTTTATACTATATATGTATATGTGTGTGTGTCTGTGTATGTGTGTGTGTGTGTGTGTGTGTACTGGATGTATATAATTCTTTAATCGTCATTTAAGTGCGTTTGAATTGTTTTTTTTATCAAATCTACGAAAAACAATTTATGAACAGAAAAAGAAATTAATGCTAACAAAAATTCTGTATGTAGTTAAAGAGATTATTGAGGTTTGGAGAACACAAACAACATATATAAATATATATATGTACTATGCAATAACTGAAACATACAAGTAAAAATCAAGTTCAGCCATACGTGTTGGAATTTGTATTCACGTAATAATATTCTTTCACGTAGTCATTTTGTTACATTGATTACACAGTATTGTGAACTAATTGGTGTTTGTTTACATGTTCTCTTACTTTAAAAAAGTGAACATAGTTTTAATTTTTTTATATCGATATCATACTTTTAACCATAAGAATCAACAAAAAACAATTATATTATTTATATAGAAAAAGTTAAAACTAACTAATAAAATAATAATTTTAACAATATATATATATATATATATATATATATATATATATATATATATATATAATATATCATAAACTTGCATGTAATAACAATAAATCTTATGACAAAAGTAATCTTGCTTCAGTACCCAATAGCCTCAAGCGATCATTAGTTACGTCTAAGTAAATGCAAACCATATGAGATTCCATTAATTTTCTGACGTTAAGTACCTTTACAAAAGTCAATGTTATTTAATATATCATTTTATTCGATATTTTTATAAATGAATATCATCTATTATTTATTTGAATCAATTCATATAAAACAATGCTTGAAATTAAATACTGAAACGTAAATTATTAAAACACAAGTCGTAAATAATAAACTTATTAACTTATTCTAATTTAAATTAATATGAATTAAATTAGTAACAAAAAATCTTTTTATATTAATAAATCAAAATAAAAAAATACATAGTTATTTAAAAATATTTGAAAATAAATCTAACAATTTATTTTAAAAGTTCATTATTATCATTAGGAATTCATAAAAGTAAAAAAATTATAAAAAGAGCCAATTAAGATATATAATACTAAAGATAAATATGAAATTTATTGGTCTGTGATAAAATTATTATTCGAATATTATGGAAATGTATGGAATCTACATTCTATAAGAAAAACATGAAACATAAATTGAAAGAAAATTTGCTCTTCATACTAAATAAACATTTCAGAATAGATATTTCTAGAAAAATTAAAAAATCTTGAGTAGGAGAATTTAGAAAAATATCTTAAATTCGTAACATTAATTTAATTTTTAAAGACTTAAGAAAGTATTTGGTAAAGAACAATTTTAATCAAAGAAAAACTTTTCTCTTTTCTTTATCAAAAGTGATTACGTACTGAAAAATATATTAGAAAAGTATAAATAAACATGTTAGTAAAAATTTAATTTTTCATAGAAATGCTTGGATCTTAAATGCTTTTTATTCTAATTTTTTAAATTAATACCAATTCAATAAATGTTTTTAAAAGCAGGTTAAAAAGAGAGTAATAAATAAATAAACACTGATATAAATAAACGTTTTATTAATATTCTTTTTAGTAAACCTATAATTATAATCACTGTAACATCAATTAATGTTACGAGTTTAAGATATTTTTGTAAATTCTCCTATTCAAGATTTTTTAATTTTTCTAGAAATATCTATTCTGAAATGTTTATTTAGTATGAAGAGAGCAAATTTTCTTTGAATTTCTGTTTCGAGTTTTTCTTACAGAATGTAGATTCCATACATTGCCACAATATTCGAGCAATAATTTTATCGAAAACCAGTAGATTTCATACTTATTTTTAATAATCTATCTCTTAATTGGCTCTTTATAAAATTTTTACTTTAAAAACTAATATTTAGTAGTTTTAATTCACTACGTACAAAATTTTATTCCAAAATAGTTTCTCATTCAAAAAAAAAAAAAATTAAAACGTGAACAAATTTATATAATTATTAAACTAAATTGAAAGTTAATGCAGCTATAATTCTATAAAATTAAGAATAATTATAATTATACATTTTCAAAAAAATCAATTTATGAAATGGACAAAATATGAATCTAAGTCACTTTACCGTGGATAATATAATTAAACATTTTAAAATGACAAAAATAGTCAATTCAGGTGTAATTTGAAAAATATTTAATGAATTTGACAAACGTTAAATTATCATCAAACAGAAAAAATGTGTACCGAAATTAAGTATATGAGTAGAGAAAAATTATGAAAAAACTAACCTTAATTTTATTAAAATAGTTCTTAAGCAAAAACTTAATAAAAAAATTATTAAGAGATTACATTTGTAAGTTAAAAAATCAGCTTAAGAAAAAAGAATTTCCAAAATTATACCAATGCAAAAACTTTCTAGTAATTGGCTAGTAAGATCGCTATAGATTTTAAGATCCCGAGTTATTTTCTCTTAAAAATATTTAAAAACAAGAGCTACATTAACACACCACAAACACTGGATAACCCAAAGAATCTCGAGTTACAACTGATTAACACCGAAAGTATAATTGGTGTTTATTGAACAGGTAATGTTTAATGTGTCAAAAAGAGCCGAATTTATTGTTGACCACATGACAAATATTATATTTATATAACATGCAGACAATTTTCCTAAAGTATCAATAAAAAATTAACAGTACCATTTCAAATAATTTCAATTATTTTTTAAGTAAATCAGAAATTAAACCGCTTCATTAATTTTACCGAAACTTGTACTAATTTTTAAATACGAAAATAATATTTCAGATATAAACGCATAACTAAATTATCGATTTGTAAATATCATATATAGCACAATTAATACACATTAATCTTAAGTGTTACATGTAATGTATCGATTAGTTTTTAAATCCTTTTTTATTGTTTATACATTTCTCAATAAAATTAAAAAATATTGCCCTTTTACAACTCACGAGACGTGATCGTAATGTCATCAAAAGTCGATTCGATAAGAAAATATTAAAAATAATAAAGGAAAAATGTTAAAAAAGATATAGTTGTTAAATTACAATTTCGTTTAGATACGGCTCTGATGCATAGATACTCGTACTACATTTAATGCCAATGAAATGTAAAATACACCATACGGATAAACATATGCCTTAGCGCCCCAATGTGTTTGTAATTCTACACCTTTGCTTATGTTTTCTGACATTTTATATGCATTAAATATTTACATAGTGAAATCATTTATTGTTTCAATTAGAAAACGACACTTTCTCAATAATACACAACTACAAATTTCAAACATTTAATACCTTGTAATTAACGTTCTATTCCGATCGCATCGTACTCTAAAACGATACTTTCAGATTCTCTATGAAATTTGAAACAGTCGTAATTTTTAATTATAAGTTATGAAAACGAGAAGTATTAGATATTTTGTTTGTAAATAAATTTCAATGTATAATCAGTATTCAAATATCATATTCAATTACATTTTTTTATTATTTATTACGAATTTAGGAACGTTCTTATAAAAGATTAAAACTCAGATTTTTTTATATAAAAGCGTTAATGAGAAAAACAAGAATGGGACAGAAGAGTTGAAATTTTAAATGTAAATATTTCATTTCATTTAGAATTCATACAATTTTGTAACAATACAAAAATTTTGAACAATTTCAGTAATTATTCGCGATTCTTTACAAAAAAAATCATTTTCATGAATAATCCATTTTGCATTGACTAATATTTCATTTTATGATGTTTATATTGAATAAGTATCAAAACACTTTAATGTAAAATTCGTTAAACTTAAAAAAACTTAAACCAAAAAATCTACCTAACTCTACATAAAGTACATAAAATATTTTATATTATATATTATTGATAAGTAACATATAAATATTTTAATAAAATAGTTACATAGTTAAATAACCTCAAATTTAGTGTTTTGGAATTTTGAATAATATAAAAGTAAAAAAGACAAATAATGTATAATTCAAAAATAATATATATATACATCCGTCCCTCAATTTACGCGAGACTTTTTTTACGCGAGTTTTTTTTACGCGACAAATTATACCTCTATTTACGTGGGACTTTTTTACGCGTTATTGATTTACGCAGCACTTTTTATACACGGTCAGATAGATTTAATTGTATATAATTTTTCATGGAATTTATTATATATCAGAGTGACGCAAATTCTTACTTGAACGTATAAAAGCACGATATAAGTATATAAAAGGTTGATTGTTTTGAATTACAGTAGCGATAGTGACACCGAATAAAATGTATCTATTTTTGTTTTCTAAAACGTCATTATTTTTTTTGTTAAACTATGTGAAATAAATATATGTTTCTACAACTTTACTAGCTTTTATTTCCAATATTTTTTCTATTGTACTGACAGACTCAATTTATGCGATTTTCATTCGCGTAAAACAAATCCACGTGGAACGGATATTCCGCAAAAAATTGTGGGATGAGTGTGTGTGTATGTGTGTGTATGCATATATGTAAGTGTTTATATATATGTATGTGTTTATGTGTATGATAATAAATCATTTTATTTGGCTGCTAGTTGAAGTAAAAAATAGATCGTGACTTCTACCATATTTCGTTTCAGTCCCCTTCCTACTTCCTTTTGAAAATTTGTTTTGTAATAGGTACAACACAAAGAAAGGTACAGGAAATCAATGTCGACGCAAATGTGTTGACAGAAAACAAATTGAACACAAATATTACTTAAAGACGCTTTTATTCGTAACCGAAAAATATGTAAAAGAAAACGATATTTAATGTTGTCAGTGACATGTTTATATATAAAATTTATCTGAATATTTTTTTTTTATAAAACAAACTACGATAAAATTTCTATAATGCAATTTAAGTATTATTTTATAAACCTTAGAAAATATTCAAGTTTATTAAATAGTTTTTATGAATTAAAGTTATTAAATAAGTAGCCACGTTCCATCGTTTTATTTTCAAAAATCTTTTTTTGTATACATTCATATATCATATATTCATTTTTCATCAATTTCAAATTTATTCTTTTAAAAAAACAGACAAATATGTTCGTTCGTCTATTGTATCTTTTAGAAAACAACATTTCTATTATTACATTTTTCAAATGGTTACGTTTGTTTATTAGATAATTATATTTATTTACTTGTGCTAGTTTCAAAAAGAACAAAGTGAAAATGAAAAATAAACCACTACCAAATAAATATTTATCAGATGTCAAAACGTGGCGAAATTAATGTATACAATAAAGGTACATCTCGTTATAGCAAAAATGTTGATTTCTTCGTGGTAAAGAAATGTTAAAAATATAACTATGTCAATCATTAAGATAATTTTATAACATCATTTTGAATATTTAAGCACAGTGACGTACTGCGAGTCAAAGAACTTTTACATTTTTATTTAATATCCGAAAGAATATTGCTTTTTAATTATAATATATGTTGTTCCTATAATAATTTATTTTCATATTTTAATATAGTAATGGCACTTTACATCTATATATATATATATATATATATATATATATATATATATATATATATTTCTTGAAAAATAAATATATTTATAAAAATTCATATATTTAACAATTCGACGATATCATAATAAAACCATTAGATAAAATAAACTAATTAAGTTTTTATAATGTTGAGCAGAAATAAATAATAAGATATGGAATCGACTTAAAATTTTTTTTATTAAATATAGGGTCATCCAAATGCGACGCCTAGATTGTGAAACATGTTTATAGGGTGGTGTATAGGGAAATATGTGTACAGTTCCTTTTTAATACAACACAAATCTAGATGTCACATTTGGATGACCCTATATATTATTATTATGTTTCTTCTTTAATTTAATTTTTTATTAACATGCAAATAGTAAATATATACAACTGTTATGAATTAAAAAACTTTTGACGATTAGATTGATTGTAATATATTTAAATTATTAAATATCAGATGAATTATTTTAAACAGTTTATATAATGTAAATATAAGAAATAATATATTATGTAAAAAAATACTACTAATTAAAAAATATCCTCTTCTGTCAATGTATGGAAATCTTTAAAGAAAAATTGTTATTTGATCGATTCTTAAATTAATTTTTAAAGATAAATGGATTTATTTTATACATATCCATGTAAATTTACAAAAACATGCACGAAAGTACGAAAAATCCGTGTATATTATAAGAAACAATTATTTTTAATTAAGAAATAATTAAATTTTTATTTCCATAAATTGACTGAAAAAATATTTTTTTAATAATTGATTGATATACTATATAACTCTAAACCGATTGATAAAAAACTGGTAAATATTCAATTGCGAATAAAAAATTATGTATATTATATTTTTATATATATATATATATATATATATATATATATATATATATATATATATATATATATATATATATATATATATCGGCTCCACAAGTTACTCCAGTCTCAGGCCTCTAACAATGCCAGCTCAACAGAGCCTTTTCTTATCAAAGATTTTCATATATAGTTGTTTTATATATATCCGTTTAAATTTACGCAAAATGAAGTTGTCAGCCTCAAGCTCAACAGTCGAAAGTGAGGGACTCTCCGACTGAGACTCGAATTCAATCTCCCGCATGATACGTGGTAATGCAAGCTACTATGCTACCCAGTCGGTTATATATATATATATATATATATATATATATATATATATATATATATATATATATATAGACATAAACATTTGTAAAGACACATATACCCAATTTTAATTATGTGAACTTTTAAATTCATTATTATAATTATTTCTTTAGAAAACATTTCATTGTGAATTATTTTTGAAAATACTTTTTAAATAAAATATAAAAATTCAATAAATTTATTAACCTAAAATATTATTTCTACTTATGATCATCTATATATAATAACCTATTAATTAATTCATTTTTTAGTTTAATCATGTAAATTTTGATTTATGTATCATTATTTGTTTGGTACTGTACAAATTCGCTTTAACACAAATTAAACACTCGCCCTTCACACAATAAGATTTTATAAAAGTTCAATAAACACTTATTATTCACTTTATTTGCTTGATAATTCTGCTATTATTATCAAAACGCTATATTATAAAATTTGCTCTAACATTGAAATGGTTATTGAACATTTTTATAATATATTCTAATGTTCAAGGTGAGCAATTATTTGTGTTAAAATCATTTTCATGTTTAAAATGTTAAAGTTCGTTATTTCGTTTTTTTTAAAAATATGCTACAATAGATTATCTTTTTTTAGAAACGCTATATTTAAAATAAATTAATTATTGATTGAAGAGTTCTTCGAAAAAATAATAAAAGTTTTAATAAATTGCATTAGAAAACTTCATAAGGATACAATTTAATTAAAATACTAAAAAAATGTACAGTATACAATTAATAAAAAAGAATAACACTTAAATCTATGATATAAAAAATTAAAATAATTACTTTCAAAAAGTATTTTAATAACCCAAATACTATATTAAAAAATGTCTATGCATATTTGAAAAGAAAAATAAATATATTCATGAATTTAAGTTATACACACAAACATACACATATTTATATATATATATATATATATATATATATATATATATATATATATATATATATATATATATATGCACACAGTGTATACAAAACAGGGATTTAATGTCGATAAAAAAAATGTAACGCCCAAACACCAACACTGTTTTCCCTCTTGTAAAACATATCCGGATGGAAGAATAATACGACGCGTACCACCTGATCTACTTAAAAGAGATGACAGAAGTAAAAACAATCGCTTACTATAGTTTTAAGTGTTTGTTTATCTTGGCGAACGGACGGTTGGTTACAAGATGCACACAGCTGGTGTAAAGAACGCGTGCTTTTGCTCTCGCGCTACGTGTCCGGGTGTGTGAAATGCTTTTTCATGGTTCGTCATACACATCGAACATCTTTCAAATTAAACCCAAATATAGTACCAGGCGTATTTTTTTTTAATTCATTTGCGCAACTTGAATGACTGTATTTATTACTTTCGATTATATGAAAAATTAGAATATTGCTATAAAATATAAAATACAAACCGGCAATATTATTAATAATCAAATATTACAAATACTTTCAATAGATTCTATTACAACTTTCATTTCATTTTAAACACAAAAAATGTATTTTTTCTGTTAAAATGAATATGTTTATGTTTTATCGTTAAGAATAAAATTTAAATATTCTAAAAGATTAGCAAAAACTAATAACTGAACACTGAAATATGATCTTTTATTGTAAGCTTATTCATAATACGGTTTTTCCACTTACAACAATTATCTTCAGCGCTATATCTCTTTCAAACTATTAACCTTTTTGACAATACTACCTAGTATGGTGTTTCTTATCAGAATTCCGTGACGTTTTTTTTATGAAATGAGATTGTCGAATCCATGCTCAATCTTTACTTGTAAAACTTCGACCGAGAATCGAACGCGGTCTCCTGCATGACAGACATTGATGT
The DNA here is from genome assembly GCA_029203775.1 of Neoneuromus ignobilis. NCBI lineage: Eukaryota > Metazoa > Arthropoda > Insecta > Megaloptera > Corydalidae > Neoneuromus > Neoneuromus ignobilis. The sequence goes on from CP092087.1 coordinate 28,889,356, forward strand.
ATGCCACTTACCACTGATCGACATTTTTCTATTTGTACTAATTGATTATTGATTAGATATATGTTTAAAGCTTGTTAAAAAAAATTCTTGAAAGACTACACTTCTATAGAGACAAAAATCAATCAACGGATTTAGTTAAATATATTTTTTGGTTCACGATCTATTTCTATATTCCAAAACTCGTTGTTTCCTTGTTGAAAATTAATAACTGTAGGCATTTAGTAATTGTAAGCAAAGATATTTTAATATATTTATCTTAATTTTAGAAAATTTTAAAAGTATTTAATAATCAGTTAATGTTAATTTCATTCGCAGATGTACATTTCAATCGCAATCATCATCAAAGTAAGCTAGAGTAGGTTCTGTTGTAAAATCGTAATATGAAATTTTAATTTTGAAAATTCTTCATATATATATATATATATATATATATATATATATATATATATATATATATATATATACATATATGATAGTGTATGTATACATAAGCTTTTGTTTTGTATGTTCATTGATTTATGTTTTTACATATGTACATACATACATATCTTGTTTACATTAATAAACTACAGTTAAAGTTACTTCACAAAGTACGACACAAAAGGGTATAAAACATGTTTGGGGTGATGATTGCTAAGTAACGGCGTAAACAAGTCAAACAAAACGAGCGAGTTGGTTATGAATTTAATTTTTATTTAAATTTTAATATGTTATCGCGTAGAGATAAACTTTTATCAAGGCCATGGCAACAACGACGTTACGAAAACCATCGAAGAAAGGTATTTAATAATTTAAAGTATTCATTCAACCCTCATCATTTACTACATATTTATCAATTATAACCTACATTTACATTCACCGTATTAATCAATATAGAAATATTGCTTCCTTGGACGTAGAAAATATCCTAGCAACTGTATACCAAATTTAT
>CP092087.1:28892786-28895286 GCA_029203775.1 Neoneuromus ignobilis
ATAAGTCCAATCTCCCACATGCCATTATATCATTAATCGGCTTATAATTTATATCAACACTCTAAAATAAAAATGAATAAAATAATGAATGAAATATTCATTCATTTTAAAAATTGTTCTTCTATTAATATAAACAAAGTGACTGTTATAAATATAAAAGTTCTTAAAATAAATATTTTTTTTTTAGAAAATGAATAGATTATTAATATAAATATAAAAAAATTCTAAGTTCAATAAAAAAAAGATCTAATACAATTTATATTTTCATGGAATAATAATATAAGCATATATTCTACAACATATATATATATATATATATATATATATATATATATATATATATATATATATATACATAATCCATTTATAATTTCTAAAATATGAAGGTTTTATACCAGTCACAAAATATAGAAATATGTTAGAATAAAGTCACCAAAAGTTCAAGTTGTTACAGAGTATCAAAAATATGTAACACCCTTGCAGTAAATATTAACTTTTTATATTTTTTACAAAACTAAAAACTAATAAATTAATAACTTCACTGAAGTACGAAATTTCAACGGAATTTTAAAAAATATTCACTTTAACGATTACAATATATTATAGTATCAAAATTTAAATTTGTGCATCATTCTCATAGTGTTTTAAGTATTTCATGTTTCATAAAGATGTAAAATAAATATTGTTCTTTATATTCCAACAATATAATAGTGATAAGGCAGATTCTTATTTGTACTCAATTTTTTAAATGGTGAAAAAATAATTTGAATTTGGTCTACATTTAAAAAATATAATTTTAGTCTAAACTAATTAAATAAATAAAAAATTACAATCATATATATATATATATATATATATATATATATATATATATATATATATATATATATATATATATATATATATATATATATATATATATATATATATATATATATATATATATATATATATATATATATATATATATATATATATATATATATATATATATATATATATATATATATATATATATATATATATATATATATATATATATATATATATATATAACTATCACAGCATAAAGTAAATATTCTATGTTGAAAGAAAAAATCTTTGATCAATTCATTTTACCTCTTCTCACTTACGGAAGTGATGTACGGGTCTCAACCGCCAGAAAAATTCAACAGCTTCATAAAACACAAAGAAGTATGAAAACGTAGATTTAGAAATAACACCTAGAGATAGAAAGAGAAACTATTGAATCGGAAAGAAAATCAGATTTACGAACGTCATAATAAGAGTGAAAGTTTTAAAATAGAAATGGGCCAAACACATAATTAGGAAGAAGGCCGTCAATAGACAAAACAAATTATTAATTGGGAATCCAGGGATGTATAAAAATCCAAGCCGATGAATATACTGAGCAGAAACATAAAAAAATTCGCCGGAGGTGAATAGAAGATAAAAACATTGGATCACTCGAAGTGGAAAATTTTAGGAGGCCTTCATTTAGCAATGAAAAAAAGTTGATGAAAATGATCATATATATGTATATATGTATAAGTGTATATATATATATATATATATATATATATATATATATATATATATATATATATATATATATATATATATATATATAATTAAAAACTAATTTTTCATAATTAAAATATATTAATAATTGTCAATATTCAAAATCAACATTTTATTTCAATTTAAAATTATAATATTAATTTAAACAATTAACATTTTCAGTTTTTTAAATCGAGTTGCGTTATATTCTCAATTTCCTGAAAACAGACCAAAAACAACAACTACTGATCGAAAATTGTCAAACATAAAAAAATCTACCAGTTCATCTTCTTTAGTATCTGAATCAACTCATAGAAAATCTACTGAATCATTTAAAAACACTCGCTGTATTGCATGTTTCCCGCCTAAATATAATTTCATAACGGTAAGAAATTATTATTTTCGAACTATTTGCAAAATACATTTTACTTATAATATTTACATTTATACTTAAATAACAATATAATTTTATTTCCTTTATTAATCGTTACCAATGCCAAAAATCTCTCATGAACGAAATATTTGTAAACAAGATTGAAAATCCTTTTTTTATAAATTGTACCTACAATAAATATAGTTTAAATATTCACTCAAAGTTTTAAAAACATTAGTTTTCAAATTCAATTTAACCAGATAAACTATTAAATCATAAAAAATATATATTTATCATTAAAACCTAAATTTCTATTTAGCTTCAAACAAAAATAAAAACTAATGTAAACAGCTACTTCTTATATACATATATACGGATACAATAACTGTATATATATGCCATATGTCATTATCATCATCAGTTTAAATCAGCTCATTGTTGGAAGAAAACTTCATTGAATGTTACCATTCACTAGTATTTAATCATACGACACTGACTAGGTGGATTGGTGAAGATTTTTCATTTACGGTTTATTTCCTTAGGCACGTTGCTTTTATCTAAGCTAAA
>CP092087.1:28900286-28945286 GCA_029203775.1 Neoneuromus ignobilis
CAACTTCATAAGTCTATTATAATTTCTGTAAAGTACGGAAAAGGAAACTAAATTTTCGATGCGTTTATTTTGTTGCATTAGAAATATACACACAGCCACCAGTATGACATTTGACTTACAGGCATGTGCACACAGACACACACCACATATACATATCATACTACTAACGCGATACACACATACATACACATATATATATATATATATATATATATATATATATATATATATATATATACATATATATATATGCAATTGTATGTGTATACTAAAAAATATATTTTAAAATAAGTAATTAATGACTTTTTTTGAAGATATTTATCTGATTTCTATGTCAACTTATATTCATTTTAAAAAAAATATAAACATTTAATGAAGAGCTGTCGATAAAATATAATTCAAACGCACCCATATTAACCAATGACCATAAGATAGTGAGGGTGGGAGACGTCTAATGAAATACAACTGTTTTTAATGCTGTTCTCGAGAATATGTCAAGTCTGAAATCAGGTAAATTATTTTTATTTAATATTACAATGTATTCCCATTTAAAAGTATATGGTTAATTTTTATCCCATCTCTATAAATTCTGCTTACCCAATTCTTATTGTCGGCACAACGGACAAGCGCTTATGTCAGTTTTTGCACATTTTTTAATTTTTATTTTTGTACAATTACTAGCTTGCCCTAAAATTAAAAAATATTTTTTTGTAAGGAAATAAATTTTTTATCGTATTTAGTATTTGAGCATGAGTCATTTAAATACCAATATATGTAATAGATCTTGTTCAAATGTTAATTGGTGCACTATTGCATGATATGTTGCATTTTTTGTTTTTGTATTAGTATTTCGGCTATCAACGTACAAACTTCAGCACTGAGCGAATATAAGCAATAGTCTGCAATAGCAGTCTATTTGTTTTCTGCTCAGGGTATGCTGGAGACCAGGTCAATGCGTGAAACCACTGAACCTGCGTGGATCAGCAAAAACAGTGTTGGTGCCTTTAGTCGTTATTCGCACCAACAACACATGGCCAACGTCATGAGGCATGGTACGGTATACTTAGTGTAGTTACAATTTTTTTCTGCATGAATTAGAAAAAAATAAACTTTTATGTGTATATATACTACACATATACACTAATATAATTTTACTATCATTTAAATAATAATAAATTCTAATATCTATAGTTTTTATAATGATTAAAGAAATGGTTTAAGAAATTAATGTACAATAGTATATATTATGATATAGTGTGTATATGTTTTTATGTATATATGTATAAATTTATATAAGTGAATGTGAATGTATACACTATCATTTTTAAATTTTCAATCATTTTTCTGTATTCTGAAGTTAAAGAGTTTAAAAATACTTCTTAGTATATTTTATCACATCAAACGTTTAATTTTGTTTAGATAAAAAAAAATGTTATAATTTAAATTACTAAAATGTATTTTTTCCATACTAGGCAAGACTAGTCAAGATGATGTATGTTATGTGGTTGCAAAGTATGATTATACAGCACAAGGTGCACAAGAATTAGATCTTCGTAAAAATGAAAGATATTTATTACTTGATGATTCCAAACATTGGTGGAGAGTTCAGAATGCTAGAAACCAATCAGGTTATGTACCAAGTAATTATGTCAAAAAAGAAAAACCGTCATTATTTGATAGTATCAAAAAGAAAGTAAAAAAAGGATCCGGTTCAAAAACATTACCTTCAAATAGTTCCCCATCAAGGACGGCAGAATCTCCTTCAATGGCAAGAAGATTACCAGCGGATCCATCAGAAGCTATAGGAACAGCAGTTGTGAAATATAACTATCAAGCTCAACAGCCAGACGAACTATCTCTTGTTAAAGGAACAAGAATTTTAATTCTTGAAAAAAGTAATGATGGCTGGTGGCGTGGACAAAGTGGCAGTAGTGCTGGCTGGTTTCCCAGTAATTATACTCAAGAGGAAGGAGATGCAGATGATACTTTACATACATATGCCATGGCTGAAAATGTATTAGATATTGTTGTTGCATTATATTCTTTTTCATCTACAAATGATCAAGAGCTTTCTTTTGAAAAAGGAGATCGATTAGAAATACTAGACAGACCACCTGCAGATCCAGAATGGTATAAAGCTCGTAATGGTCAAGGACAGATCGGTCTTGTTCCTCGGAATTATCTTCAAGAATTATCAGAATATTTGACACAACCATATCGTGAACGAGTTGCAGAACGAGGTGATTCTTTGGATAGAAGACCTGAAGGAGCAAGTGTTGACAGACCGCATCTTGTAGGAAAACCTTGGTATTATGGCAGTATAACACGAAATCAATGTGATGCTATGCTTAATCAGCATGGACATGATGGTGATTTTCTTATCAGAGACAGCGAGACTAATGTAAGTTTAAAATATAACTAATGAAGTAATAATACTAATAAATTATTTTATTTATAGATGGGAGATTATTCAGTTTCTTTAAAAGCACCTGGACGAAATAAACATTTTCGAGTTCACGTTGAAGGTGCTCTCTATTGTATTGGACAACGAAAATTCCATACTTTGGATCAACTAGTTGACCATTATCAAAGAGCGCCAATATATACAAATAAACAAGGAGAAAAGCTTTATCTTGTAAGACCTTTACCAAGAGCTCCTGCCAATGGCTTGTAAAATGATTCAAATCAACCATCCGTCGGTTATAGACTAGCTATGTTGAAGCAACTGCACGATCGTTAGTTAAAGTAGTAGTTTGTGTATCATTTACTACTATGTGTAAAATTCATTTAAATTTTAATTGATCCATCCAAATTTTATCAAGTGTATACACATTGCTATTTGAAAAATTTAAACAAATTCTTCCGTTAAAACAATAATAAAAAAAACAATGTATTTGGTCATCGAAAGTATTAATAGAAACTTCATGAAATTGATATTCGATAAGAAAAATTGACTAAATGACAAGTAGCTTGAAATTTTTTAATTAATTTGGGACTGGTACCATCTGATAACAATCTTTTGGGTTGTATGCGATAAATATGTAATTGTAATATTCTTCCGTATTTATCTACATTTTATTAAAAGTGAATGTATGTGAATTTGTTTATACATATAATATATATCTTTAATATAAATTATAGTGCAAGTATTTTGCTTCTGCCTTTAATGAAAGCTATACATCATAAGAAAGACATAATGATCATTTTAATATACTACAAATATTTTGTTTGTGTTTAAACTTTTTTTAATATATAAGTATTATTTGTTTATGTTAAAAAAAGAATACAAATACTACTGATTTCAAATTAACATGTTTATGATGAATAATAATACAATATGATGCGGAGAGATAGAATATTTTGTATAAAGAATGAAATGATACAGGTTAAGATTTTCAATAAATTTGTAAGTGCATTATAAAGAGAATATGCGTGTGTGTGTGTGTGTATATGTATATATATATATATATATATATATATATATATATATATATATATATATATATATATATATATATATATATAATGGTGTCATAATTTGTATTGAACAAAATAAATACCAAATATTATTTTTTTTTTAATAACATACAAATGATGAATGGAAGGTCAGTAAGGAAAATAATGAATGAATATAGTAGGAAAAATATTAATATGATGTTAAAGTTAAAATTCCACTATACAAATTTTGGTGGTAAATTATAGGCAGCGTCAAAAAATAACTCATTAAAATAAAAATGTGCCATTCACCATATTAATGCGACACTACTACTTTTGAAGAGTCTTGTAATATTGTATATATTTATACAAAGGTTATTTACAAGATGCATAAATATAAAATATGATAAATTTGAAATTATAGAACATTATGAATATAAACTAAGAAGTGAATACTCTTTGCATTAATACTTTTGCAAAATAAGTAAAAAAGCTATTTATATTAAAAATCTTTTTGAGTATCTCTATTATTTTGTATTTGTATTACATTATTTTCATGAATATATAATAAATATATGCAGTCTTTCATAATGTAATGAAAATATTCAATTATTTTATTATCCTTCTCCCATATGAATCGTAAATGTCAGAAGAAATCCTATTTTCTAATATATATTTATTTATTGAATTAATAACAAAATATGTTTTTATTGATATAAGAAATGTACTGTATAATAGTGAATGTCTTCATAATAAAAATTACAATCCACAAATATTACAATAAAAAAATCAGTATATTTTTTTATATTTCATCTTTCTGCCATAAATGTATAAATAAAACTTATAAAAAAGTAATAAAAAATAACTAATTTTTATATATTATAATAAAAAAATACAGTAGCATGTTTACTACAATGTATGCTTATATTAATAAAGATATAATTCCAAGTGTGTGTGTATATACATGCATATATATATATATATGATGTATGTGCATATAAAAAATGTTTTTACAAAATATATTTTTTATATGTTATTGATTTGCTCAAAAAGTAGGTATAATACAAAAGAATAAAACTTCTTAGTTTATATTTTTCATATGAAATAAATAATAGTTTATAAATAAAAAAAACATGTAAAGAAAAGATATTTCAAAAATATAATGTTCCAAAAGTTTGTGATTGTGTGTTTAAGTCATTTTAATATTAATTAGGAAAATATAATTACAGACATTTTTCCATTGATAAGTATTAAATGTTTTGAGTAATTTGAATAGTTTGTTTAGTTTTATTAACGTTTATATATATATATATATATATATATATATATATATATATATATATATATATATATACACATACATATATATGTACACATACATACACACACACAAATAATAAAAAATCTTGGAATGTCAAAAATTATTTTAATTCCAAATGAAAAATAAATATTTCATTTTATTAACATCGTATTTACATAAGTATAATTTTTATTAAACATTAGTTAAAAGTAGGAATCAGCACGATATTAAATTTATATTTTAGTAATATTCATATACAAATAAATTAAGTTTGTAATATATAAAAACGTTTTAATTTAAGATATATTTATATAAGTAACAAACTTTCACACAATCCAAAGATTATATGTGTATAATTTTATTCGTAAATGTTGCAAACTGAGGAAATATTTCAATGATAATGTAAGATTTTTTTATATTTTATTTATAAAAGACTTATTCTCTGAGTCAAATAATAATACAAGTTCATATAAAAATTAATAAATATTACATAAATAAAAACTATCCACATATACTATTTGTAAAAAATTGTCTTTGTAGTAGCAGTAATTACAAAAATTAAAAATTGGGTGCTAAAGGTGTATTCATCTAGCTTTTATATTATGTGTTATAAAAATTATTTTATACAAAACGTGCAGTTATAAATAGATTTATTTAAAATGTAGTTTCGGATTTAAACATAGTTAAATTTCCTCATGTGTAAATACTTTTTAAATGGCAATTTTTATATATAAACAAAATTATTTTGTTTCAGTATATACTTGTGTATGTATGTATATGTATATGTGTATGTATATATATAATATATATAATATATATATATATATATATATATATATATATATATATATATATATATATATATATATTGAAAATGCTGAAAGAATAAAAAAGCAGAAGTGAAACAAAAATGAATTGAAAATTATCATTATATAACATTTTAATTATGAAAAATTATATTTTAATTTCTGTTATTACTGACTTAACAACATATGAAAGTAGAATTGAGAATGAAGTTCGATGAAATTTTAAGTTGGCCTATGTTATAAATATATATACTCGTATATATACTCGTGTGTTTGTGTGTGTATGTACATATGTACATATATATATATATAAATATATATATATATATATAATTTTACCTAGCACAAGATTGTTCAAAACCACATTTTTTCATTCTTTATTTATATAAAAGCAGAAAATAAAAAGTATAGGGTCATCAAAATGTGACGCCTAAATTTGGATGACCATATATAACACTTATGCTGCTAAGGTGATTTTAATTAATTCTCACAACTGTCAATTCATACTAAGCACATAAATTACGTCTGTATGTATAAGGGCCTATAATTTTGTTTATAATATACATACAAAAATAAAAACATAATTTTGAATTTTCTAATTTAATATTACAAAAATAAGTATAACGTTTTAAAAAATGTATCTATAACTTTTTAAAATAGTATCTTATAACTCATTGAAAACGAAATATTTCAATTTAACATTTGAATTATGTCACCGAATATTCTCTATTTCTAGTTTTAATATAATTCCACTAATTGTGAATAATTCATTATTATCCCGAATCTATAAACATCGTAGCTATTTAATAACATCACTTAATCCTTTTTTTAAAAAAAAAATTTTTTTACAATCCAAATAATCTTAAAGGTGAAATATTTACAAGTGAATTATTAAACTAATAAGTGAAAAATGCGATCAAAAAGCTATTATTATGATCAATTGTTTATAATTAAAAATCAATAATTTATAATTAACGTATTGAAAGACACCCATACAAATATGTAGAAATTTTAATAAGAAAACTTTCCAACAAATATAGTGCTAAATTTACTTTATTATCACTATATGATTGATAAAATGTCTCGTAATTTTTCTCCATTTTACATAACATACACAGAAATGTAAAATAAATTAATATTTATCAGAAATGGTTCATATAAAATCAATTTATATTTGTCATAAAGACTGGCAGCATAAGTGTTAAAAAACGTTAACATTGAAAAAATCCGAATATTACATACTTCATAAAAATATTATAAAAAAATAATTCATCACTGTTAATTTGTATCCAATTGTGGATTTAAATACGTACATTATTTCTTAATTCATTTATTGGCAATGGCCTTACCCAATTTTTAATATGCAGCTGTATAATCCTCCATAATTGTAGTTAGTTTTCAGAGTTTGTTTCGATTGTTAAATATTTTCAGAAATATCTAAAATAAGAAAACAATATAAACGTTCAAAATTATTTATAAATTAATTCACAATTGAAACTGCCACATTGAGTTTACACAAACAATGAACTACGTCTGTAACCTTAGGACTAACAATGTATATATTAGTCAATATATATTAGTCAATGTCATATTGCCTCTGTTAAGCATAATATTTAACAACAATGAAGATTTTCCTTATAATTTGTTTTAAGTTGTAAGTAAAGACAATAAATTAACGTAATTAAATATACATATACTTATTTATTAAGCAATTATGTATATATATATATATATATATATATATATATATATATATATATATATATATATGTATATATATTGTATATACATTTACGCATACATACTTACACAAAGCTTACTTTTGTTATTTATTATTAGCGCCTTTAATAAAAAAATAATTATTACATAAAACTATTAATATACAATAAAGTTAATTCCTTCTTTTATTCTGTTTAACAATATAAAAAGGAATATCATTTTATTTTTATACAAATAATTTCATTGTCAAATTTTCAAGTTGAAATGTTATTAAAATAATTAAAATTCAGTTAGGTCTGTATAGTAGTTGCCAACGGATACTAATTATATATAATAGAAATCCTGATACCAAATATATAATGGACAAAAACATATCCATAACATTAAATAATTTAAATTAGAAATGAAAAACAATTACCAAGAGTTAATCACTTTTATTGACATTGATATATAATTGTATTAAAATATATAAATGATCATGAAAGATAATCTGCAAACGTGTTCATTAACGTTGTAAACTCTATTAAAAATACTTTTTAAATTTTTAATAAGTATTTTAAATCAATTACAATTTATGAATATTATATATATATATATATATATATATATATATATATATATATATTATATATATATATATATATATATGTATGTAATTATTTCATGTAATAGAAAAGCATTTAATATTATTTAATCAAAAATACATAAATTAAATTCTAAAAGTGTCTAGTAGTTGAGATTGCTCAATAAAATTATTAACTTTGGAAAAAATAATTTCAAATATAGTCAGCTTTTACCATTGTGTATTAAACCTTTCCCTGCTAGACAGTAAATAACTAACCTATTGAACATATATTGCCGTTATCAATATAATAAAAGATAAAAAAATATCTTTTTACGCAAACGTGCCTGTTGAAATTAAATAGGGGAAGGTTAAATTTCAATTTTAATTCAAATTTGAGCAAAATAAAACATGTAACTATATTTGTTACCTAATATAGATATTTTTACAAACTTGAACAGAAATTATGATAATTTAATGAATATATTTCATTCCTTTATTACAATCGTTATTAATTCATCAGAAATACACATAAATGTATTGTAAATATTTTTCGTTTATTATTCATCGATATTCAATAATTAATTAATATTCTTAATTAATTATTGTCTACTTTTAATAAAATAAAAAATAATGCATTAAAATTAAGACAAGTTATCAATTTTTTAAAATCATAACTGATGTTTTATATATTCTCAGAAAGTATATACTTGTTATATATACATATCTTAATTTTGCAATGCATTGTGTAGTTATAAAATTGACATTTTTAAAAATGTGTATGCTCAATATTCCATAGTTTCAATTCTAGGTATAGTTCACTGTAAATTGATTCAGTTGCTATTAAACTATTCAGCATCAACACGTCCCTCTAAACTTGTAACAAATAAGCTTAACTGTATGTTTATACGCACTTACTAAAAGAGAGTAAATGTAAACAAATCCCTTATATATATATATATATATATATATATATATACACAAATGTAATCGTTTATTTAGCAATTGAAATCAAATTGTGTGATTTAATTTATAACTACATAACAATTGCAAAAGTTATACTTTAAAAAAAAATATTGAAAATTAAATTACATTAATTTTACTTGTAGTATGAAATCATACTATAATAACTAGTGAAATATGTATTATTAATTTGCTTAATTATTTGTCATCGAAAAATATAACCAATATTGCATATATAGAAAATTAATGGATCAATAAGCTTTCATTATTAATTGTATGTTTTATATAGAATTAAAAATATAATTATTTATAAAATAACTAAAAATAAAAAAGTTTACAAGCCTAAGTAATATAATTTAGTTATTATATATTACATTTGGATAATTAATATTTCATAATCTGATTTAAGTATGATATATATATATATATATATATATATATATATATATATATATATATATATATATATATATATATATATATATGTTTAGTGACGTTTCTTAAAAGTTAAATTATTTAAAGTAATTTAGATAATTAAATTCTCCATTACAATGTATACTTGATAGAAATATTTAAAATTTGTTTGCTTTTATATTTACATCTCTCATTTATTATTTAAAAAAAATATAATACATTTTTATAATTGTAATGAATTATTTTATTTTTTTTTTTTTGCTTTATTCATTAAATATTTTTAAATATAAATTATTTATTAAGATAATTAATTTATATTTACCTAAAATTAAATTATAATCATGAAATAATATTGTTTTTCAAATCATGCTAAACAATTTTATAATAATATACAATATATAATAACAAAAAGGAAATAAAATAAGCAAATTTTTGTCTGTATTTTTAAATTGTTATATTTAGTCTGTAATTATTTCAACATATATATATATATATATATATATATATATATATATATATATATATATATATATATATATATATATATATATATGAAAAAATAATTGATAAAAAATTGGTAATATGCATTAAAAAAATTATAATATATTGAGTGAAAGTATTTTTTATTAATTTTTAACATAAACTATTAGCATTTTTTATTACTGATCTATGTTAAATAGTTTTTTTATATGAATGTTGTTTGAATGTCAACGTCAATAATGTGATAATAAAACTAAAATAATGAATACGAAAATAATATTTTCATTCAAATTCAATATATCGAAACAAATATAATCTTAATGGATTTATTTCTGATGTCCTTATTTCTATATAATCATGAATTTGATTTATAATCAATTTATACATTTTGTAAAAAAAAAAAAATTATCACAATTCGTTCTTATTAAGCAAAAATTAATTGAAAAGAATATAATTTGTGAATGTGATTGTTTTATCAGTAATTATTTTTTAAAAGTAACTGAAGCACTTTATATATATATATATATATATATATATATATATATATATATATATATATATATATATATATGTATGTATGTAAATGCATACATAAAACCATAGTTATATTCCACATATAGTAATCGTTAAAATACATAATATTATTCCATGACATTTGTAATTTAAATATATATGTATTATTTTACATTTTTAACAGAAATCTTGATACCATACAATAATAATCTTAAAGGAGATCAATAAAAATATCAATCATTAAATGAATATTTTTTTATTTCTATTTAAAATACATATAATATATTTTCTTATTATCCCTCCAATGCGCATATCTAGTACTTAAAACCGAATTAATTATATATCTCAAATTATTAAAATTATTTTTTGTTTTCAGATCGTATTATTTTAGTTAAAATAGAAAAGTGGATAGAATTTATTATATGACCTAATTTTAGTTATTAAATTTTAACATTTAATTTTTTTTTGCCACCAGAATATTTAACTAAAACGCCAATTTCTTAAACCAATGACAGCATTAAGAAAAAGAATAATCGTTTATGTATTAATATTGATTTTTTTTTAATGATTAGGATTCAATCAATTCCGTTAAAAAAATAGATACAAATATATTGTTTTATATTAGCACTCTAAAATAAATTGTTGAATATTTAAATAAATTTATAATTATATAAATAATAATAAATATAGCTACATAAATATTATTTTCATATATGATAATATTTAAATGCAAAGAAACATCGATACAGTTTTGAAATAACATTTTCTTTTACTTATCCATAATTTATATAAATAGGATAAATGCACAAGAAGTCAAAATATTTTTATTAATAAAGCGTGCATTTAAAATTAATAAGCGTCAACATCTTGGTCAATAGTATCTTGTCGAAACATTTCAACATCTGCTTGACTATCAGCTTTTAAAAGTTTTCCTTTTTCAGGCTGAAAATAATATTTTATATAAATCTACTTACATTTGTAATTAGCATATAAAATAATATTTTTTACAAAAGATATATTAATGACAAGCTGTTCAAATCAAAATACTTACTGAGAAATTCAATTTATAAAAACAAGTATCTCTCTCTTTTCCGCCTATATATATATATATATATATATATATATATATATATATATATATATATATATATATATATATATAGTGTGTGTATGTGTGTAAATAAAATAATAAACATATATACTAACTTTTGGGTGCATTAAAACGAAAGGTAACTCTGCAGCTAATTCTCCGCCCAAAGCACCTAAATACAATTTTACTTTTACTGCATATGAAACTATAATTCCAAAAGCATCACGTTGTTCAGGAGACGCTAACCTAAAAAATATAATTATATTAATAATTTTTTAATACGTGTTTATTAAATAACAATACTAACAAAGTAGTGGAAGCAAGGTTTGTATCTTGACGTTTCAGTTGACCGTCTAAAGCAATGCCACGTCGGTCTTTGTTCGATTCCAATAACGGTGTTAAATAAATCACTTTTTGTAGACATGATCCAGGTTGTATAGGGCAACCTTCCCTAATATTATAAAATAGAATGATCAATATAATTGTCTATATCTTAGAATTCCAACTGTCATTTAAAATTTTAGTTGGTATAAATTTAATCAATTTTTAATGACAATCATAAATTCAATTAAACTTTTCTTCGCAGTTGACTTGGTACTATGACTAATTCAGATTTTCATAAATGAACCATTGAAAATACTACAATATATTTTTTAAATGTGCAAGTTTTTAAAAATAATTCGATGATTACTCCATTGTCTTGAAAACATCATATCATTTATATACGTATTAATGAAAAGATGGGCAATTATTAATTATTATACACTTTTATCAAATTTTACGATATTGAAGAATGATTTAATGCATATTTATAAACATTTTTTTATATAGACATTAAGAAAATAAAATACGCAAAGGTACTTCTAAATACATTAACATTTTACTTACTGAGTTTCGATACTTGCTACAGAAGTTCGATATTGTCCGTTTTGGAATAGAACAACATCAACCCCTTGCTGCACCATAGCTTTAATTTTCTTCACCATCTTATTGCTGTTATTTCGAATACATATATTAACAGCTACCTTTTCTCCATGGTGATAAAGCTATAAAGATATTAAATTCTATAAATTTCACAAGAGTATACATAGAAATTTATATGTATATATATATATATATATATATATATATATATATATATATCTATATTGCTCAATCACTTCTGTTATAAAAAAGATATAGTACAAATATTGTAAGTGATGTCCATAACAATTCAAAATTTATAATGAGAACAAATTAATGGTTGTTATTTTGTCGAGTTAATTTTTCTTTAATAAGACAATTACTAAAATAAAAAACTGTATATAAAAAAGTTAATGTAAAAGCCTATACTAAACAATTAAAAAACTTTATTTTCCTTTAAATGGATATTTCAGATTAAACAATCCAAATAAAATTCAAGTGAAAAAAAATTTAAAAAAACTCGCATTTCAGTTTGTATATTTAAATCATTTATGAATTATCCAACATACAGACATTTTAATCGCAGATTATTTTTTTCATGAAAAAATAAATTGAAAAATTTTAAAGAAATAATTCTTAAATGTTCAATTTTTCACAAAAACAATTATGTCTGTTTTGATTTTCGTTTTTATATTCAATTAAAATCGTAATTTTTTATTATTGGATATTTTTTTTTAAATACGAATTTACATTTTAAATTTTACATTGTAATTATCTATACATAAATGTATTTACTTAATGAATTTATTGGCCATTAAACTTTTTTCAAAAACATACCAAAATTATATTTTTTTTAAAAAAAAGAGAATATAAAAAATACAAATTTTAAATATCAAGAATATCGCGTATTGATATACATAATAAATATTTTGAATTAAAATGAATATAGACCTGTTTATCTAAAGTAGCTTCTAATTCAAGTTCTCCAGGACTTAACATGAAATCTTTACGAACAATAGTGCAGGGCTGTCGGCCTTGCTTAGATGGTGCATATTGAATTTTGCGAATTCCAAGTGATACAGTACTCCTACAATAAATTGATTTTATAGTAATATACTTCATTATATAGGTATAAAAATACCTTTTATGAGTACGATCGATTTCGCTTTCTCCAACAAACACTTTTACGAAATATTGAACACCACACGGTTCTCCTTCATCTTCTGGTCCTGGTTGTATAGTCACTGAAGCAGGTGCACTGAGAGGTAAAGTAAATGTAAATGGATAAGCGTTTGGCCCTAATTTTTTCACAAGACGTTCTTGTAATTTCGTTTGTAGTTGTTTTTCTTGCGGCGGATATATTTGTTCGGAAGCCAGGTATAAATCTTTTTGGAAATTAAGTCCCATCACTTCATCTTCTTCTCGTCCGTAACGAAAGCTGCATATTACTTGTCCAAAGATTTTGCGGTCTTTCAAATAATCATCATCCAATAATACAACACCATCTATGAAAGAATAATTCAAATGTAAATAATGCTAAAATAAGAACATCCGATTCAATTTTATATTTACCAACTGGTTCGACTCCCGCGATATTATCAACAAAATCACGTTTTCCCAAATAAACGGTTAGTTTTCCGTTCGGAGAACTTTTTTTAAACACTTTGAAATTGAAAACCATTTTGTTACACTTGATTTTTACTCTACGTACGGTATATAATTTCACAGCAAATTTTCTGATGAAATATCATAAAAAATATGTAAAACACTATTTTTATACTCATTTTATAAGGCTTCATGAATCATTATCCATTTAGTGCTGTGAAAATCAATAGTGAACAAAATCGTAATCCATTTTTAAAGATTAAAAAATTATAAGATTATTTATAAGTAATTTCAAGTTCAGTTATTACATTTATTTTTGGTAGGTCAAATTTTTAAAACACATAACCTTCATCAACGAAAAATTCCTAGCAAAAATCCTATTCTATAGATTCATCAAATTCAAAAGATACACTTAAACAATATTAATTTCTGCTTATATTTTTGTTTAAAATATTTATCTTTTAAGATACATGAGTTAATTAATAAATATCCACACTATGCCTTATCTATTTGTTTATTTGTAAATAATAATTAACACTTAAACGACGGGATGGGTATTAATATCTTTTTGTACTCTAAATCAAAATGGAGACTTCTGTAACTCGAGTAGGTGAAGAATTCCGTAGAATTTATTTTAAAACCTAAATTTGTATTAGGATACAATAAATTTATGAAAGGTGTTGATAGAGCTGATCAGTACTTGTCATATTATAAGATTTTTCGGAAAACAAAAAATGGGCTAAAATAGTAGTCATGTACTTTATTAATTATGCTCTTTTTAACTCTTTTCACGTTTATATAACTTTGAATGGAAAAAATAACATATAATTTTTTTACATTCAGTTGCAATGCATTGAATAACCAACACTGTTACTGAAAATGAGACATCCTATAACCAAATACAACCTCATCCACTCTTCCTGCCAAAAGAACAGCAAAACAGGACCTTCCACAACGATTATCTAGAGATTTTTTAAAAAAATATTGTATGATAAGAATTTTTACGGGAGGAAAAAAGAAAATTCCCCAAAGACAATGTCAAATGTGTGTAGCATCTAAACATAAAAATTTGGCAAGTTTTCTTTGCAAATTTTGTGGTGTTCCACATCATAAAATATCGCGTTTTGAAAAGTTCCATTCGCTGAATAAATATTGATTTTTTCAATATTTACTGCTTGAATTATTATGTTCTTATTTTTATTTTTAATTGAATTATTTTTAAATTTTTATTTTTTCAATAAATGTTATATTGAATTACATACTTTTTATAAGTCTCATTATTAACCCCTATAAATATGGTTCAAATATAAAAGTAAGTGTCCTAGATAAGTTAATTAAGTTAGTTAAGTTAGAATAAGTTAGTTAAGATAGCTATAAGTAAACTCATATACAGGTTTTGAAAATTTTCCTGTGAGCCCTACTCAAAACAAAATTTCTCAACTCCAAAATATAAACATTGTCCTACTTATATAGCAAAATATCCGTGGATAACCTGCTAATGTAACATACTATCAAAAAGTATAAATCATCTGTACATACTATATATATATATATATATATATATATATATATATATATATATATATACCAATAAAGCATTTATCTATCTCATCTAAAGTAAGTACTGCCTTACCAAAGCCATAAAATTGTGGCTGTTCATTTTAAATTTCACTGCAAAATGTTAACTATTATCTAAGTTACACAAGTTTTAGTAATTTTTCAGTTTTCACAAGATATTGAGAGAATATATCCGCCATTTATGTATTGTACAATAATTTATCCCCCGTCGCTTAAGCGTTAACATATCTTTTAATAATACAGTATAATTATTAACAAATATAAAAAGTGTAAAGTCACTGCATAAGATGATTATGTTGTAATCTTATTACAGGTAAAATTAAATAACACAAATCAAAATGATACTAATTGTATTTAAATTAATATATATATATATATATATATATATATATATATCGAATATAAATAGTATTTATGAACAATAAAAAGTAGATTCAATTCAATTCTAAATAAACATAGAAATGAATAGAGAACAATTCATTCATAAAATATGATATAAATTTATTGCTAGTTTTAAAAAAAATATACGGAAATATATTATACTCGTATACCTTCTGTATTTATCATAAGATTTATTATATTGTATTCGTTGATTTATTGTAGCCACTAATATTTCTTTTACAAAAAATGAGATAGTCGCAATATTAAACTATGTTGTAGTAGTGTAACAAATTCAAAATTTATATATATATATATATATATATATATATATATATATATATATATATATATATATATATACGGTTTTTCAATAAGCGTTTCAGAAGTTTAAATGTAAATAAAATAAAAAGTATTTAAATAATTAGTTATTTATTTTTAAGCATATTCTATGGCATTAATGATTGAATACAATTTCACTCATATGACCACCATGAGTTCGCTTAACATTGTGTATTCGTTTAGTCCAAGTTTTAGTCACTCTTTCACAAAATTGCGGTCCAATTTCATGAATTACATGTTCAATGTTTATTTTTAATGCTTCTGTTGTTTGTAGATTACTAACATAAACCAATAATTTCACATAACCCCACAGAAAATAATCCAATAAAGTTAGATCACATAATCTTGATAACCAATTAATGGATCCATTTTATGGAATGTTTCATTAAACTTTTATTTCAATAAGTCTATTGTTTCCGAAGATATATGGCACGTAGCACCGACCTGTTAAAACAACATATCGTGTAAACCATTTTCAATCATTTCTGGAAAAAAATCATTGATCATAATTCGGTAACGCACTCCATGTATTATAGCGCGATCTCCAGGTTCATTTTGATATACACACATACACACTTGGTCAATGAATTAATATTCCATTCTTTGAATGCGACATTGACTAAATAAGGATAATTTTTAAAAAATATGCATATAGTTCAAGGCCCTGGACTAAAAATACAATGGAACAAAAAAAGTAAATAAAATAAATATAAACAAGATAGTTTAAGAATGTTTTATTTACAAGTATGTTAATAATACTGATGAACATTTATAAATGTATATATAGATATATATATAAATACATACATACATATATATATATATATATATATATATATATATATATATATATATATATATATATTTTTTAAACTTGATAGAACTTTAAATTGAATCCCTATCGAAAGTTCTATCTAACCTTAAAACATTTTATATATGTAGTTCAACTTATAGTGTCATTTCTACAATAGTTACGTTACATTACGAAAAAAATGTTACCCATAATATAAATAAAAAAAACTTTTTGTATATTTTATATCATATATATATATATATATATATATACACGCGTAAAATTTATTAATAATTTTAAAGATAAATATTTTTAAATATAATAATGTAAATGAAATTAATTAACAATATAAAAAAATCTTCATTTGATTTTTTAAATATCACCATATATTGTATAATTCATAAGAAAAACGATTCTTTCAAAAAGTACATATTTAAAAAATATAATTTTTGTTAATTAATTTGCAATTAAATTTATTACAGTTTTTTGAAAATCATTAAATTTTTATAACATGTTTTTTGTATTTATTATACGGCTTTTAACTAGAAATGACTATTAAAATTCTGAAATACATTAGTTGAATATTTGAGGTACATATATAAAATTATTGATTAACAATAATTATTAATTACAGTGTTATAATTATTAATGATTTATTAAGTAGCTGATTTATAAATGAACAATGAACAAGTTAAAGCTGAAATTGATTTCTTTATGATAATAATTATTAAATATTTTTATCGAACACAAATTTACACTGGGCATGTAAATCTTTTTTTAAAAATGAATGTATATAATCAGTCAACATACATTATACTATTTAAATTTTTCAGACAATTATATTCTTTTATATAAATACGTTAATATTGTCATAAAGTTATTCATCAATCATTAAAACTTGTAATATGATTTAATTAAATGGAACCCACACTTTATTAGTGAGTTCCAGTAAAGTGCGCATACGAACATTCCAGTCTTCTTCTGACTCACCAGGATAGTTTTTAGTTATTTCAAACGCTGTCTTCTTGAATTTTTGGATCTGAAATATAGAAATATATTAATAAACGGACGATTGTTTAAAATGTTATTCCACGATTTGGAATTTATTTTATTATTAATTTAATTATTTAGATTTGTGTTTTATTAAAAATAAACTATACACATGTTTCTTTTTAATAAAACACAAATCTAGGCGTCACATTTGGATGATCGTATATATTGTAATATAATATTAATTCTTCATATCGTATATGAATTGTAACTTTTTACACTGGACTTTTTTGATTTTTTATTATTTTTTTATTTAATATTGTATTATTGTTTAGATTTTTAATTCAAATTTATCTAAATAGATTAATATATCAAATCCAATTATAGAATGGGTAAAATAAAGAGAACTTGAAAGAACACGATAGCAATTAAATACTTACTAATGGAACTAAAATCATTTTTAATACTTTAATTTATATATATATATATATATATATATATATATATATATATATATATATATACACATGCACATAGCGAGAAGAGAAGACAATAGGATGATCAAAATCCTTATGGAATGGAGATCGAGAGATGAAAGTAAACCAGTAAAAAATCTCACCAAAGATGTAAAGATGAAATTATGAAATATTTATATTTTATGAAGAGAGTTAGAAGAGAAAAAGCGGTGAACAGGACAAATGGAAACTTAAGACAGAAAGACATTTAAGAAGAGTCAATAGCTTACAATGAAGTTTTCGTTCAGCAGTGAGTCGATAAAAGCTTTAATGATATATTTATATATATATATATATATATATATATATATATATATAATGTGTATTTGTTTACCTGAATCACCATGTCTTTAACACCTCCATCGATACTATAAGTTTTTTCATCGCGAAAATTAGGAAAAATTCTGCTCCAGCCACCTTCACAAGTTGGCGCTTCTTTCCAATTCCTTCCATTTCCCCAAATACCCAATTGACCACAAATAATATCTGTATTTATTAACTGTCCAGAATTAGTAACAGTTTCCCAAAGACGTGGAGGTTTATATACTGGTTTTTGTTTTTCACGATGAGATCTTGCACTTTTATGATGTTTTCTCCATCTTCCGGCAGCATTTAATACAGCTTTCTTATTCATCGACGTAGATTTATTAACATTATTATCTACTTCCTCCCTTGATAAAAAATATAAATATATTACTTTGATTAAAATGAACTAAAATACGCTTCATAGATTTTGTAAGTATTTTAAGATTTTTTTTAATAAAATAAATTTAATATATCAATTGAATTTCCGAAAATCAATTGAAAAAACTGATTTTTAATAATAATACATTTAATATTTTATTAACATGATATTAACAAAAATAATATATATATATATATATTATTTTTATTAAATATATATATATATATATATATATATATATATATATATATATATATATATATATATATATATATTATAGATAGATAGATATGCATAATCGTATAAAAATAATTATTTATATCAAATATTTTATTAATTGTCAATGTGATTCTTCAAATTATTTTTCAGTTGATTATATCAATCAATTGCATACATACTTTTTAATACTTTATTTAATAAAATATTTTAAAAAATAGTTTTCACTCAGTTAATTAATAGAAAATTTAAATCTATTATTACTTATACTTATAATTTGATTGCAATACATTTATTCAATATAAATGTTTGAGCTTTACTTCTTTTTATTAATAATGTCTTATTTTCAAGCTTTTTTTACTTAATTGATTGATATAATAAAGTACTATATTTCTTTTTCAATAATAATACACCAGGTTTTTTTCTAAAAAAAATAACCAATGCATTATGTGCTCAAATGTTATAAAAAAAATTTGCTTTCATACGCAATGTGCACATCGACATTGAAATATTTTTTTATGCACACATAAAATGCAAAACGCAGCGCAGTATTTATTAATAAGAGTGAAGTTTAATACATGTGCCTGTGCAATTAAGAAACGTTATAAATAAACAAATATTTTTCTATTAAATTTGCTAAGCGGAGATTTTAAATAATATTTTTTATTTTCTTTAATAATATATATTATAATAATTCAAACGATATTGTCATTTTTCTGCTAAATGTAAATATTAATTAAACATTAAATTTTAAAAAAAGTAATATCTAATTTTAGTTAATTTCAATAATCTTTTAACAATTTAGCCATCATATTGTTACTATTTTTTATTACTAAGAAATAGCCAATAAAAATACATTTTTGTTTCGAAGAAATAGTGCATTATTTAATAAATAAAAGGTAATATTCAAGTTATTAGAAACAAAAGTTTGTATTTTTGTATACCTAACAAACTTAACTGCATTTTATTTTTCAAAAATTAATATTTTTATTATAAAATAATTTAATACCATAAACAAATTATCAAAAATAGAAAAGTCTATAAGAGTATTGTTTGAAATTAAAAGAATTTAAATGATGCAAGAAAAATAATTATAATTTTTCAAAAAATAAATGTATTATGAAAAATATTTTTTTTTTATTATTGTATCAAAGTTTGAGCAATACAAAAAAAACGTCAACTTTTTTTATTGTATTACAAAATGGTGTTTATATTAAATGTACAAGACTGAACTGACTTTTAATTTATTATAAGTTTTAATAATATTTGTTGTTTAATTGCAAGAGTTCGTTATATAAAACGCATAAATAAATAAAATATTCAAAATATTTTTTCAATTAAGTTTATAAGGTCAGACCATATTGAGTGTTCAATAATAAATGTATATAAAATATTTATATCATTATTTCATGAATCTTATATACATACATATATATATATATATATATATATATATATATATATATATATATATATATGCATACATATATAAAATATCATTGGACTTATATATTAAGAATTTTCAAAATTTTCAATGAAAATTAAAAAAACACACTTACTGATTTTCGAAAGAAGTATTATTCGTTTTATGTTCCATTGTATACATTGAAAGACCAGTATTATAAAGTGGAAGTCCCACTAAGTCAAATAAATCGTGAAGCATTGGCAATTTAACAGCTTCATCTGCAGGGCAATCATTTCCTAGTGCTGGGCTTAAGTTGACCTTTATTTTTGTAAAAAAGGGCAAATGTTATTCATTAAAAGTAATAAAGTATTGTTTTTATTATAAAAGAAAATAAATAAAAATATTCAACTATATGTTTACATTTTTTAAAACTGATGTTTTATCAATAATTTACCTATTTCACAAACATATTTAATTGCAAATATTATCGTTAGTTAAAAAGAATACTTCACATTTTTTTTAATACTAATATATTTTTTTTATATAATATAGTAAATAATTTTGATTTCAGAGAATATATATACTTGATAATGTTATAAAATTATTGGATTGATAGAAAAATTTCTTCGGTTTTAACGTATGGAATAAAAATCTTTTATTTTTGAATTCGATCTATTATATATTTTTTATTATTACTGTATTTTATTTTTTAGGAAGTTTATTCATTCGGTTTTTATAAAATTCCATCGAGTTTATCGATCCTCATATTGATTTAAATATAAAAAAAGTGTGACATATAATTGGTTCCTCAGGTTATTAAAGTTGAACCTCCCCCCCATGCCCCTGCAAAATCATCATAGCACAACATCACTATATTTTGATATGTTTCAGTATTTGCAATTGTTAATGAGATTTCAACTTTTGGTAACCAAAGTTGTTGCTACTATTGTACATTAATGAATAATAACACTTTTTTTTATCTATTGTCACAATTCATTTCAAAAATAGTTCATTTATTTGACAAGAATATAAAATAATGAAAGTCGTAAATCTGTGTTTCAAACTTCTTTTCGTTATTTTATGTATTGTAGTACCCAAACATTTAGTTTTAAAATCATATTAAGTTTTTTAAATCATCCAGAAATATCGTATAATAAACCGTTAATTCTCATAAAGTTTGTTATGAATTTTCGGTTACTATCTGCTTCAAAATATTATCAATAACCGCTGAATATCTTCCAGAACAGAATTTATTACTTAAGACAAAATCATCGAAAGGGAACTTTTTGAACCAAGCTTGACATGCGAATTCAGTAATTGCATTATTTCTGGGAAATTTTTCGAGCTGACACCTTTTTTAAACTCATACATAATTATTAATCGAGAACACATTTTATTAGACTTTATATCCTCGCTATGTTATGTCAAAATTAATATTGCATTTTTTAGAACAAAAAATTGTAAATATTTTCCTAACAATGATTCATCACAACACTATATTTATTTTATAATTAAAATTAAATGATATTATACCGGCCATTTAACTCGACGCGAGTAAAACCGAAAAGATTTTCTACCGCCCCAATAGACACTTAATAAAAATTGAAAGCAAATTTATTGATAAAACAATTATTTCAATTTACATTTGTATAATAACCATAATAATATAGGAAAAATACTTTTAAACAATTAATAATTTTACTAAAATATATTTAAATTAGCATTTGAAAAATTACATTCCAAAGATTAAGAAATTATTGTCATACATTATATCGATGCCTAATATTAATTATGACAATAAAATTTAAATTATACTTAAATAACAATAAAAATTACTTCGAGCAACCAAGGACGTAGTTCTGAATCAATAAGAACATCAAATCCAAAAAACTCGAAACAATTCGCAGTAGGAGGAACAATCGATGCATTACTTAAAATAGTTAACACAATAAGACAAGACACTCGTTGCCACAATAACCAATCCGAAATGCCCACATGATTAAAATAACGACGTAACTGGTGTAAACTCCATTTGCATCCTAAAAAAGGCAATTTTGGATATAATAATTTATTTAAAATAATTACAAAAAAGTATAACATGTGATTTAAGATACAAATATTATAGGAAATAATACCATAACAATACTTTATAATTATTTTCATAATGTGAGACAGTCAATATATCTAATTATTTTCATAAGGTCTGATATATTTATTATAAACTAATAACTTTACACTAAAATAAAAGCCAACTCTTTTATACAAGAGGGAATGTTTGGAAATACTAATTTAGTTTGAAATTTTAAAAAACAATGGTTACAATTGGTAGTTCACAAAATTAGTTAAATTTTATTTTTTTTTATAAAAGAAATTTTGTCTATAATCTTCATTATTTTTTGAGAAACAGATATAAGAAGTATTTTTTTAGAATAGGAGTTATTATTTTTGTTCTTATAATGACGTCCTTTTTTGTAATCATTTTTTAAAATCTTATGTACAGATATATATATATATATATATATATATATATATATATATATATATATATATATATATCGATATATAAGAAAATCCATTAGAATGGATTAGCTGAGGAAGGCATTGAATCATTCAAAGTGAAAAATGTTGAGAGACCTTCATCCAACAATGGATAAAGAGAAATATATAGACTTGACAACAAATGAAAAGTTTACGGATGTTACAACAAGAGTTTAAATGAATTGAAAATAGACCTAGGTCATATAGCACTAAGAAAAGTACCAACAGACTGCAGAATTATGGACTGTGAACCTAAAAACACAAAAAGTCACAAAAATAAACTTATAAATAGATTGAAAAACCATAACAAAACTCATCTACATAGATTAAAAAAAAAAGGCATTGGATCTGTGGAAATGAAAGTTTTATGAAGCCTTCATCTAGTAGTAATTAGAAAGAGAATGATATTAATTATATATATATATATATGTGTGTGTGTGTGTGTGTGTGTGTATGTGTATATATAATAAAAAATTACAAACAATACAATTAATAAAAAAATAGAAAAGAATTGTAATTGTATAAATCAAATAATTATATATTTTATATATTTATGTAATTTATACAAATTTAAATATTTAAGTAAGTAAATATAACATCTAAATAAATATTATTCATATCATATACTCACGCAAAAACAAATAATAGTTAATATAAAGATGTTTTTACGACCATTAGCCAAACTGTATAATCTATGAAATAATCTATAGTAAACATATTGACAATACAATATATTAAAACACTCTGATTCATTAAATGAAAAAGATGTATCAAAAAAAATATTAAAAGCAACTTAGAGATTATTAAAAAGTAATACATTAACCACTTTAAGAAGCAATAAACATATCTTGGCTAGAAAATTAAATAAGTGTACATTTTTATTTTTCGTCAAATATTTATTATGTTGTCAAAGATAACTTTTAATGCCTAATATTAATTTCAAAAAAAAAAAATTCAAAATATATGAAATAATAATTAAAGAAAAATATCAAATATTCCAATATAAACCTGCACCAATCCTTTCTTTTAATTCCGCGTAACCTGGTCCCATTTTATTAATTGAACTATTAGTTAGATGTCTAAAAGGATTATCTAAATCTGCCAATGAAAATTTATCCGTTCCGAATCTAAAAACATAAATTTGTAATTATATATATATACATATATATATATATATATATATATATATATATATATATATATAAATATATACGCACCTTACTATCCCATCTCGATATAAATAAATAGTTAATGGATGATACGATGGAACACTCACATAAAGGCGGAGATCAAATTTGTATCCACCAATTAACAATGGTCGTTCGATATATCTTTGTACAACCGAGTTATTTTCATAAGTGAGCTCACTTAATTTCTAAATTTAATATTATCTATTATTTTTATTATATTACATACATACATATATAAATTTTATTAATGCCATTTATAATTAATGACCTAATATTAAAAAATTAAATTAGAAATCTATTGAAATTTCATTTGCAAACTCAAACAATGCAAATTCAGAAATATAGTGAAATATGTATTATAATGATGTATATATATATATATATATATATATATATATATATATATATATATATATAATGTAAAGTATTATTTTATCTCACCCTGAATAAATATATACCGCGTCCTTGTGACTGTGCTACTGGTTTACAAATCCAAACAGGCGATTCTTCAAATCCTTTTTCTGCTCTACGAATAGCTTCGAAATCTCTAAATTGCCATCGTCTTGATGAACTCTTTTCAAATTGTCTCAATTTAAAATTTTTCCTATTATCTTTATTAATATCATCGTTTTTGCGTAAAGATTTCGTACATTCAGCAGCAAGTTTTGTATATTCTAATGGTAAATTATAACATAATGGACTGAAAATATTATACGTTGATTTAAAATTACATATAATAATAACGTAATTTTTAAAATCATAAAAAAAATTAATATATGTTTTTAGCATATTTTTTTACAATATTTTCAATTTTTATCGCGATAATTATTCAAAACAAAATTAAATTTTCTTGGTACAATATTTTTTTATTTTAGAAAGTTAATGAAATTTAGTCACTTATTACACATGCAAGTAATTCTAGTATAATTTCTTGTCTTTCATATATTTTTTGTGTAAAAAATTGTACCTTCCTTTCGATGTCAATAAGAAATTTTATTTTCAACTATCAGTTTAAAAATGTTTGAAAGTCCAAATAGCAACTTTAAAAAATTTACATGTACATCATTTTGAATTTTCTTTTAACATATATATATATATATATATATATATATATATATATATATATATAGATAGATAGATAGATAGATAGATAGATAGATAGATAGATAGATAGATAGATAGATAGATAGATATTTATGAATATTCATAATAATAACAAACAGAAAAGTTGTCAATATATTACGAATATAAAAAAAATGAAAATTTTTAAATTAAATATAATAAAAACTAATACAAAATTAAGCTAAAATAATTTACTTTTTTATACAAAAAGTATATAAATAAAAAAAATGTGTCTCACCTAAAATCGTAAATAGATCCATAAACTTTTCTCATACGTTTCAAGTGTCTTGCTAGATTATCCTTTCTACATATTGATGAACCTTTAGGAATATGATTTGTAAACTATAAACAAATATTTGTTTTTTTAAAAAAAAGATTAAAGACAAATTTCACATAACAAGCGTATCATTTTTGCAAATATACTTAAATTATAGACAATTATAGTGATTTTTAAAATTACTACTATAAAAATATTATGATATATATACACACACACATATATATATATATATATATATATATATATACCCGTCCCTCAATTTACGCGAAATATCTGTTCCACGTGGATTTGTTTTACGCAAATAAAAATCGCGTAAATTGAGTCTGTCAGTACAATAGAAAAAAGATTGGAAATAAAAGCTAGTAAAGTTGTAGAAACACATATTTATTTCACATAGCTTAACAAAAAAATAATGACGTTTTAAAAAACAAAAGTAGATAAATTTTATTCGGTGTCACTATCGGTACTGTAATTCGAAGCAATCAACCTTTCATATATTTATATCGTACTTTTATACGTTCAAGTAAGAATTTGCGTCACTCCGATATATAATAAATTTCATGAAAAATTATAAAAAATGAAATCTATCTGACCGCGCATAAAAAGTGCCGCGTAAATCAATACCGCGTAAAAAACGTCCCGTGTAAATAGAGGTATAATTTGCCGCGTAAAAAAACTTGCATAAAAAAAGTCTCGCGTAAGTTGAGGGACGGGTATATATATATATATATATATAAAATATATCTCCTTCCGTAAGTTGAGTGACTGGTATATATATATATATATATATATATATATATATATATATATATATGTGTGTGTGTGAGTGTGTGTGTGTGAGTGTGTGTGTGTGAGTGTGTGTGTATGTACAATGGAACGATATTAAATAAACCTTTTTAGTACGCATTATTATAAAAATAAAACTTATTGAAAAAAATACAATTCGTAATATTTAGTATTAAATATGTTTAATACATTTATTGATATTATATTCAATCTATTATTTCATATTATATTCAGTCAATGTTTAGTAATCATCACCTGTGAATGCTTGAG
The DNA here is from genome assembly GCA_029203775.1 of Neoneuromus ignobilis. Lineage (NCBI taxonomy): Eukaryota > Metazoa > Arthropoda > Insecta > Megaloptera > Corydalidae > Neoneuromus > Neoneuromus ignobilis. Next base: position 28,927,165 of record CP092087.1, read on the forward strand.
TTCTTTATATTGCGATAAAGGAAATCCAGATGTTCTCCACCAAAAATTCCATTCATCGCCGTTTTCTGCGTTATATTCTCTCCAGCCTCTTTCAGTAAATACCTAATAAAATAAAGAAATGCTTAGAATAAAATTAATAAAAATTCCTAATTCGCATAACTGAAAAAATAAATGCTTATTTTGTTCTGCCTATATGAAATTATGTATTAATTCTCAAATTATAATTCTTTTAGTCCTTAACATGTTAAACAATTTTCAACTGCATGTTTCCACGCTGCCAAATTATTTTTAACGATATTTATTGTATAGTTACTCAGAATTTTTTTCAAAACCGATGTTGTCAGTTTCAACGCTATAAGTAACATTTAGATTCAGTATAATTTGGCAAATTATTATGAAATGTTTTACACGTGAACAACGTTTCCAAATTGCGGAAATTTATTTAAAAAATCAGTGTAATAACTTCGTCAAACTTATTGAACACAAAATTTTGTTCAGTGATGAGACTCATTTTTGGCTTAACGGGTGCGTTAATAAGTAAAACTACTGCATTTGGAGTGAGACTTATACTGAAGTGATTCACGAGAGCCCGTTACATTCATAAAAATACACCGTGTGATGCGAATTGCACACTGGTGGCATCATCGGACCTTATTTGTTTCCAAATGAAGCCGGAGAGCGCGTTACTGTCAATGGTGTACGTTACAGAACGATGATCAATGATTATTTGTTTCCAAATTTACATGGCATCGATCTGAAGGAGATGTGGTTTCAATAGGATGCTGCCACTTGCCATACTTGAACCGAAACAATCGAGTTATTGAAACAAAAATCCAGCGATAACGTTATCTCCAGAAATGGACCTGTGAATTAGCCTCTACGATCGTGTGATTTGACATCTCTGGATTATTTTCTTTGGGGATATGTGAAGTCTTTGGTTTAAACTGATAAACCAGCAACAATTGAGGCATTATAAGTCAACATAACTCGCGTTATTGCGGACATAAGACCCTAATTACTTGAAAAAGTAATCTGAAATCGGACTGACAGAATGCGGTATATTAGAAGTAGCCGTGGTAAACATATACCCGAAATTATTATTAAATATTAATGCCATAAAACGATCTTGCAAATAATACCAAATAAATGGTCATCCGATCAATAAGTTTGTATTTTATTTCAATTTAAAGTTCTATCGCGCTTAAAAAACAGCTTTTAGTTGCACAATTCATAATAAGAAAATTAAGGGGTTATACGCAGTTGCGAGGCGCAAAAACGACGTTTTTTTAGGAATTTTTTTTAGAAACAGTATTTATTTTTCAATTACAAATTATGGTTATTTGAATAGATCCTACTTTCAAGAATAAAATAACATGTCGATCATAAAAAAATATTGAAGTGCACCGCTCCTGCAGACGATGTCCCGAACGACCTCCAAAAAAAAGCGCTTGGCGGTGATCTCCATATCGGCGGTTTGGATTATCCGAAATCAAAAAATATCGTCAATTCTTTTAAAGGATAGATTAATGCAGATATTGAACGAAGGAATAATAAAAATTTTCATTTTTGACAAAATGGCGTCTACTTGAAAAAATTTTTCGTTTTTTACTAAAATTTTCGCTCCAAATTGTTTAAAAAAAATAGTAATAATTTTTGTAAACCTTATTCCTTCGTTCAATACCTGAGGAATATATTTGAGAAGATTGTGTAAAAATTTAAGACCGATCGGTTCAGCCATTTCTGAGATATTGAGATCACCGACTATGAAAACACCGTTTTGAGATAAACGCGTTTGAAGTTTCGGAAGTAGTTTACACATAGTTAAACATTTTTTTTTCAACTTACATGGTATAATAAATATTTATCGGATTTACTTCAAATTTTCAGAGAATATACTCAAATATATGTGCATTCCGAAAATGCAAAAAAAAATCGATTTTTTGACATTTCTAACTGCGTATAACCCCTTAATAGAAAAATCATTCACATTTAACACATATTCGTCGAGTAACTTTTTGCACCGCCATTAACCAAATGCCGGCATTTTTTGACACTATCTGTAGAAATGATATGGTCTATATAAAACTAATATAACTTGTTAGAAATCATATATTTTTCAGTGAAATCTTGGAAAATGATATAAAGCAAATTTATCTTTATATATAAATTTTTATTTTTTTTTTGGCTTTCCTTAGTTAAAAAACAATTAAATTCATAAAAAAGTTTAAATGAATTTCTAAAAACACAAAGTTATTATTCTCTTTTTTTAGATGAAGTACATTATTTTTGAGTCTTTAATTTTATAAATAATTAATAATTTTTCAGTGAATGGTACTGTTCAAAACATGTGCCAGTATGAAGGGGAATGTTGCAAAAGTCACATACTGTCACTATCATTATTATCAAAATTAGTTTGTGAAAAATCTACCTCACAATCAGATAAAATGCCTGCATATATTTCATTTTTGTCCTCCATTTTAGGTATATTTTATTATTTGATAAGAAAGGATAAAAAAATTAACAATAATACAACTAAATTTGTTTAGTTATTCGAACACCCGAGCGCTTAAAACTTTGAATAAAATTCTTTTATACCCAATACCGACTTATACAGTTTTACTTTGTTTTTGATTACATTTGCACCGTTATGCGATGCAACTGAAGCTAAAATCAGTTCTCTCATGTCATTATCTCTGTTTGGTTAAAATTATAATTTAATATACTCAGAATTAAGAGAACAAAAATCAATTATTCTCTGTAATATACAAATGACGAATTTTCGTCATTTGGCTGTGGGTGATTCTCTGGAAGATGACGAATTTTCGTCAAGCGGACGAATATGTGTTAATAAACCTAAATACATACTTAGCAAAAACCAATTTAGGTATCACATTTGGATGACACTATATTTTTGTCTACATTTACTGCTACTATTGAGCAAAATCTATTATATAGTATACGAGGTCGTTTGATAAGTCCGTGTAAATTCCGAAAGATGGCACCACTGGTGCATACCGAGGTTATTTTTAATTAGTAGCACCTCTTGGAAGAACACACATCAAGTTTCAGCCATATCGTTCTATTCCTTTGTGTTTGACAATCGTTGGAATCAAGGAAATCGAGTGATTGTCAAATAATGGACGAAAAAGAATTTCTGTGAACGAAAAAGAAAAGCTGTTTCAGCGAAATCCGCAGGACTTTAAGCGTCGTTTCATCACTGTAGATGAAACATGGATACATCACTACACTCCTGAGACCAAAGAGCAGTTTAAACAATGGGTTATCAAGGGGGAATCTGCTCCGAAAAAGGCGAAGACAATTCCTTCGGCCGGGAAGGTTATGGCGACTGTCTTTTGGGATTCGCAAGGAATAATCTTTATCGACTATTTGGAAAAGGGTAAAACCATTACAGGTGCATATTACTCATTGTTATTGGATCGTTTGAAAACCGAGTTGCAAGAAAAACGTCCCCGATTAGCCCACAAAAAAGTCCTCTTTCATCACGACAACGCACCAGCTCACACCTCAGCAGTTGTGGCCGCAAAACTAATGGAAATAGGGTTCCAAATCGTTTCACATCCCCCCTATTCTCCAGACTTGGCTCCATCGGACTATTATTTGTTCCCTAATATGAAGAAATGGCTCGCGGGAAAAAGATTTTATTCGAACGAGGAGGTGATTGCAGGAACGAATGACTATTTTACAGACTTGGACAAATCCTATTATTCGGAAGGGATCAACAAACTAGAGCAGCGTTGGATGAAGTGTATAAGCCTAAAAGGAGACTATGTTGAAAAATAAAAACGATTTATTCAAAAAAATGAAGCAGTTTTTATTTTTACACGAACTTATCAAACAACCTCGTACTACAACTTTCTTTTTAATTTAAATTACTGTTATTTGTTTTTTGAATTACAAAATCGACATCAAGTCGACAATTTTTTTTTTATATTAGGTTGTGTAATATCAAATGTCGGATTTCTCTTTGATTTCCAATTGAAAAATTCAATATTTCATATTACAGGATCTAATATTATATCTAATATATATATATATATATATATATATATATATATATATATATATAAATATATATATTTATGTATGTATATGTGTATGTATATATACATACCTTGTAAATAATATAAGCAACCCTTAATGAACTACATTTAGAGTTAAGATTTCATAATGAAAGAACGAATTGTATGCGTTAATACACACATTGCAGAAGTGTTGTAATATTCTCACCCCCTATATTGTACAAGTTAATTATAGGGTGTTTATTTGATGTTAACACGTTTTTGACACGCAGTTATATCGTGCAATTATTGCTTCCATAATACACGCAAATGACATGAAAATATAATTATTTTGAGTTCTAATTAAATGTCTGAAATATATTATATAATAAATGATAAAAAATTATTATGTGTATATAAATTCATCTAATCATTTATTCATTGTATTATATTCATAAAATCAGCATACTAATGCACGATAGTACTATAAATTTTAATCGAATATCCATGAAATATATTTATGAATATTTCTAATAATAACTATTCTTATAACATTAAATACACAATCATATAATATATATATATATATATATATATATATATATATATATATATATATATATTCAAACAACGCACATTATTTGCGATCTTTTCAATAACTTGACGTCATGGATGTTAAAAAAGTATAAATGCAAACAAATCCAATTCAAATCAAATAATATATTTCTGAAAATATTTAATTTATGTAAAACCATTCACTACAAACTATTACTGTTACTATTACTATTACTTTTTTCCTCTATTAATATTTATGAATTCAATATTTTTAATCAAATATGTATATTTTAATGTCAAAACAAAAGTAATAGTTTTTATGTAAGTCATATTTATCTTCAACGACATTTGTCATATTCTTTTATTGTAAATAGTCGTGAACAAATAACTAACATTTCAAATGACATGTTCAACTTCAATTTCAGATAATACATTGAAATAAACTACTATTTACATATTTTTTTAATAAAATGAAATTCAGTAAAAACTAATGATTTTTTAAACAGTTCTAATTGTTATTTTCACTATTTTTCCTAGCTGAATAATTTTCTTTTCTGCAGTTTTCTTATTTATATTGTGTTTGATGATATTAGTCCCTACAATTAACGTACAAATAGAGTCATACAAATGTGATACCTACATTTGTATTTTATTAAAAAAGAACACCAAAAACTATACACATATTTCCCCATACACCACCCTGTACACAGGTTTTTTTTTATTTTTAATAAAACAGAATCTAGGCATCACATTTGGATGATCCTATATATCCTTATAGGTTAATTTTATCAATTTTTTGTAAAACTTTCAACAAAGGATACTTTTTAAAAAATAAAATAATTGTTATGAGCAACCTTTACGTATTATATAATATGTAATAACTTAAAAACGAACTAGATTGATTGATGTTATGAATCAATGCATAACCTCAACAAGTTCCAATCAGAGAATTCATTCCAAATTTACGTATTAAATCAGGAACGATGCAATAATACATCAATACAACTCGGACATTTAATTTTTAAAATGTTTATTTTTTTATTGATATTATTTCAAAAAAGATATCTGAAATAAAAGTTATGTATAGAAGAATGAGAAAATGAAGCACATGAGAAAAAGAAATATTTTTTACAGATGATTGATTAAAATAAGAAATATTCTTTTTATTTCTCGAATTGAAATTCTTAACGTTTTTTGAAAAAAATTAACATTTCCATGATTTTTTATCTTTTTTAAAATCATATGCACATCAATAGGCAACATAACAAATGAATTACTCGTCTCATTATTACAAATTCCATATATTTTACAATGCAGTATTTTTGCAAAGAAAATATAATAACGTAGCGTTATAATAATGATGATATAATCATCGAAATTCCTATCAGCGAATAAAGTAAACAAAGAGACAAGAAATTCATTTGTATTAAAGAATATTATGTTTTTGAAGTGAAACTTCTCTTGTCGCGTTTTTCGGAGGCGGAAAGCTGCACTGCATCAGATTATTACCGCGTTATTTAAAAATGTTTCCTTGGTCTATATCAAAACATAAACACCTGCCTTTACTGGATACTGGTAAAATATCTTAACAGATAACAGACCACATCGACTCATTATCTCATTTACTGTAAAATGTATGTATATATATATATATATATATATATATATATATATATATATAATCTAATTTATTTATATAATTTATTTATATAATTTATTTATATAATCTAAATTATATATATATATATATATAATTTAGATTAAAAATTTTATTTGAATTTAAATTTGTATTAAATGCTTACAGTAAAGAGAGAAAAATGTAGTTTATGCGCATCATGCAAGCGCACTCTTTTAACATTTGATCAGATAGCTACTAAGCTATTTAATGCAAGCAGTACATTGTATTTTTACTATTTGAATGATTTTATTATTCTGTTTAGTAATTTTTATATACAATTATTTATTGTTGTTAATTGTGTTTAAATAAGAGTGTTATTCAATGTGATAAAATTGATATTTTTGGTAAGTATATTAGTTTTTATAACCTCATTATAATATTAACCTCAATAATCATAAAAATAAGTCAATTAAATCCACTCGGTATTAAAAAATTTAGCAAACAACACGAAATTGAGGGAATTGGAACGTATACCAATATATACAGTATATCGTATTTTATAACATTACGTACATACATTTAATCTATTTATCAAATAAAAGAAATACTATTAAAAACACGTGGTATTTAAAAATTATCGAAACCTATACAATTTTGAGGTTACTTGTTGTTTTATTTTTTGTAGCAATTTATTATAATAACTTTAATAATTATAATTATGATTCAATTATTGTATTCAATTATTGTACACTTTTATCAAAAAAATTTATATTAAATTTATTATGAATTCTTTCTTCTTAGGTGTGTCATTGTAAAGATTTATTGAATTTTACATGGTGCTGGAATATTATCAATTATCAATAAAATAACATCCAAAAAGAGGTAATTTATTTCAGATAGATATTATTTTTCAGTGATATATTATCTGTGAGTATTTGCTTTAATTATTATATTTTATATTTAATTTATTTATTTTTATGTTATCTGTGAGTATTTCCTTTCTTTTATTTTAAAAACATTGATCTAATTGTATAGTACATAATATATAATAGTAATTAAGGCCTAAAGATGCCAAAGTCTAATGAGCAATTATTTAGAGAGTATCAGTTACGAAAGAAGGCTTTGAAGGCAGCTAAAAATAAAAAACCACCAAAAAAAAACATTTCCTGGTGAAAAATATCCCTAGTTGGGCGAAAAATATCCCTGGTTGGGCGAAAAATATCCTCAGTTGGCCGAAAAATATCCTCGGTTGGCCGAAAAATATCCTCGGTTGGCCGAAAAATATCCTCGGTTGGCCGAAAAATATCCTCGGTTGGCCGAAAAATATCCTCGGTTGGCCGAAAAATATCCTCGGTTGGCCGAAAAATATCCTCGGTTGGCCGAAAAATATCCTCGGTTGGCCGAAAAATATCCTCGGTTGGCCGAAAAATATTCTCGGTTGACCGAAAAATATCCTTAGTTGACCGAAAAATATCCCTAGTTGGCCGAAAAATATCCCACGTTGGCCGAAAATTATCCCACGTTGGCCGAAAAATATCCCTGGTTAGCTAAAAAATATCCCACGTTGGCCGAAAATTATCCCTGGTTAGCTAAAAAATATCCCACGTTGGCCGAAAAATATCCCTCGTTGATCGAAAAATATCCCTGGTTGACCGAAAAATATCCTCGGTTGGCCGAAAAATATCCTCGGTTGGCCGAAAAATATCCTCGGTTTCTTCATTATTTCAAACGTATCGAGCTCCAGCATCGTGGTAGTCCGGCTTGTCCATATACTATTGTGGTTGGCAAATGCTCCCTGCGATCCACTTGATAATGACAAATTTGATGCTATCACATTAATTGATCACTTGATTTCTGTTTCATCTCAAGAAGCTTCTGGTAATATTAAATTACAAACACATAAACACACTTTTACATGCTATAAAATAATAAACCTCAGCAGTGCAGATTCGAAGCACCTTTTATGCCTTGCCCATCTACAACTATATTATCACCCATGCAAAAAGACGATTCTAATTTCCAAAATTATGCTCAGCGTTATAAAAATATTAGGGTTAAATTGAAAACAATGATTACTCTGATATTGATTCTTTTTACAAAAATAACAATATTACCTCAGATGAAGATTATTTTTAAAACATTGATCTAATTGTATTTTATATATTATACAATAGTAATATAATAGTAATTAAAAAAAATGTTTTTTACAGGCTTTAAGATGGTAATGTCTATTGCGCAAAAATTTTTCTTATCAAAAACCAATTGTATCGTTTATACCTACTCAGTCATCACCAGAGGAAGCAATGGGAATCGAAGAAATTCCAAACGAAAAAATAAATTTTCATAATTTTATAAAAGTTTTAATTTGAAAATAAATATTAATCTTACTTAACACATTGTATGCGGGCAACATCTCGACGACGTCTTCGCATACTATTACTCGAGACGTGTTGTCCGCTTACGATGTGTTAATATGAAATAATTGTAAAAATTTATTTAAAACATTGATCATTTTCTACTTAAATTTTTATCCCGTGTATTTACCGCTTCTCTCCCTACTGCATTTCTTCATTTTGTTACTTGCTTTATCCTGAAGAATTTGTTCATCTACGAGTTTTAGGAATACGTTTATCCGTGTACCTTTTTATTACTTTATTGAAAAGAAGTTTCACTTCTGGCATGTGTACATAAGTACGCATACCCTTTTTTTTAACAAAGACAATAATGTGTTATTTTTACTTAAACACGAAAATTTCAATGAATCTAGTTTTTACATTCTCTTTAAAGGACATTTTTTTTAAAAAAAATATATTTATTATCAAGTTCAGGAAAATAAACAACTTTTCCGTAAAAGATATATTAGTAGCGCTTGATAGCTAACAACAGACTGACAATTGCAACAATGTTAACTTGTGAGCATATTTATTATGTAAAAAGAAATTACTGGATTAATAAATAAATAAAAATACATTCTCGATTATCATGCTGAAAGTAATAAAAAATACATTAAATACTTAAGACCGCAGAATCATTGTAAGCAAAAAAATATCAAAAGAATGTCATTATTTCTTTCAAGTAAAACTTGAAGAAAATAAAATTTAAATGTAACAATTTATAGAATTCATTCGTTATTCACTTTTCGTCTAATATAAATTTGGATTTATTTTATGAGACATAAAACATGGGACCTGTTTAAATATATAAAATATAAACCATCTTTATACAATTTAATGTTGACGACAAACGAGTTTGACAATGAATTGTTGTTTTATAAAATATTACTCAATTCAAAATAAAACTTAATAAATACATAATATCACGTAATTTCATTGACCTGACGAAACTAATAATTTAATGTTAACTGTTGCATCAACCGTACAATGCAAAGATTTGTACGTCACTTAGAACATAAATTACATTGGATGTTTTCCATTGGTTGTAGATACATAAAACATGTTTAGTGTTTACGTCATAAAAGCAAGAAAGTTTGCAAAATCATGCAACTCGAATCTATATGCAAAATATTTTTCCCCTAGACAAATAAATTATGCTCGATTATATGATGTCAGGTATGACGAATTTTAATTGTCCTTTCAACTGATAACTATATTAATTAATATTTGATATCCATAATAATTGATTATTCGCTTTAAATAATTAATGTAAATTACATTAAACATTTTTTTTTTGAATTGTCTAATATATTTTTAAAAGATCACAAAATGAACAGAAAAATTAAATTGTATTTTAAATTTATCACATGATGACAATAATTTTACACCGAATATTTATAACAATCATTATTTCATTTTCAATATAATCATTTAATGTATATTCTAGTCATAAACATTTATTTACATTTTATAAGTGTTATTATTTCACACATAAACGGATTAAAAACAGCAAAAACAAATTAAATCTATATAATTATTAGATTTATTAAATAAAAAATATACATTTTTAATAAATTTACTTTAAGTAAAACCAAAAATAATATAAACACAATTTTTCAATAAATTGTTTTATTGGAAGAAAAACAACTTCCAAACTAAAATACTTCAACATTAGTGATAATACACTAGAATCCTTCAAAATATTCTTAAATCGTTGTTTAAGTACACTATTCTGTTGATAAAAAAAGTTAAAGATTTTTTAAAATAAAATAAAGTTTTAAAAAGATTTTTTTAAAACAAAATTAATATTATTGCTCGAGAAATATCATTAGATTTGTTTCACAATAGCGATTATTTTAGGCTAATCTCAATTATTATTCTGTGTTAATTTCTAATTTGACTTGAGTAATGAACTATTTTTTATATCGATTTAAAATTATTAAAACTGGTAAGACTTGAATAAAATTTCCAACAATTCAGTTTTATTTCTCAAAATATTCCTTTTTTCCTCACAATTAATAACAATTGTCTAATACTCTAAAAAATATTTCATAGTTCATACAGACACACATATAAATATTTATATCTACATATATATATATATATATATATATATATATATATATATATATATATATATATATATATATATATATATTATATATCATTATTATATTTGATAAATAATTATTAAACTGAAGCGTTTTATATATAAAAACATACAGTAAAAATATATACAATTAACTAAAAAAGTGAAAATATTGATTTTTTTTAAAAAAATTATATTAATATTATTAATAGAAATTAGATTTAATTTTACAAATTTTAAATATAATAGGAATTTTAAACAGTATTACATACTTCATACAAGTATTTTTTTTTAATATTTTTTTGTAAATCAGACTTCGATTAGTTCACGAAAAATACTTTTTAAATTGTGGAATTGAAATAAAATGGAAATTAGAAGTCGAACAACTAAGGAACCTATAAATCACAAAAATTTTTATACTTACATATAAAGAATAACAACTATTTATTATATAAATAATAGTCGTTTAAAAGTAAAAAAAATAAACAAATATTGTACACTTTTATTAAAATTCAATTAATTTTCATTTCAGTAAAAAATAATTCAGTAAGTGTCAAATTATAATTAACATAATTGTCAGATATAAATAAAACTATCAAATAATGTCTTCCATAGAAGAAATTAGACGAATAAATTAATCAAATCAATAATTTAGTAAATGAAAACATAGTAAAATTTAAATTCGAAGAAGATTGTGTAAATAAATATCAATAATACAGTAAATATATAAATATATATATATATATATATATATATATATATATATATATATATATATACAATATGACAAAAACATTTAAATAAAATAAAGTTTGTAAGTACTTAAAATGTTCTTAAATATGTCTAATACTTTTGTGGAAATATAGGATCATCCAAATGCGACGCCTAGATTTGTGTTGTATTAAAAATAAACATGTGTATTAAGTGATGTATAGGGAAATATGTGTACATTATAGTTTTTGTTTCTTTATTATAAAAAAAATAAGCCTTCGCATTTAGATGACCTTTGATATTAAAATTTAAAAAAATGATATTCTAAATCTGATATACTTCTTTTACAAATAAATAAATAAATATGTATATATAATCAATCGACATGCTAGGACGATCGAAAGAAACAGATAAAGGATTTACCTCATTTCTATTATAATATATGTATGTAATCATAAAAAGAATGACCCTGAATATAAAGACTACAAATTTGTATAAAATATATGTATTGATAAATATATAAAAACAGGATTGTTTGACAATTGCATATAAACTATTATTTGTTGATAAATGATTTTTATGCTTGAATAAAATAGCAAGTCGGCACCATTACTTGAAAAAAACCAGAATAATAAAATAGGTAACGTATTATACACATTCGTTCTAATATATATATATATATATATATATATATATACACACTCGTATATCACGTGAAGTTCAATATTTGTCTCTACTAGACAACGCAATAAAGATGTATGTAAATTTTGACTACTTACTATTGGAAATGCTAATAGAAATATTCAAAATATTTCATTTTTCTATCTTGAATATTACATAACAAATATTGTATATATATATAAACGGAAAAAATTAAATATCTATGTAAATAGATTTTTTGATGAATTTGGAAACTATTTCAAATGCATCTTTGAAGTTTTAATCACTTATTCACTAGTTTATTAAAATATAGTATATAGTGAAATACTTCATTGAAAGTTATTAATTTTAAAATATTTCAATTTCTTAGATAATAAAATAAACTATATAATTAGTAAAATAATAAACTTATTATTTCAATAATATATATTTCTATATTCGACTTTAAATCAAATTAAACTTACTTAACCCTTTTACTACGGATTAAATATTTTTAGTTTTAAAACTTCTGTTTCGTTTGATGATTTTTTAAGTTACTGAAGTAATCTATTTTTGGGCAAAATTGATTTTTATTTTCAGATTTCAAATTTGAATTACGGACACATATGTCACATCAGTAGTTTAAGTTGGGCATATTTTTCCCTATAGTAACTACAAATTTTATGGGACACATAGATCCCGTTAGTGGCGAAAGGGTTAAATAACAAGTAATTAGAGAAGAAAGTAAAATATAATAAGAAATTATTTACCCTTTTTCGTATTTATTCTATTGACATATTAAACGCCGTTCATATAAAATATTAATTATATTCATTTCTTAATGCATAATACTGATTTTTACTGATCAACACAATGTTTCTCCAGGAAATAAAATCGTGAGTTAATATTTATTATTATAAAATGTCTCTTTAAAATTTATTCTCAAAAAATATTAAAAATCAAATATGTATTTAGTTATTTTTAATTTTATAAAAATGTAAAAAATAATGCAATAAAGATTATTTATGTTTCAATTAAAAATAAATAGAGATATTGATATACGGCTATTATTTTAAAAACAACATTACAACTTTTAATAAAATGAATATAGTTTAATTTGAAAAACACTACATGCATACAATGAAAATCTAAAAAAATATTTATCTTAAATCAGATATAAATAAAGATTCATTAATAATCAATTAACAAATAATAAATATGCAAGAACCACGTGGTTACATGTAGCTCACCTGTTGTAATAAAGTCGGCCCCATACCATTTTCATTTAATCGATATATAAAAGGGCCCTCGCCAAAGCATTCCTTATACATTTTAATATTTTAGCACAAATGTATTTATTTATATTATTAAAAAACTTAGCACTTGATTTTTTAAAATTACTTGTTCAAAAATCTGAATTAACTTAATACAAATTTATTTTTTAATAAAATAACAAATTGAGACTTGGTACAGAAAAAAAATTAAACTTTGATTAAAGTCGTTAGTGATATTTTTTTAATTAGAAAATAAAAAATGTACTTATATTTACAATCTATGTATAAAAAATTAAAACATTTTATTTTAATCGAGATCTAATTAATTATATTATAGTTTGAAATGATCAAATTTACTTGTTTGTTTATAAAAATATTCAAATAAAATATAACAATATATTAAAAAGCATTAAAAATATTTAACACAAACACGTTTATTTGTATTTTTTTAATAAATATTTTTTATTTTATTATCAAATCAAATCGAATATTGTTATTTTCAATCTATTTCAATGTATGTTTTACGTTAAAATTATTGTTTATTTTCAGCGATAAAAAAATATGATTCGTAGTTCAGTCGTCGCGTTATGTAAATTATTCGATTTAAAGAAAATTGTTAAGCATCGTCACGTGTTCTTACATGCACAACCACGATTCGAATGGTATCTTATTACTATGAATGGCTGCTTTATATACGTGAATTTGTATAACGAGTAAAATTTCAGCACGTGTTCGCTACTATTCGGCTGATCTCTATCTGATTTGACTTTCGTGAAAACTCTACCCCCAACGGAAAAACGGCGCTTGTGGTCGCTAGACAGACAACGATGCGCTGAACAGAATACTATAAATATGTACGCATCTTTGTGTACGTATACGACACGCTATACACCGTGATTCTTCAGTACGAGCTTTATGGTTTTTCGATCATTTCAAATCATATTTCATGACAAAACATAATCTTTTACGTAATGTATACCAAGTTTACACGATACATTGGATGTCATACTTATATTTAGAATTTATCATATGCCAGAAATTATTATTTACAAAATTAATTAATATTCGCCGACTTTTTTTAGTACTATAATACTTAAATTATATTAAAAATGTATTCACTATTTCAAATAAAAAGTTTGTCAGCAAAAAAGGGGCATGTATAACTATACATATACATATATACATATATATACATTAAATCGAATCAAAAATTCGTTTAAATTTTTCCAACAAGATTAATTTAAAAAAATAATTTATATTAGTGTATATGTATTGTATAGGGTCATCCAATGTGACGCCTAGACTTGTGTTTTATTAAAAAGAAACAAACATACACCACCCTATATACACATGTTTCTTTATAACACAAATCTAGGCGTCACATTTGGATGACCCTATATACTCTCAACCTAGAAATATACGATCTTACCAGTTGACAGTGTTAACGCATTTAAAAAAAAATCATTCGGAAACCGAAATAAAATTTTTGCAATCTGAATTCAAAAATGAAAATAAAAACAAATTGCAATATTCACCACTAATGCTCTTTTATTTACGGGAAGACAAAGACACAACGGAAACATAGGGCAAGATTTATAGAGTATATGAAGAAAATGTTAAGACAGAACATCTCAAAAAACATTTTCCAAGTTGCGAGGCAGATATTCTCCTTTGAAATATATATTATAGTTAAGACAGTCTTTCAAAGTAACTAATGGTCATATAGGATCTTTCAGATGTGATACCTATATTTGTGTTTTATTAAAAAGAAATAAAAGAAACTATACACTTGTATCCCTATACACCACCCTTTACACGTTCCTTTTTAATAAAACGTAAATCTAGGCATCACATTTGGATGTCCTTTATTATTAGGTGTTTTAATATAAAATATCGGATTATTATATCGAAAATAAAATAAAAATCAGATATTTCACATAACACCACCTAATAACACATTAATTGAAAAATTACTAACGTAATATCGCAAAAAAACATTGCTGGCATTCTTTATATATCCCAAAAGTCAGTTACAAAACATTTAGAAGAACTAAATTTTGTGTTCAATACGAAGTGTGGATACTGCATTAAAAGAAAAAAAATACTGCTTTATTCGTTTTTTTCACATTTTTTATTATTGATGGCTTTTTTTAAATTGTAATTCTCACCTAATATTTTTGTCTTATAATATATTTCCGCAATGTGATATTCACAAAAATATTTGTTAAGCAATAGAACATCTATCTGACTCAGGTCTTATTATTAAGAATCGATTTAGATATACATATACTAAATTTATTTAAGTAAAAACACTAATTTAAAATAAAATTGAAACACAAATATATGACATATGAAATCACAATGACGTAACTAAGATGGTTGAAGAAGATTTGCTATTTTAATCAAGTTTAAAATTCCAACTCAAGAACAGGAAATAAAAAACAGCTTACAAACAAATTTGAAGAAAAAAAGTATGTATTTCATCTCTAACTAAAGAAGAACCAGCGGTTGCCAGCAGTGGTCAGATAACACGGCACACATATGTATTGTATATTGTAAATTATTGTATATTCACAATATTATATTTAAAATTCACAATAGCAAGTAATGAGGATCAATTGGACGCTACTAAAACCACAATAAATCATTATTCAATTTTCTTACAACCCTCTATTAACATTCTTTTTTTGTCGGCGTACATTCATGTTCTCTTTCAATTGAGGGATGTTTGGATGTGTGCACACACAAACACCTATCAATTATTGATATATGAATATTTATTTTCACAAATAAATACACCCCATACACTAATATAATAATCCTTACTGAACCTATTAATAGTGATTCATAAAAATAATTATAAAACAGAATTCTAATTTAGTTGTAATAGGAAAAATCTATATATAAACAGTATATTAAATTAAGATAATTAATTTTATGAATATTATATACATGCAACAATTAAACGAATCAATATTTC
This sequence comes from Neoneuromus ignobilis, assembly GCA_029203775.1. Classification (NCBI taxonomy): domain Eukaryota; kingdom Metazoa; phylum Arthropoda; class Insecta; order Megaloptera; family Corydalidae; genus Neoneuromus; species Neoneuromus ignobilis. Next base: position 28,943,443 of record CP092087.1, read on the forward strand.
CAAACTACAAATGAAATAGAATGTTAATTCAATAATTCATTAATATATTATAATTCAATTATATGTATATATATATATATATATATATATATATATATATATATTGATAAATACAATTCAAAAATAAATTATAAATCTAAAATATTGCTAAATGTTTTTACTAATAATTATAAATCAATAGTAATTTAAAATTATACATATATATATATATATATATATATATATATATATATATATATATATAAAAGACATAATATATGACTGTCACAAGTCAATTAAATTTATAGTCTTTTAAACGACTTTATAATTATACTTCCGAATTATGTTCAGATATTATGTTGATTTAAACATTTCAATCATAAATTGTTGTTTATTTATTATACAATCTAATTTATTTATGTGAATTGTATTTTTTGTTTGAAAAATAGCTTTTTAGAACAAACAACACATGAAAATCAACATTAAGAAACGATTGCATGACAAAAATTTGCATATCAATACGGAAATAATATAAGAGTTATATTTATACACTATTTATACAAAAATAACTTTTAACAGCAACCTAAAAGTTATTTATAAAGTATTTTACGAAAACGTACTCATGAGCGTAAACTCAACAGTATTGATTTTGTTACCAAATAAAAAATTAAAAAATTGTGTAATTTCATTATAAAATCTAAATGAAAATGTTGATTTTCAGATGATTAAATTATTGTTAATTTTTTATAATATTTATGTATATATATATATATATATATATATATATATATATATATATATATGTGTGTGTGTGTGTGTGTGTGTGTAAAAACATAATGGTAATACAAAATTATATTAATAAATAAAATATGCTCATATTCACAAATTAGTTATACAAATTATCAATAAATTTAATTTTTACAATACAAATTTTGTATATAAATTCTCCATCTCTCTACACACATACACATATTTATATATAAATACGTATAATATATATATATATATATATATATATATATATATATATATATATAATTTCAAATAAAACAAAAGTAGAAAATAAAAAAGGCTATATACGAGGTGTGACAATTAAGTAATGCGACCGATTTTTTTTCTCGGCCTGTGGTAACACTGCGAACCTGTAACTCCGCCACCGTAATAGCAGATCCCTACTCTCTCGATTGAGACCTTGACCACCCTCGTACGATCATTTCTTCGCCAGCTGTTTAGTGTTTTGTAACAACGCGCGAGTAGTGCATGTCACAGATTCTTGGATATCTTCAACGGAGTCAAAATGTCGACCTTTGACGAATTTTTTCATATGGGGGAATAGGAAAAAGTCGCAGGGTGACATGTCCGGTGAATAGGGTGGTTGTGGTAACGTTGCGATGCCTTTAGACGCCAAAAACTGAGAGACACTGAACGCACTGTGACAGGGAGCATTGTCGTGATGCAGAACCCAAGTCTTCGCGATCTCTGGACGCACTCTGAGCACCCTTTTTCGTAATTTTTCGAGCACATTGCGGTAGAATACTTGATTTACGGTTTGTCCAGGTGGTACGAACTCTTTGTGAGACCCCTTTGCTGCGCATTCGCGTCGGTTCGCACTTGAATTGGCCTTCCGCTCCGCGCCTCGTCTTTGACGCTCTCACGGCCTTTTTTAAAATCGGCATGCCACCGAAGTACCTGACTACGACTCAGGGCATCACTACCATACACTTTAAGCACTTTTTCATAAGTTTCTGTCGCAGTTTCGCCGAGTTTTGCACAAAATCTAAATTTCCCTGTTCCATTTTCGTGACATGCACTACTCGCGCGTTGTTACAAAACACTAAACAGCTGACGAAGAAATGATCGTACGA
>CP092087.1:28950286-28962786 GCA_029203775.1 Neoneuromus ignobilis
AAAAGATTACTGAACCAACATATTACATATAAACATGATATCTATCGTTTATACGCACTACAGTAAACTGCATAATTTTAAGAGCTCGCTACTCAACGATTGGATAACCGTATTGGTGCGAAATAGACAGATGGTACACGTATTTGTTAAATAACAACGACAATATATTACATATATATATATACGTAACTACATATGTATACACGTGCACAATAGAATATACCTGTGACCCATGGTATTTGAATAAAGCTCTGTCGTCATTAATCCGTGTCCTTGTTTTCGCGGTGTATCAACGCAGTGCACCTGAATCGTGGAATTACTGTAGCTCACAAACATCACGCAACGAATACAGCACGGCATTTGTGTTGTCAATGAAAAGGAGGCGCTCGCCCCACCACCTCCCTATGACGCTAGCGATCGTCATAGATTTGAACGAAAATGTATTATGATGCGGCAATCAATATGATGAAAAACTTGATAGCAATATCTCGATCTTCGAGGATTATATATCTTCCAATGTATAACAACCCGCTTTGACTAGACATCCTCGCGTTTCTGACGCAGTAATTTCTCTACGACAACTATTATTCATTTTTACATTTATAAGGAGACGATTTGAATACGTATTTACTTGTCTATTAAATATCATTACATTATTATATTGTCCGTGGAAATATAAATTGGTTACGATAAAATTAGACATTGTTTAGGTTAATAATGTTAATAAGAGAAATGTAAATTACAGTTGAACTAATTTCATACGATTACAATCGACTGAAAATGATTTATATGTATGTATAAAAATGATATATATTGTGTATATATGTATATATATATTTATATATATATATATATATATATATATATATATATATATATATATATATATATATATATATATATATATATATATATATATATATATATATATATATATAAATATATTTATATATACATATATATATATATATATATATATATATATATATAAATAAATGTATACATATATATTGAATTAAATACAAAATACTAGGAAAGTAACAGCTCAATGAACCTGTTGCTCAAAATTAATAGTACATAATTAAATAATTTTTACAATGCATTATTACATATATATATATATATATATATATATATATATATATATGTGTGTGTGTGTGTGTGTGTGTATATTTATATATGTATATATAGTAGAAAAGAAATGCATTGAATCACCAAAAGTGTGAAGTTTGCAATGAGTCTTTATCTAATAAATAGAAAAAAACTGATAATCATGTGCATACATACATCGATTGATATATATATATATATATATATATATATATATATATATATATATATATATATATATATATATATATATACAGCCGTCCCTCAATTTACGCGGAATATCCGTTCCACGTGAATTCGTTTTACGCGAATGAAAATCGCGTAAATTGAGTCTGTCAGTACAATAGAAAAAATATTGGAAATAAAAACTAGCAAAGTTGTAGAAACACATATTTATTTCACATAGCTTAACAAAAAAAAGAATGACGTTTTAGAAAACAAAAGTAGATAAATTTTATTCGGTGTCACTATCGCTAATGTAATTCAAATCAATCAATCTTTTATATATTTATATTGCGCTTTTATACGTTCAAGTAAGAATTTGCGTCATTCTGATACATAATAAATGCCATGTAAAATTATATAAAATTAAATCTATCTGACCGCGTATAAAAAGTGCCACATAAATTAATACCGCGTAAAAAAATCCCGCGTAAATTAAAGAACGGGTATATATATATATATATATATAAAATAAAGATATGAGAAGTTTTATTAAAAATTGTAAAATTAAGGCAATAGATTATTCAGATTGTTTTAGCACTGATATTTATACAAATAAATATATATATATATATATATATATATATATATATATATATATAAGCCGGGAGGGGGAGAGACACAGAGAGAGCAGTAAAAATATTAGGAAATTATCAAGACACGCATTTAGCATGAATCAACACGGTCGTTAACTTTAGTCAACGAATGAATAAATTCAATATAAAAATCATCAGTAGGAATGACAAAGAGTACTTTTACTTGAGTACTCATGTAAATAAATAAAAACTCGGTACAAGGCTACAGAAAATCATCGCGTTATCAAAAAAAAACACCATTATATTCATTGAAAGTTATTTACTGCAATATTCACAGTAAAGACTTCATATTAACAGTTTAGTTCGTGATTTTTCTTGACCATACAATTTTATGTGTTTTTTAGTATTCTGATTGTATTACTGAAGTCTAGTAGATATATAGCTTCAACAAAATGATACTAAATTACATAAACTCCAAAAAAACAATTAACTTCGAAGATAGTGTTTCGGAATCGACTAATTTCTCATTATAGAAATATCAACTATCCATCAAGATCGACTGATTTAGGACCTCAAAATTTCGTAATGTAATATTTTCCAAATAATGCGTAATGTAATAAAATGAACCATAATTTTTCGAACGCTTTATTTAACATATTCAAATAATACGCAGTTGTAATAAAATAATATTAGGTTGTCAAATATCTCCCTTCCGCCTTTTTGTCTTTTGAATTTCGCGGCTATGTACAAAGCGTTACAAAGCTCGTATCGGGCAACACTATAAATATATTAAAACGACGCTATTTAGTTTGGATACTGCGTTCAAAAATAGACGTTGGAGTTCACTAACGCCGAAGTTTGCGCTATTTAAATTTCATTAAACTTCCGCTAAAATTACAATTAACTTCGAAGATAGTGTATTCCGATCATTATGGAAATCATCTAATGACATCGCCCATAGATGGCAGTTAGTCATGGATACAAAAAAAGCTTGATGTTTGGGTGCCGCATGATTTGACGCAAAAAAACTTCTGGACCGAATCAACGTCTGCGATATGCTGCTGAAACGGAATGAACTCGACCCATTTTTGAAGCGGGTGGTGACTGGCGACTGGATCACATTATAAAACGGTCTGGTCAAAATCGTCCCAAACAGTCATTGCAAAGGAATCATCCACTATGAGCTGCTAATATCCGCTTCAGGCGATCAAAAGCGTAATCAGAAGCTACGGAGCTCGGATGGGAGGTTTTATCGTAATGTAATAAAATGAGCCATAATTTTTCGAACGCTTTATTTAACATATTCAAATAATACGCAGTTGTAATAAAATAATATAATTTGTAATATTTTTAAATGTTTTACATTATTAAATAATTCAATCCTTTAGTTGCTTTTAGATTTTTAACTTACTATACACATGAATGTATATATATATATATATATATATATATATATATATATATATATATATATATTGCACATATACTGAAAAGAATATTTATAAGACATAATACATGATGAAAACAGAGAGTAGGAGAAGAAATTTTTAAAACAGCTGTTTTTTGCTTCATAGGAAAAGTAAAATTAACATTTACATTACTATAACGACGACAAAGCAAAGTTGTTAGAATATAAATAAAGGTTATATGAGTTACTTTAATATGATTATAGTAGATTTATTTTCAAAATATTTTTTTTTTGTCATTAACACTGTAATTTTATGAATATTGCCTATATATATATATATATATATATACACACACACGTACAACGATCACTGTATTCTATTCTAAAAATACAAATAAAAATAAGTTAAACAATTAAACAAAATTCCATTACATTTTTTTGTTATCAATATCCGTTAGGAAATCAAGTTTTCCAATTTAAAAAATATCTCATTCATAGCTGTCATAGATTTGTTTACAATAAAAAATAATCAAAAAATAAAATATGATTACTTCCTAGCAATCCTTAACATGTATTACAGCGTGACTTCGTCTGCCAAATGCGTGATTCTTTAATATTGAAAGTTACATATATTTGTAACGCCAATTTTTATATACAATTTAAGTTTAAATTTGACATGAAGATTTTAATGGATGTTAAAAATTGCATGGAAATTAGGTTATGAAATATAAAAATAACATCATAATCGGTATTAAGTGACCTAAATAACCTAATTGCACTTATTAAATTTAAAACGTTATTTACGATCTACTTACAGACAAATATACACTACAATTACATGGAAAACTTCAATATATAGACAAAAATAACTTAAATATATTATTAGAAATTGTGAAATAATGAAATACACAAATCAATTTGAAATTACTAAAAATAATATTATACATAATTTCTTAATAACACAACAATTTCTTCCAAACTGGCACCATACTTGTTTGTAAGTATATGAAAAAGAAATAAAAGTAACATAATTCAAAAAAATTACTAAATATTTTTAATATTTACATTAAGAGTTAGCATTTATCGATGAAGTAAACAGAAAAATATACATGGACGAATTACGTTCAAATATTTCAATATTTCCAGTCTGTTGAAGAAAAAAGTATTAGTTCGATATATTTTACCACTCTTTGCCTATAAACAATTAAACATTTACTATTAACATCAAAGTTATTCAGAAATCTCAAACAAATCAGAGAAAAGTAAAAAAATATACTAAGAATAACAATAAGAGATAAGAAAAAAATAAAAAGATTTTTTTAAAAAAATCAGGTCAAGTACTTATAGAATAGGTAAAGATTTTGAAGTGAAATCAAACAAAAAATATTATAAGAAAAAAAACAGCCAGTGAATAATGGAAATAATTCATTGATAATTAAGAAATATAAAGATGGAATAGATTAATGAACAAGAAAAATAAAATTATTAAAAATTCTATAATAAATTTGAAGAAAAGAAGAAAATTGATATTTAGAACTAAAAAAAAATAAATGGAAAAGGCTTTTATCCTGAAATAAATAATTAAACATAAAAATATATATATATATATATATATATATATATATATAAACTATAAACCATGAAATTTACTAGATAACAAAACATTAAATCATGCATTTAATAATAACCCAATTTTCCCTCAAATTTTACTACAAGAAGATTACTATTGAACAAAAATTTACAACAAAATCAATTAAATTAGATAACCATTCATTTATTTAAAAAATACCAACAATAAAAAATGTGAAAATTCTTAAAATTACATATCGATCGATAGAAACTTTTTTTTTACTGAAAAAAGAAAAAAACATTCATGTACTACGATTTTATTCTTACAAAGTATACAGTTTAATTAATAGCAAAAGTTAATTATAACTTGTCTGTTAAATAAGTTTAATTCAAATTTATAACTTATAAAAACAATGTTTAATTTTCATGTCATGCTATAAATATAATATATCGCAGCTATATTGCATTTACATAGTAATATAAATTACAATCGTTATTATATCTTTTGATAAGAATACAACTGTAAAAGCAGGTATAAAATATTCAATAAAATTAAAATTGATACGTTTTTCCAACAATTAACTGATGTATTTTATTCACAACGTCATGTATATAAACATATATATGTATATATGTATATATATATATATATATATATATATATATATATATATATATGTAATCACATTTATTAAATAATGTTATATTATTTTCGATTATTCTATTAAACATTAAATTACATCTGATAAAACTTTTTTTAATTAATAAGAATTTGTAAGATTTAATTCCATAGATTATTTTTACTATAATTTACTATAATAAATTAAAATGAACTTTTTCTTAAGTAGTTCTACACAAATCTAAAAAAATAAAATTCTGTTTAGTTAGTAATAATCGATTGGAAATTATTTTTTCTATAAAACATTTATGACATATATACCTTTATATATATATATATATATATATATATATATATATATATATGTATATATATATATATGTATATATATATATATATATATATATATATATATATATATATATATATATATTTTTCAATATAAAGATTAAAATATGTAATTTATGATTATATGATCATTTATTAGTTTTCTAAATTATATGCATTAACTTTGATGTATATCATTGCAATATATATATATATATATATATATATATATATATATATATATATATATATATATATATATATATAATCATAAACAATATAATCATAAGTCTTTTTCTATCCTCCGCTGATGAATGAAAGCCTCTCCCAAAACTTTCTACTTCCAGTGGTCCATTGTTTTCCTTTTTTATTCCATTTGTGTTCTTATATCTCTGTCTCATATACCCAAAATTTTATTCTAAAGCTTTTTGGTATTTCTGAGTTCACAACCAAGAATTTCTATTATTCATCAGTAGTATTTTTTTTTACTTTGATCGGCCTATTTACATTTTTATCTTTTCACGTTTTAAGATCTGTATGTGTGTGTGTGTGTATATATATATATATATAAATATATATAATCTTACAGGTTTTGATATGGAGCAAACATGTTCAATTTGTAAAAAAAAGTCTCATAAAAACATGAAAAAATTCATCGATGTACGAGTAGAATAAGAAAAAAAATCAGCTAAGCCCATGTACAGATGGGATAATATTCTATTTATCCATGGGAGTTGTTGAACCTTTTTATATCTCTAGATTTCCAGTTAATAATTACATACATATATATATATATATATATATATATATATATATATATGTATGTATGTATGTATATATATATATATATATATATATGTATATATTTATATATAAATATATATACAGTAACAAAAATCTATATACAATAGGGTTGTTGGAAATTCTTTTCAATTTTCCCCTCGTCAAGTAAAATAACTGGTACAATACGCTTATTAAATCTTATTCATATGATAAAATGCATTTTGTATAGTGATGAGTCATCGTTAGACAAATATTTACAACTTTTTGCTTTAAGAAATATTATAGTTTAGCTTTTGCAAATTGAAAACACAACATTTAATAAAATATATTTTCTGTCATAATACTGCAACCAACAATTAACTAATTGAATAAAGCACTGGATATTAACAGACTAGGTGTGGTAAACTATAAGAATATTATCCTGACATATCCTCCACATTCACCAAATCTAACATCTTTTAATAGCCGTCTATTCCGATTTTTACAAAATTATATTATTAGGAAGAAATAAATTTATATTAAGAAATAAAATTATCTATTGAAGACCTTTTTCATTCGAACCAATATCCTCTTTGTAAAAATTGAATAATTATACTTCTTGAAAAATACAACACATAAATAAGAAATGGTGAAAATTATACTTTTGATTAAATAATTTTTTTTCTTTCATACACAATATCCGAAATTTTATCCATCAATCTAATCCATACGATTGACAAAAATTCATAAAAGTAATAAAAATAGAATGCAATTATTATTTTTTAATAATGGTTATAATTTGATATAACATTAGCATAATAAATACTTTACGAAAATTGTTACGAATAAATATTCCTAATTTAAAACGACTAAAACTATTAATTTCATTCAAAGTCTACAACAAAATTATACATACAGTCTCTACTACCTTATATTAATTCTATTTTTAACTTCTATAAATTGTTTTTCTTTTATAAATTTAATATTCTTGATTCCATTGAATTGGTTAATTTTATACCAATTCTATTGGATTTTTATAGTTTCTATTAAAATCACGTTTTAAATACTGACGATTGGATTTCAAATCTTATGTTTTAATTTATTTCAAAGATTCTTAATTGTTGTATGGAATTGACAAAATGGATAAAGTTGTTTCTTTTGCAAGGTAATAAATGTGTTTTGGAGCGATTTTATTAAAAGAAAATGTAGTGAAAAACAGATTCAATTTTACAACAATTCCAGTATATCGATTAATCACATTGTTTTATCAATGAAATATAATTTACCAACCTCACTCACGACCATACATTTTTAAAATATTATATAATAAATACTGTCTGGACAAGATTTTTAAATAAAATTGCTTTATCATTTGAACAAAATTTTTCATTTTCAGTTCTTTCATACCTAGCAATATCATTTACAAATTCTAAGTAACATTTATCACATTTTTTTTAGAAATTCCGAATATAAATCGTAATTTCTAAAACATTATGCACAGTTTTTATAAGTAACTTACAATGTTTTTTCAAGCTCATTTATTAATTTTTGTATTAAAAACATTTTACTGAAAATATCTGGATATGGCAATTATTTATTATTTTTTAATCATTAATTATTTATTAGTGCTTTTGACAATTGTACTGATTTTCCTATTAAATATCTCACTCATTGAGTTTCTTTCGTTCTTTAATTTAATTGCAATTTTCGAATATCTACTGAAATTTATTTTTTTTGCATTCATAATTATCAAACATAATTCTAATGCCATTTATAATAACTTATTTAACGACAACGTTCCAATTACTCATATGAGCAAATATGATCATAATATTTCTCAAAATGGTCATCGAATATCCGAAGAGATATTATAAGTAAACTGTTATTGTAGCTTAACAAAAATGATTTTCATTGAATTATTTGTCTATGCAAACTAAAACCTTTTCTAATTTCTTTTTAAAAAAAAATATTTTTAGCTACCAGAATAATTATTTGTCATTATTTTTCATATTTGGCACAAATGTGTGTAAACTTTCATGGAGAGCTGTCTATCAAGTCTTTTTAAAATAGTAACAAAATAACTTTAAAATAACAACAACACTTGAAGTAGCAAACTGACAAAATAAATAAATAAGATTACTAAACCAGGCATGATTATATACGAGTATTTTTAAAAAGAAATGCTTACAACTGTGTCAATTTAATTGTTTTTTTTTTCAAAGAAAAAAAATGAATAACACGAACCTAATATTTTTTAACTTTAAACTGTATATAAATGTCCATAATTATCAAAACTAATATAGACCTTCAAATGCAACAACTACTATGAAGTAATGCAATTTAAATTCCGATGACATTTTCTACATTTATTAATATTTATAGAACATAAAATAAATAATATTAATACACACACACACACGTACATGTATATATATATATATATATATATATATATATATATATATACATATATGTTAACAAATACTGTATGAGTTAGTATAGAGTTTAGAAAAGTTTTCCGTATTAAAGAACTTGACTCACTGACCTACTAAACCTGAACTTGTGCAGTTATTTTATGTTCAGTAAACAAACAAGACAATCTAATTTCAACCTTATAAATTTGAAATTAAAATTAATGTCTTAATGTTCAATGGAACGTTTTAACTTAATGTAAACTTATTTATTTAAATATTTTAAAACTATTTCATGTATCAATTCAACACATTTTTGTTATTTCGTTTTATTTACGAGCAATATTATTAAAATGTAACCTGTATTATATAAAACGTTGTATTTCTCATAATTAATAATAGAATGATATTGGAAAAATTGATTACATTTTAAAATAATTATAATGTATCGTCGTCATAAATTTGTTATGAAAATAACTTAGACTCGAAAAATTTAATACTTTATATTGTAATATACAATACTACTAAACATGTTATATTCTCACAAATGAATTATCGCTAAATATTGTAAAAGTTTAATAATATTTATTGTTTACTTTATTTGTTTACGAACTGATGTGAATTTCGATGGCAATGCTATCATCGTCAGAACTTGTGGTATTGAAATGATAATCCATTTGTGTACAGTTCAAAAATAAATAGTATTATATATTATGTTATTTTAAAAAATACAAAATAAATTACAAACCAATTTTGATTTTCTTTTTTTTCAAATTCTAAATTGTTCAGCGTATTCAACAAATAAAAATTATATTTGATGTTTAATATACATACATACATACATATATATATATATATATATATATATATATATATATATATATATATATATATATATATATAATATAGGCTTCTCCAATAAACGCTTCAGAAATTTAAATGGAAACAAAATGAAAAGTATTTAATTAGGTATTTATTTATTTTTTTATTTTTAAGCATACTCTATGGCATTAACACTAGGTTTACGGACGTTTTATGTATACCTATTTTTACGGACACAGGTCAATTTGACGCATGAACAAAATCATACATTTTCTTTAAAAAACAACAATTATATAATATTAACTTATAAATGAAACTATAAGATATACATTTATATAAAATTTATAATATTTAATATTATATAACGTTACATTTATTCCGCGTATCTTTTACACATATATATATTATATAATGGTAAAAAAATGATCAGTTCTTATATTCCTACCTTGATGTAAATATGATTCGGCTAACTTTAAAACTACAAAATCCGTCCAAAAGTGTTGAAGTTTGCGTTTCATCTTTACCCAGATTAGGGAAACCATTTTTTATATATAATATTTTGAATTTACATCGACTGCCAACCAAAACTTTAAGCTAAATTTTTGTGGCTTATTTGGCATATATTGCGTGAATCTGCACCGGACTTTCGTAGGGAACAGATACTTGTCTATTGAAATATTTTCGTGAGGTTTATAACAGGATTTACTATTATGCATAAATTTGTTCCATATTTCAGATATCAATGCAAATTTATCTGTACGTAAACGTTCGGATCGTTCTATTCTTTTATCAAATCATATGAATCGAAGAATTTGCGTAAATTGATATCTAGGCATTGTGCTCGAGAAGAAAGTGGGTCCCGATTTCTTCGACCATAAATAAAAATCTTTTAGTGATTTTGCTTCATATGCCTTTTCTGTATTAAAGTTTTCCAACTAGCATTAATGCTTATTTTACGATTGTGTCAAATTGACCCATACCGTAAAGATAGGTATACCACATACATAATTTCTAAATTAGAAAGTTTTGAAGAAAATTAATTTCTCTATTTTATTTGTCTCGTTAAATGGATAAAAGTCAGTACAAGTGGTAGAAGGAAAATGTAAACGGTTTCTGTAAATTCCTTCATGAAATTCGAAATGTGTCAAAATGACGCGTCCCGTAAACCTAGTGTTAATAATGGAACACAATTTCACTTATATGACCACCACGACTTCGCTTGACATAGTGCATTCATTTAGTTCAATTTTTAATCACTTTTTCGCATAATTGTGGTCCAATTTCATGAATTGCATGTTTAATGTTTATTTTTAATTCTTCTGTTATTTGTGATTTATCAGCATAAACCAATGATTTCACATAACCCTACAGAAATAATCCAATGGAGTTAGATCACATGATCTTGGTGGCCAATTGATGGATTCATTTCGTAAAATAATGGACTAATTAAACTTTTGTTTCAATAAGTCTATTGTTTCCGTAGATGTATGGCATATATAGCACCGTCCTGTTAAAACTAAATATCGTGCAAACCATTTTCAAATATATTTGGAAAAAAATTATTAATCATAGTTCTGTAACGCACTCCATTCACTGTATCGTGATCTCCTGCTTCATTTTGAAAAAAGAATGGTCCGATGACATCACCAGAATGTATTGCACACGAGACAATTAATTTTTATGGATGCAATAGTCTTTATTCAATGACTTGCGGATTGCTTTCACTCCAGTCTTTATTTAGTATTGACTGTAAATTTCGTGAAGCGCACTATAAGTTTTACGAACTGAACATTGATTTTTATAATAAGTTTTTACAATTTCTAATCTTTGATGAAGTGTTAAACATTCCATGATAATTTGCCTAACTATACTGAGTTGAAATGTCAAAATAAACTTAAAAAATCAAACTTGGTTACCACCAGCTGTCAAAATTTTGACATTCTTATTGGAGCTCTCTCTCTCTCTCTCTCTCTCTCTCTCTCTATATATATATATATATATATATATATATATATATATATATATATATATTAGTACTAGTAATAAATCGTGTTTCACTGTGTTAATTTTTATCTAATGTTCTCTTAGTATTTTAATTTTCTTACAGATCCTTTTTCTCTAAACACTATTAGTTATATATGAAAAACTTAATAGCAAAAAAACAGAAATCAGATAAAGTATATGATAGAACTAACATTAGACAAATTCCATTGTATATAAGATTTCAGGATGTCAATAAATCAATCGTTGTACATAATTATATTTCGTTACATATATATATATATATATATATATATTTAACAACTACAAAATGAAATCAAAAGTTTTCTTGTTAGTTTAAATTTCTGTTGATCAAAATTTACTTACATATTGTGTATATATATATGTGTGTGTGTGTGTGTGTGAGAGAGAGAGAGAAAGTGAGAGAACATGTGTGTATTGGCACACACATTCATATAATGAAGAAACATGCGTGTGATGATTATATCAAAAACATGAAACATCGAATATTCATTTTGAAACAAATTAATTATTATAACTCCGGGAATATATGAACGCTAAACATATGGTGTGAGTTATTGGAGTAATCGTATTGAGACACAACAATAGTTCTGCATACAATCATCGGATCGTACACGCGAACCGCTGTCGACCCAGAGATAACTGGGACACAAAACTTATTCTCATGCGACAAACTGATTAACTGCGGCCAC
>CP092087.1:28967786-29005286 GCA_029203775.1 Neoneuromus ignobilis
ATATTTATTAATAAAATAATATAACACATAGCTATAACCAAATAGCAGGAATAAATTTCGAAGTAATTTAACGAGATTTTAATTTGAAATATTCGTTGAATACAGTACTAATGCGTCATTAGTATACGTCAAACATCGAAATAAAATAACTACAAAATATTATTTCATTCCAAAAATAAACACTTTATTAAGAATTTCCATTTTGCAAAAACAGAATTCATGTTGACACAAATTATATCTAAGTACATAACCATTCATTTCGTATAATTTATTTTATCTTAATTAGCTGAAGTTTGTTTCGGAACTCGACAGGACTATCGTCACGCGAAGAATTCCACCTTCACGCTTGTCATATAATATAACAAACACTTATTAATACGTACTGAAAATATTCAAACTCAAATATATCTTTATTGGATATATATATATATATATATATATATATATATATATATATATATATATAATATGAGTGTGTGTATGTGTGAATGTATGTATGTACTTTTATGTGAGGAATTGTCGTGTGTATCTGATGCACACGCTTTTAAATCAAAATTATAATAATCTCAATACACAAATACATCATAGTTCGATATATTTATTTATTTTTTAAAAAAAATAATCAAAACAAACTAAATCAAATAAATATTAATATCAATGCTTTACTCGAACTTAATATCATTCAAATCAATAATTTACAAAAAAATGGACAGGTACAAAAAATAATTTATTTTAGTTCTCAATATGCATGTAAAATTAAAGGTAAATATATACAGTCCCACCCCTTCCATATGTGCAATGTGTGTAATACACACGGGCGGCCGAGCTTTAGGGGCGGCCGATTCCAAGAAAAACACTCGGTTACCTTTATTTTTTAAATATGTGAAACAACACATTCTTTAAGTTTGTTTAGCAACATCAGTCCTTATGTAATATTTTGACCTGTTCGGAGTTACTTGATTATAGCGTTTAACTACATATTACTGAGAGACCATTTTCGAATACAAACTTATACTATCATTGTATTTCTAACACATTTTTCTGAAAATTTCGATTATCCTTTTCCTTGAAGTTAATAAATATCATTCAATAGTCTGCCATGGAAAAAGTACAATTTGGGAATGGGGGCGGCCAAAATATTTCCGCACACGGGCGGCCGATCCCCGTGGGGCAGCCCTGTATATATGGATATATATATATATATATATATATATATATATATATATATATATATATATATATATATGCACACACAATAAACTTACTTACGGTTAAAAATCTGTTGACAGTAATTTCAGTAAAAAACGATTTTTTTCATTATTGTTGTTTAATTTTAATCTAAGTTTAGGAAATAGTGATTTTAATATATTGAAACAAAGAACAGCCCACATCCAAACACCTCTACTTATTAAACTTTCACCGATTTATTTGTTGTAATTTTATATTTAGTACATAATTACTTCTTCCATAAAAAAGAGAAACTGTTTTTCAAATATATACCAATTCTATATATATATATATATATATATATATATATATATATATATATATATATAATAATAATAATAATAATAATAATCATATCAACTCACTGTTGGACCATGCTTAATTACTCATAATGAATTTAAAAAGACAAATTGCACGAGTTCATTAATACTATCTATCTTGATATACTTCGTTAGTATAAAAGGTACTATTTTTCTTTGAATTCATTTTATATTTCATGTTGTTGTTTTTTTGTCAAACATAAATCCCAAACACTTCCACAGTACTCAAAGATATTAGCAATCAAAATATGAACATTGCGTTTAAAATATATTTCTAGGTGTTTAAAATATATACTTCAAAAGAATATAAGAAATATTAAGAAATTCAAACTAGGATAATTTGAATTTTTTCGTTCTTTGTACTCACTAAATTACAATAAAATATCGTCTTTTCCGGCCTCTATATAATAAATTAAATTAAAAACACTTTACAAATAACGTATGTGTCTATAAATTTGTTCTAGACCTTTTTAATACAGAATCCCTTGAATTTTATATTAGAGACATTGATAAACTACTAATCATCCAGTAACCATCATTAATAATAGTATTTGCGTTTTTTTATTAATTTTAATATTTCTTTTTACAACCACATAAAGTTATTGAACGAAACGAGTATTATTTAAAACTCTATATATATTCTCTCTATATACGTATATATATATATATATATATATATATATATATATATATATATATATATATATATATATATAATAATAATAATAATCATATCAACTCACTGTTGGACGAAAGGCCCAATGAATGTTATCATTCATCATATATTATTCAAAACTTAGTTGAATCACTAGAACTGAAACAATTTGGAAAAGATCTTCAGTAGATAGAAAAAAATTGTTTTTTGTTGTTTGTCCAATTGACAGAACTGGTGGAATGGGAACACCTCTAATTTTATGACCATGTGTCCAGTCTCGCCCTCCGATTTCGCAGTACACAATGTATGTCGGTGACGTACTGAGATATTCTTGTATTTGCGAGCCATTCTCCGGTAAAAATACATGTTCAAATAACATGGCGAGAGAATTTTCTTCTTCGGTTGAAAATTGACATCCAGGTACATACACAACAGGAGTAAGTGTAGTCGTGGATAATATAGCAATTGATCTGTATTTCCCTATTGTGTGTTTGGCAACAATGAAATTGTACCTCCAAATCCTCGGTCAGATATTTTATTATATTTATATATATATATTAGGTTGGCAAATATCTCCCTTCCGCCTTCTGGTCTTTTGAATAAAAAAAAAAAAAACCATCTGGACATCCACGTTAACCACGGGAAATAAATGCGGATATAGATATTTGCCAACCTATATATATATATATATATATATATATATATATATATATATATATATATATATATATATATATATATATATATATATATATATATATATATATATATATATATATATATATATATATATATATATATATATATATATATATATATATATATGTATATATATTTCTTTTTAATAAAGCACAAAACTAGGCGTCACATTTGGATGACGCTATATTTCTATACATTGTGTAAATGATGCTTTTTGTGCAAATGAAACATGAAAGTTTGTTTAAGCGATACATATTGACAGTTCCTAATTATTGGTTAAAATAGAAGATTATCAGTTTTGAAGCAAATAACCGCTATTCATATTTTTCATTTCAATTATAAATAATTTTTATAATGTAATTCATTTCACTTGCTTCAATAAAGACATTTAAATATAGGTTAAACGTATTGTTTACTTTCAATTAATGATTAAATAATTTTGACGTTTAGAATACATTACGAAGGAAATATATTTTATGTTATGAAATACGAAACATAGTAAAGTGGAGTATTTTTTTTCATCAATATTAATGTTTCATGGAAAAAACCTATTTTCAATTTTGAAACAAATAAATCAAACAATGTCGAAAAAAAATAAAACAAAACCTACGACCACAGTTAAAGAAATTAAAGAAAATGATTGCATAGTAACTGACAAATCAAACAATACTATTTTAAAAATTTTAGCAAAACCTGGTGCAAAATCAAATTGTATTACTGATATATCAGCAGAAGGAATTGGTGTACAAATCAATGCACCGCCCACAGAAGGAGAAGCTAACACAGAACTAATCAAATATTTATCAACAATTTTAGGACTAAGGAAAAGTGATATTTCTTTTGAGAGAGGATTTAAATCAAGACAAAAATTTTTAAAAATTTCTTCTGATTTAACAAAAGAACAAATAAAAGAGAAGTTGAATAATGAAATGAAAGCATAATAATTATGGGCATTATTTTAATCAGTATCAATTAAATATCAATCTAATCTTATGAAAAATATACTTATTTATAAGTCATATTTTTACAACATAAGTAAAATGTACCTATAATATGTACAGCTGTAAGACTGAAATCACTAAATAAAAATAATAAAACACATCTCATTAATTTATTAATGAAAGAATAAAAATCAATATTCAAAAACATAACATTCAGAATTTCTCCAAAATTCTGAATGTTATAGCATGTCCGTGAACGTGTTAAATATTTCCCAAGTATTTCTTAACGAAAAACAGATATAAAAAATATTATCTTTTCTTGACTTTTATATTTTAACTATAAAATAACTACATGAAATATTTTTTTATATAATCAAAATATGTAATCAATACAGTACTTTTAATAAATATAAACTTCACACTGAAGTTACCTAAAAGTTATTAAGTTATACAATAATTCTGTAATGGGATTAATAATGTAAAATATATAATATATTGTTGTTAAAAACTAAATCATTAGTAACAAATTATTTCATATAAAATAAGAATTTTGTAAATGAAAATAATTTTTTTCTATTAAAATAAATGTTATTTAATAAAAATATACTTCATTAGGTTGTATGGTTTTCTACAATATTGTTGGTAAAAAAATATAAAAAAATTACTCAAATTTCATAAAATTGTGCATTTTTGGAAATTTATAAACTATTAAAATACTTCAATCACATTCATCTGATTCGAAATTGTCTCATTTAAAAAATATTTCAAGAGAATATAATTAAAAACAGTTATTTCAAACACATGCACATACAACATTCAAATACATATTCAATTTACTACGTTCAAGTGTAACAACCTAATGCTAATAATTTTTTTTATTTAAATTAACTATTACTATTACGTACATATATAAAAATGATGCATAAATATTAATCGTTTTTTGTTAAATAGACACCACAATATGTTATTAAGTGTTTAATAATCACTTATTGTTTATAACTTTTATATTTTGTTGTTTATAACAACAATGGGCTAATGAGCATTTCAATGGCGATGCTATCATCAACAGAGTTTTTTTGTTATAAAATCTAGACTAATTATTTAAAGTTACTTACATATTAATTTGTATTTTACTATCTTTTTTTATTAAGACAATATATCGTTTGAAAAACAAAAAGAAAGAGTCAACTACCAGTTAGAGATGGATTGAAAAAAACACAAATATATAAGTAGCTTTTAACAAGTCTAGATTTTATAACAGAAATACTTTGATGACGATGAGACAACCATCGAAATGCGCATTAGCCCATTGTTGTTAGAAACAACAAAATGTAAAAATTATAAACAATAAGTGATTATTGAACACTTAAAAACATATTGTGGTGTTGGGAGTGATAATTCATGAACAAAATATTATTTTTATGTATTTTTGGAACATAACAAATGTATATTTAGTAATTATTTGTAGTCAAAGTAATTTAATTTTTTAATTTTTGCGTTCTTTAATTACAAGTTAATAAAAGAAACAGATATCTATATATGTATATGTGTGTGTGTGTGTGTATGTATATATATATATATATATATATATATATATATATATATATATATATATATATATATATATATATATATATATATATATATATATATATATATATATAGAAAGAGAGAGAGAGAGAGAGAAAGAGAGAGAGAGAGAAATTCAAAATATTAATTGAAAATTTATTTTTTAATACATTATGTTAAATTATTAATAATTTGTTTCAAACAGCAAATAAAAAAAATCATGTATGCATACTGAATTTTTATTATACATTAAAACTAATGTTAATCATTTATAATTTTTTAAAAGAGCAAAAAATATATATATTCTAACATCAATACCACAGACACAATCTATAATTCTTAATCATAGATCTTTCAAAGGATACATTGTCTTAACCAGTGAATACTGAACGAAACATACTACAAGTGAAAAGTTTTAAAATATAAACTATTTTATTATTATACTACGGAAATTTAGTTATTTCGTTACAGTTACATTACATTATATTTAACAAACGAGTTACAAGATATAATATTTTTGAGAAAAATTTATATTTTTATTAAAACAATATATTTTTTATATATACAATTGTTATTGAAGAACAATGTCAATTGTATAATTCATGATTGCTTACACTTATTTATATTTATGTTTAAACTCTTGAAATAATATTTTTAAATGTATTATTTATTAGACTTTATGTATATATATATATATTATAAGACAAAAAGGCAACAATAATTATAAAATAAATTTCTATTTAATCTAAAATGATAACGTATTGTTAAATATATCAGTGCTATAATTGTTTATATTTGTATAGCAATGTTACTTTTGAGAACTTCTGTCAAATATTTTCAAAGTACATCTTGTTATAATACGGGTGTCGGTAAAAATTGATATATTTAATATGTTTTGGATAAAATGTTTGTGATAATTTGAAGTGTAATTAAATTTTTATGTCCTGTAAATAAAAAATTATGTATTTACTTCAAAATATAATTACAAATTGAAAACGCAAAATAACCTCACTTGTAAGGTAGACTCATATTTGAGTAAAAATATTTATAAACCAAATATATAAAATCATGGGCAAGTATTCCAGTGATTCGGATCATTCGGATTATTCTTATAAAAAGCGATTAGGTAGATTGAGACACAGGTGAGGTTACATTTGTAATACTATGTGCTGCGGAGTTACAACATATTATCAGACCTTTAACTGGAGAAAGAATAAATCAATTTGGATTGTTTAGGAGCAGTTCTTCAAGCTCAAGTGGCAGTTCTTATCATCGAAGGCATAAGAAAAAGTCGAATCGAAATCGTTCTAGAACAAGGTTTGTAAATAAGATGATTTTCAATAGATTTTAACACCCGTACTTTAAAAACATTATAAACAAATACATACAATATATGTAAATTTTATTAATACTCCTTATGAATGCACAGAAAACGATCACGCTCACGTATTCGTCACCGTAGAAGGTCTAGATCGTACTCGATCTCTAGGACGCATCGTCACTCGAGGAACAAAAGATCTAATTCTAGTAGTAGAGATAATCATTCTCGATCGAGGTCTAGAGACAGAAGTAGAAGTAATAGAGATAATCGCTCTAGATCGTATGAAAGATCGAAATCACGTGACAGATATAGTAAATCGAAGTTAAAGTCATCAAGGTCCAAATCAAAAGACAAATTTGGTAGAAATAGGTCGAGATCACGATCTAGTGATAAAAATATTAGAGTTAGGAAGTCGAGTTCTCCGAGGAATTCCAGATGTAGTAATAAAAAAACTGATAAAAATAGTGTAGGTGGTTCACCACCAAGTTATGATAGTGTTAAAAATAAACTGTCTGCTGCGGATCTAAAAATTGAAAACAAATTAGCAAAACATTTAAGTGCATCGTCAACAGATAATTTTTATGATGTTACGATTGACCTTGAGAATGAATCAAGCAATGATTTAAATAGTGCAGATAAATTTTTACAATTTTCATCAGCTACAAAAAAAATTCCAGACAACATAGTTATAGATTTGAAATCTGAAACAATTCTTGTACCTAAAGTTGAAGTCAAAGAAAATAAATTATCAATCTTTCATCCAAACGTAAGTATCTTAATTAAAATTAGTAATAATTTGTTGTACTGTTTTAATCATCAATAAAATTATATTTACAATTGTATTATATATATATATATATATATATATATATATATATATATATATATATATGTGTGTGTGTGTGTGTGTGTGTGTGTATGTATGTATGTATGTATGTATATATTACATATACATTTTTTTTGTTGACTTTAAAATTGTTTTATTACAGCTCATGCCTAATGAAGAAGCCAGAATTGATAAGTGGGTGAAAGATTTGTTTGCTTTTAGGCAAAAAGCTTTAAGAGATCTAATGAAATCTTAAACTTAAGTGCTGATGAATTTATAATAAAAATGGATTTTAAATTTTGGTTTAAGTGGTTATTTGTAGTTATTGTGTTTTTATTTATAAATAAACAATATTTTCATTTAAAACCAACATTAGTTTTAAATTATATTGAAATAAATAAATGTCCATTTTGCTATGGCACAAATTTATGTACTCAGTTTTATAATAATTTAATTAAAATTAAAAGTGATACATTTTATGATTTAATAAAGAATTTTTTCAGTATAAAAAATGTGTTTTATGGTATTTATGAAAAACATCAAGTGGTTCTTAAAAAATTAGGACATTTTGATGAACTTAATGATATAGATAAAAAAATATGCATTCAATCAAATTTAGATATATATTGTGATATTCAAGAAGTCAAGAAACTGAATGTGAAAGACAAAAATAATTTTGAAAATATATTATGTCCTTCAGTAAATACTAGTAAATTTATTGAAAAATTAATAAGTAGTACAGTAAGCTATAATAACATTTTTACTATATTACAAATAAATCCTGAACCTGTTATCTTAATGGTAAGAATTTATGTAATTTGTTTATATATTTTCTATTATGATATATTTTCAGATGTTAAACAAATATGAAGGCTGGCCTGTGCCATACTATTTTGGTGCATGTGGGCGTATAATTGTTGAAGAATATCGAGGCACTTCATTAAATTATTTTCAGAATGCAAATTGGTTTTTGCGGGCATATTTAGCTTTACAACTCGTAGAAAGTGTAATAATGTTCACGAATGCACATCTAGATTATCGTTTTTATTTGACTGATATTTCACCAGATAATATAGTAGTTGATCAAAATAATAAAATATCATTTATTGATCTGGAACATGTATTAATTATTGAGAATTCAAATTTAAATTACAACAAAGGTATAAATATATTTTTTTCTAAGAAGAAATATTATAATGTATAAAGTGTTTAATGTAAAAATGGTGTAATTACTTAAACTCTTTAATGCAAAGTGCAATATTTCTTTTGATTACTTATTATTTTACTTCAATAATATAATGACATTAATTTATATTTTTCGTTACTTTTTAGTTCCGCAGTCTTTACATCATAGTGAAAATATTAAATGTGAAAATTGCTTTGCTTTTTCTAAAAATGATATATGTTCACACAATATCAGTGATCATAATTATTTTGCAGTTTGTAAGGTAGTTTTGTTAAATTTCACAGATAAAGAACAAGAGTTATTTCATGTATAAATTATAATTAAATGTATGTACTTTTTCTGATGCATAGGTTTTAATTTTTTAAACACATAAAAAGTGCAAATTTTATTATTTTTAATACTAACAACCAAAAAATATAAATAGATCTTAAAATATTTTATATCTTATTTTTTTAATTTATTTATAAGAATGATTTCATTTGTAAATGGATACTAAAAATGAAAATTTGAGTTACTGGTTAACAATTAGTAATATATGTTAAATATTGTATGTATGTTGGATTAAATAAATGTTTCATTATGTTTGTATGATGTGTGCATGTGTATTTGTGTATGTATATATATATATATATATATATATATACAAACACATTTAAAATAAAATGTATAGTTTATTTAATATTTGTAATTATTATATTTATTTCTAGTTGTTATTATCATCACAAGCACCATGGCCCATGATGTCAGGAGGCTTGCTACATTCACCACCTTTTATTCTAGAAAAACATTTAAAAGTATTTTCTTTAATTGAAGATTGTGTTCATCCTAAAAATAATCAAAATCGATTTCAAATAATTTTACAATTATTATATCATTTAAAAATGTTAGAAACCTCAGATTATTTATGTTATTTGTGATATTCATGATAATAAAAGAACAATAAAAATATGTATATTTTTTATTTTGTACTCAAAACACACATACCTCACATACTATTCACAAATGTACTTAATCAATGTATGATTAAATATCAATGCTGAGTAACATTCAATGAAGCTTTCCTTCAGTAGTGGTCTGATGTAAGCTGATATGATTTTATTTATATATATTCACTTAATAAATATCATTTAGCAATGTATCATTGAGTGATAGTTGTTTTCTCAATGTGAATAGAACTTCACAAAGTATGATTGCAAATAAATTACATATTGATCTGAGACTAATATAAACAAGTACTAATTTCACTATTAACTCAAATAATAAAACACTTTCTAGTTGCTTAACCCTTTAGAGGATATTAGTGCATACAAATTCATGAAAAAGCACTCATTATTTATTATCTGTAATAAGCGTTCAGCAAAGCTGTTTATTACGTATTATTGCCACCTTTAGATATTGGTAGAGTTCAGTCACTGATATCTAAAAGCATATTTTTTTGTAGTTTATAAATACAATAAGTTTTTTGTAATACGGAAACAAAATGTATAATTCCTTCAACACAATAATGACTGCTGCTAAACCTTATTCATATTTAATGAATTACATCTCATTTTTTGCAATCAAAAGGTCAATAGGTGTAGATATTTATAAAATTCTAACTTTAAATCAAAAAAATAAAAATAAAACATAAAAATCCTAGATTTAATAGGAACATACTTTGTTATACAAAGCAGAAAATTAATTCTGTTTCTACATTTTAAAAAAATTTAAAGATTCAAAGGTGTAATAAAAACAGTTATTAAAAAATAGAAACACATTTTCTATATTATTATTTTATTTTTCATTTCATAAATTAATATATAAATATGTATACCCAGATACCACTGAATATCAATGCCTTACAAAAAAAATTGTCATCAGTTACACATTTCCAGCTTATGCTAAAACTAAAAAAAATGTATTTGGTCTGTTATTAAAAAAGGTGAAATATGTTATACAAAAAAATGAGCACCAAATAAAACTATTGCTAATGTGAACATTTTTTATACACACACACACATATATATATATATATATATATATATATATATATATATATATATATATATATATATATATATATATAAATGAATTAACTTTACATAAGCATAATTTTAAAAATACCTGACATCAAAATATAATCTAAATTTAATTAATAATTAACTTAAATGACTGCTTTTATATTTGGCCAGATTAGTAGATATTAATTTATTACATCTAATTAATTCAATAAAAACAAAAAATATTTTATAAAAGACATACACATCAAAATAAAACTCAAATTAATAATCTAAATCTTGTCATTCTAAAAAATTTCAATAAGAAAATTTGTGTGATAATATTGTGATTTGTACTTTAACACATCAAATAATAAAAATTAAAATTTAAGCAAACACTATTGAATTTACTAACAAAAAAATTGTTTGGAAAATGAACCTATGAATATTAAATGCATATATCAATTGTAGCTTTAACTTAATAGCCTAATAATTCAAGTTCCATATAAATACATTCAGTGAAATCAATTGGAAATGAACACACCCATTATCAAATATGTACATATTTAATAA
Source organism: Neoneuromus ignobilis (assembly GCA_029203775.1). NCBI lineage: Eukaryota > Metazoa > Arthropoda > Insecta > Megaloptera > Corydalidae > Neoneuromus > Neoneuromus ignobilis. The sequence goes on from CP092087.1 coordinate 28,979,080, forward strand.
CATGATCAAGCAAAAACAATGATCATGCTTTTTTCTATCACTGTGTTGAACTTTGGTAAGTAAGGCAAATAAGATTATTCAAAAATGTAATTTATCCATATAGGAATGAATGCACCTAGGAAAGATTGATGTTTATTTTCATCACTATAAATAAGTCTTTTTGTATTAATAACACTGTGCAGAATAATTAAATATAAACTGTTTGAACAATATCATACCAAAAATGTATGTATTGATTTTCATAGCTTTATAAAAAAATATCAGAATTCACAATTGTATTACATGTGCGTATAAATGCACACACCTTTTTTATATTTAGTGAACTAATGAAATATGACTTTGCAATTTTTAAATGGACTACCAAAATACACATTTTTATATATGTTATAAAACATTATATTGCCGATCAAAACAAATTCAAATTATTTGACAATTGTAATAATCTATTAATAAATATAATTTTTTAATACCTCAACATTACCTATGTATAAATAGATAATTATAAGGAATGATTTGTTATTAATCACTGAGTATAATTTGTGTTTTAACATCAATTATTAGCGTTAATATTTTTAAAAGGGATACATACATACATACATACATATATAATTTATATATATATATATATATATATATATATATATATATATATATATATAAATAATACACATACACACATACTTACACAATGTTTGTATGCTACAAAACAAATTAGAAGTATATAAATTTGTTTTACAAAAAATACTTAATACATAATTTATTGGTTAAATGTGGAAAACAAAATTAATATTTTTACGAAAAATTACATATTCAAACATATAAAAAGTTTTATTTTATACTCAGCGACTTCATTATGGAAATTATATATAAGAAACTATAAATACTTGTAAAGAAAAAATTAATTACTTGTCTAATAAAAAATTCGAATATAATGACTTGAGAAAATAAAATATTGAAATAATTTTTCAGAATATAAACAGCTTATGTATAACAATAACATTAATTTGAGTTTATAGTAGACTATCTGAATTGTTGAAAATTAAATACACTTTAATAAAAATAGTTTATATCAATTTAGTATATGAAAATGTATACTTCTTTCCAATGTACAATTTAAACTTTAATGCCAATAACTTAAAATTTTGCAATTAAAAGTTCCATTTAAATGTGAAATGAAAATAATAATTGCTAATTAAACAATTAACTTAATCGTCTATTATTAATTTATAAAAAAAGAATACATTCAATAAATCCGTTTTTTTTTAAATAATGCAGATATTGTAATTATAACTAGTAAGTAGCATTTCAGTTTAATTTGCACAGTAGATACTAACCTAAAAATTATGTAATCATATAAGATAGCATTAGAATGTCACCTTTATTGTTATATAAAAAGTATTTTAATTTCAACAATAATAGTACTTAACACTAATATTGTGGAAAATAAAATTCCCAACCAAAAACTAATCACACTAACTATATATTACATGTACAAGGGGTTTGTATCGAAGCATAATTACAGAGCAGAAATCGAATCGTGAAAACTCTTTTCTTAATGCTGTTTAATCGAACTCTTTTTGCTACGTCTTTCACCGCTAAGATAAGCTTTGTAAAAGAATCGTGCAAAAAGTACGAAATAACTGAAGTACATAGCGATGGAGAGTTTAATGTTTACAGGTGAAATATGACATTCATGTTGATTTCCAGCTGTAATGAAATTATGAGCCCACACGTTTATCGCACAGCCAATGATCATTTGAGTAAGTTGGAGTGTAGTTATTAACATTGCGAACTGACGTGGAGGTGAATACCTGAAATAAACAGTTTATAAAAAAGTGTTGAAAAAAAGAATTAAACTTTTTTAATAATATTATATATATATATATATATATATATATATATTTGATCTATTTTATCTATCGTATTAAAACAAAATGTATCTTACCCCATAGCTCTTAAAGCAAAGTATGAATACATAACACTGTGGACGAAGTAATTCATAACAATAAACCATCTTGCTGATGCGGTGTATTCAGTGTATGAAAACCAACTATATAGTAACACAGTAATATGATGATACCTGAAAAATATTTACTTTTATTAATACAAATTATAATTACTACATAGACTTGCATATTATTGTACAAAATTTGTATTTGTATATAAAAGCATCACAAAGAAAACAAAAATTACGAACGATATAACAAAAGTGAGGAATTGAAAATAGAAGTGGGTCGATCATATAGCAAGAAACTTTTCCAATGGCCAAGAGAAATTATTAATTATGAAAAAAAATTCGTCGAAATAAATTGGAAGAAGAAAGTATTGGATTGGTCGAAATGGAAAGTTTTGGAAAAGGTCTTCATCCAGCAATAGATAGAAAGAAGCTGATATTATATATATATATATATATATATATATATATAAAATATGTAGCAGAGTCCTCGTATGCGCGGATTCAGTTTCCGTGGTTTCAGTTTTCTGCGTTCTATATTCATAGCCGTGGTTTATATAGAATAATTTCACCAATGCTTTATCCTCGAAGTTAAAGAATGTTTGGAACAGGAAGGGTTTCCATTTAAAATCTTATCAATAATAGACAATATACTTGGCAATCCAACTTTTCATTTTTATAGCTATAGGATAATGAAAATGTTAAGGTTGTTTTTTCATCACCAAACTCAGTCTCTGGACCAGAGGATCATCCAGTGTACCAAGGCCATATACACCCGCCTCAGATTCAAGTAGTAATTAATGCAGAGCTTAACCTAAAAATTATGGAATACTGGAAATCATTCATTATTGCCTATGCAATTACATTGATCAAAGTGGCAATAAACGAATTAAAACAAGAAATAATAAATGCCTGTTGGAAGAACTTATCGAGTGAAGTCGTAAATCATTTCAATGGTTTCCTAGGTATCGATAGAGAAGTAAAGAAAACCATTCGCGTAGCATTACAAATTGGTATAGAAAGATTCGTCAATATAATTGATGAAGACATAAAAGAATATATCAAAAAATATAGAGAAACGTTGACGAAAAGGAATTAGAAAAACTTATTAAGTTATCAACAGAGGAAAAAAACTGAAACAAAACCAGCTATATGGCCAATGGGACAATTTGACAACGATTCAGATTGCACGGACTTAAAATGTAAATAATATAAATTACGATCTTATGATGGAATGCTACATTAAAATCATCCATATGATTACCGAAGCATTATAAACTCTCCAGCAAATGTTTGATAAACTGAAAAGAAAGAAAGAACTTTCTATCGCAATGTTTTTCCAAAAGGTTGAAATAAATGTAAAAAAATATTTAAACTGTGTGTATATGTGTATACAAAATATTTTGCATTGGCCAATTGTCCCTTGAGGATTAAACTAAAATATTATAATCCAGTTTATTAGAGATAAAATGGAGAAGAGAGCAAGTATAATAATGTAAAATGTATTTTATCGCTATTTACTGTTGACAATGTCTTATTGTACGTAATTTATCAATTCAAATTTATCATAGGTATGTGTGTAAACGAAAAATGAACTATATATTGGGTCCACTACCGTGATAATTATATCCTGTGGTAGATCGTGAAACATATCATTTGCACAATAGAAACAATGGATAAATATCAATATCTCGATATTTTAAAATAAAATTTAAAACGGAGCGCCCAGAAGTTATGATTGACGAACACATTGTATTTCCAGCAGGACAATGACCCCAACATACATCGAAAATAGTAAGGCTGTGGTTATTTTATAATCTACCAAACCAATTGCATATACCTCCACAATCACCTAATTTAAATCCGTTAGATCACCTTTGAGATTTGCTCGAACGAAGGATTCAAAAACAAGATGCTGAGAGTCATCTTCGAAAAGGAATGGAATAAAATAAGTCCCGAGGAAAAAAATTGGTGAAATTCATGCAGAACAGGTTAAAAGAAGTCCTCAAAAATAAATGATATCAGACATCATATCAAAATATTTTTTTTAAGTTTTAAGTACTGTACGAAGACTTTTCTAGTCATTTTTTTGTAATGCGTTCAATTTTTTTCTTAACAATTTTTGTTATTATTCTAAGACTTAATTTTACTGCATAAATATTTTTGTAACATTATAAGAAATATTTATTAAGAAAACAATATTACAAAACTGACAAGTTTTTCATATTTTAGCCGAGTATTGCGTTAGCTAGTGTACGGAAACTTTTTCTGCCTAGTGTATATTGAAGTTTTTAAGTATTTTTTTAAATTATATATTATTTTGTAATTTTACCATTACATTAACTTAAAAGTCAATTGGTTATTAATGTAAAAATATTCTACTTTTTTACATACATGAATCTCTTATTCTAATAAATTGTGAGACGAAATTAAATTATTTTAATAAAAATAAATCTTATTTATTTCTATTTGTATTATATAAATAATGTGATAATATTAATTAAAATATTTACAAAGTGTCGCTAATGTAAAAATATATGAAAACAATAAACTTCATAATTTTCTTATTGATAAAAGTTTTGAGAACAACGCTAAATAAAATAATTCAAAAAAATTTCATCAAATACTATATTTTGCAAACTAGCCTCATCTAATCATTTTAAATTAGTAGATATAAAATGTTAAAAAATATATTTTTAGTATCAACACCATAAATAAAATAATAGAAAGAATACAATGCATTTTAATATAATCTTTACTTTTGGAAGTTATATCTTTTTGAATTTTTATTAACTGTTTATTTTATAGAATTATATATTAATGTTGAAAATTAATGTCGTCAAAAAAGTATAAAACAAAAATTATATCAAAACAATTATAATGCCAAAATATAATAATTGCCATTATTGTCCCACTGATAAAAAAAATAAAACAATAAATTTTATGCAACACTATAATTTTTATTACAAGTGCATATTTCAATGTTGAAGTATTACTTTCCAAGTAAATACTGATAAAATATATTGTTAACATTGTGGTTTTCATGGTTAATGCAAAAAATTATCACTTCGTTTAAAATAATCTCATAAGTAACAAATTTTTATATTTATATATATATATATATATATATATATATATATATATATATATATATATATAACTAGAATGTTCGTATATATAGTTCAAGGTATGTACGACAATTCAATTAATTTGATATTTTATTATTATTTAATAGATTAGAAAAAAATTAACAGCTGTTTTTAATGCAAAAGGAAATATTTTAAATTGCTAATATAATTTAGCTATCCAATTATGAATATTTTTTTGTTAAAAAAAATAATATAATTCGTAATTTCAAATAAAATTATTCCAAATGAAATGTTTACAATTATTTTATATATATATATATATATATATATATATATATATATATATATATATATATATATATATATATATATATATATACGGAATGCATAAATTTCAAATATATACATTTATCCAATGTGAAACGTGTTGCAAGTAATTTATTTCAAATTAGTGTACAATTAATATGCATTATTATCTTAATTTAATTTTGATAATTAATATATGATATCACGTATGTGGCTATATATGTGTAGGTTAGTTACATATATATATATATATATATATATATATATATATATATATATCTCTGTGTGTGTGTGTTTAAATACAAATATTATATCATTAGATTGACAAAAGAACAAAAGGAAATAAAAGAGTTATAAAAATTCATATGTATTTCAAGATAAGGATACGTTTACAATTATCATAAACATCAATTACAAAAAAAAAGTAACCTTTAACAATCCGTTTTTGGTTTTCGATTTCCTCACTAATGTAATCTTTCCTAATTTGATTTCAAACCTTTTATGAAACATTATTAGATTTTTAGATAAACATTGAGAAAGGATACAGAAACGAATCGGACAATCAAATACAAAGTATTGTTTTTTTAAAATAGAAAATTATCAAATTAATACGTACTGCATGCCTTTAATACATTCGAAAACTTAACCACTAAATTTTTGTTTCAAATATCTATTCCATTTCTATACTAAATCTATAATAACCGAAACTGTAATTTACTTATATGTTAATTATTTTTTGATAAGATTTTTTGTTAGTCAAGTCTAATATTTATAAAAAAAATAATATGAATATCATTTCTAAGTAGTTTTGATTTATTAGCTGAGAAATATTTTGACTGATTTTAAAAAATATGTGAATAATCATATTGTATATATGTATGTGTGTGTGTGTGTGTGTGTGTGTGTGTGTGTGTGTGTGTGTGTGTGTGTGTATATATATATATATATATATATATAAACACGCACACATAAACAAACACACACTCCTTACATACATTCATACTGTTTTAGTTGTAAAAAAATATTAATTTCTTAATAACGAATGATAAGAATTAAATCTACACCAATACATTCACAAATTATGCAGCAATTAAATAATAAATAATTTTACGACACAAGAGTACTGATGAAAGTTTCGAAACAATATATACATATATCAAATATAAAAAAATAGTATAAGTTACAACTCATTTAATAATTATCATGAACAGTTTTCAATTCGTGGTAATTTACAAGAAATAAATTAGTATAAATAAAAGACAAAATATATAACAGTAAATTACAACATAAAATACAATAGATAGAAACTTTTTCTTAAAATAATAATGATAATTACTAACCAAAAAATAATATTGTTATATAAAAACTCACCAATGAAGAAATATTAAAGGCTGTTTACGAAGAACAATAAATAATGTATCACCTAATTCTGGTAATTTTGACAATACGAACATCCACGTCCAAAACCCGCTCACACGGTCATTTTCAATAAAACTGGAAAAAAAATATGAAAAAATATTCAAATGGTGTAGTTTTTACTAAATATCAATATACATGATGGCCCAAATGAAACTAAAGATTTAGACACACATTTATATATTACACTTTTAGTCTCATTTGGGCCATCTATAATACATAAAAAATATGTCTATGTATATGTGTGTATGTGTGTATATATATATATTTATATATATATATATATATATATATATATATATATATTTATATATATATACATTTATGAAAATAATTTACACTTTGAGATCAATAGAGCAAATACAAATAGGTACGAACATTACATAATATTAAAACGTCTATTAATGCTACAATTTAAACTATTAAGATTTTAAACTGAAAGATTCGACAGTGGCTTAAATATTATTTTAAACACATTGCATGTTTCAATGTTTACTTAATGACATGTGTTTTTTGTAAATTTAAAGTTAAAATTAACAGGTTTTTAATATTAGTAGTACTTAATAAATATTTCAATGGAAGTAAAACGTCAAATTCGTTTGCTGGAATTAAATTACAATTTTAAAAATAGGTACTTTATATTTTGATTACATAAAATTAGTGTAATACAACCTTTTTATATATATATATATATATATATATATATATATATATATATATATATATATATATATATATATATGTAAAGAAGAGGATTAAAATGATTCGTAATTATTGCATTATTACTAATAAATATATAAATTATTTGTCTACATTCTAATCTAATTTTAATAAATATTGGAACTTTATTGCGTTTATATAATAAAAAAAATGTAATGTAATTTTATTCGAATAACTATTACAACTATAATAAAGATATTTAAAATATAACCATTTTATGAATAATAATTTCATCGTAATTAGTTACATAATGGAAAAAATAAAAAAATAAAAATTTAATAACTGAAGAAAATAAATAGATAAAAATTTATATTTGTACATTAATGTCATTAAAAAAAAAAATTAATATAATAAATTTAATAACTTTAATAATTTAATTATATATTATTAAAATTATTATTTTACTATAATACATAAATGATATAAACATTATTATACTATAATAGATAAATTATTTAAGTATTAAGATAAAGTACTAAGTTTGTGTTTTTATTTCGACATGCAATCGTAAAAGACGGAAAGGCTGTAAAATGATTTATAGATTGTTAAAACTTTCAATTTTTCTATATTTAATATAATAATATAATTTATATATACATATACACACATATGTGTGTAAATATAAAATATGTATTTGATGTAATTTTTGCATTTTTATAAAAATATATATTTTAATATAAAACTAGTAGTAATTTACATTAAAAGTTTTTACTTAATAAGAAATCTATCCTGACATATTTTTATTATGATTCACTAGGTTATCACTTAAACAAATATAATTTTTACGGAGAATAAAAATTTTGAAGATTAATATGATCAAAAGGTTAACATAGAAAAAAAATGTACTAAGTTCACACGAAACATACCGTTCGCATAGTACAAAGGTCTTCATAAAATGAGACGATGCGACTAAAAAATCAGCATCATAGTAAATACTGATAAGAATTGTAAATAAAAATATAGCATTTTTTTAATTATAATGAAAACGTAATATCATGTTGTAAATACTTGTAAATTACAAAATGTATGTTCTATAAAAAAATGAACTTTGTGTCCATTATATTATTTTTTATTTGTATGTAAAACCAGATACCTACTCTCTCTCTCTCTCTCTCTCTCTCTCTCTCTATATATATATATATATATATATATATATATATATATATATATATAAATACACTAGCAGGAAAATTTCTGCGCACACCACATTTATTATAGATTTATTTGCAATAAATTACGAAAATATAAATAATTTTTCCAATTTTTTCAATTATTTAATTACAATGGAATGTGTTGTTTATATAAACAGTTACATAATGAATTTTGAAGCGAAAATTTTAATGTAATAACAAAAAAACAGCTGCGCCCCCCAATAATTAACAAGAAAAAGTGTGCGTACAGATGCAGAATTTTTAATTACAGCATTACAATTAGCTAAGCGATTGTTGAAAATGCAATGCAAATTGTTATTCTTAACTTTATTTTTTGTCAAATAGGTGATACAATTGAGCATAATTAAAAATAATCATGGAAAATTATTTTAAAAAATAAAGAAATAAGAATATCAGAGCGAAAAATAATTATTAAATTATGATAAAAAGGAAATAGCTACCGAAATATTTGAACAATTTTAGGAAAATAGCATCCATTAATCAATAGAATGATAAAAAAATTACAAGTATCATAACATTAAAGACCTATTGTGACCGCCTTTCAGATATCTGAAAGATAAAAACGTTATAACATAAATACAGTTAAGACTATTCTACGATCATCCGCTTTTATAATTGCTGAAAGTGTCCACGTACAATTTGATAAAAAAACGTATGGTGATACGATAGGAAAAATTCAAAGAAAAGCTGGGTACCGTAGTCGGATTGCGAGACAGAATCCGTTCATTTCAAGAGTGAACAGAATTAAGCGCATTGCTTTCGCAAATGAGCATGTAAATAAGTCTGAGGATTTTTCGAAAAATATGATATTTTCCGACGAGAGTAAATTTTAATTTTTAAGAATGTATAGAAAAAAAATAGTTGCTTTGTTAACAACAATAGTGTTTTTATGTTTTAGTCGATATTAATAAAGATAGAATGATAATTAAAAAAAATAAACAACATTCATTAATTGGACTGCAGTGACTTTCATACAAATATGAATGTCGTTATAAAACATAAAATGAACAACAAAATAATTACTCTAAACAAAAAGTTAAATAAATTAAAATAACTTACAAATACGAAACAAAATAAAAGTACAGAAAGATGGGGAAATTCCCAAATCATTAATTAATCTACTGAAAATTTGAACAATACAAAGATTAAAATATTAAATAAGATTTGAATTTCAATGTTGAATTAAAAAAAATTTAGAAAATATAATTAAGGGAATAGAAAATGGTATAAAATATGCAAATCAAGAAACGAAAAATTACATCCGTGAAACAACAAGCAAAATAATTAAGAACAATATTAATAAAACAAAAATGGATAAAACACGACCAAAAAAACACATGCATGCACGTACACAAATACACACACATGTATATAATAAATATTTTTATTTTAAAAATACATTATACTATAAAAAATAACATTATACTATAAAACAACAATGTTTCAACCAATAAATAATTACTCATGATAATAATAATCATTTCGATAATAAGAATCTTAAAATCAGTTGATAACTTTTCTATAAAAAATTAAATGCATGAAATATTATTCACGCAAAAAATTAATGTTTAATAAAAGTATATTTATTAGAGTATTTTATTATATTCTATGATAAAAACGTGTTAAAATAAAATAATATTTTTTTATTATGCATGATCATCCAAATGTGACGCATAGATTTATGTTATATTAAAAAGAAACATGTGTATAGGGGGTGGTGTATAGGGAAACATGTGTACACTTCCTTTGATTCTTTTTAATAAAACACAATTCTATGCGTCGCATTTAGATGATCCTATATTAACAGCATTTAACTTCAATTTGAAAATCATTTATTTAAATAATAAATGATTGTAGAACCACTTTGTATTATCTTGTGGCGTTGAGGGTGATAATTCATATGTGTGAAAATGAATTTGCCACAGTATTAAAACAAATAGTTATATGAATCTTTGGTAAAAATATGTTGTAATCACATATTTTTTTAAAAAATATGTTTCACAAATTCGATTAGAAAATATTGCACATTGTATATTGCATACAAAAATTATGACCGTACTAAAATAAAAAAATAACACAAGTACTTTTTTACCACAATATACTGGTAACTTTGTAAATGTTATATAGTTCATTGTTAGAAAATATAATAAAAAGTAAAATAATTATGATCTTTCACTCTTTATATAGCCCAGAATCTGATGCTTCTAATTTTTTATTTTCTAAATTTAAATCAAATTGAAATATGAAGCCATAAAATTTTAAATAATATCGACAAGACACACTTAACGCTATCGCAGATGATAAATTCTATTATATTCACCACATTTCTACATGATTATACCCATTACATAACTAAAAAAAAATGTTTAAAATAGAGTTTAACGCAGATAATTACATACAAATGAAAACATGCAGTATACTATTATATTCAAACTCTTGATAAATATTTGAACATTTAGTTTTACAATTAAAAATAACGCATTAGTTTTGTAATCGATATCTAACAAAATTGTCACATGTATATAAATTATATTGTTTGTATGATATTATATATATACACACACAATTTATTTTAACGTATTCTTTAAAATTATATATTATTATAACATTTGCACGATTACAAATGCAATTATTGAACTTAGTACTTATTTTTTCCAACACTTTGATGACATTCATTTTTACCTTTTCAGTAGTATCATTAATTATATATTATAATAAATAAAAGGAGTATACTTGTAAGTATATATATATATATATATATATATATATATATATATATATATAAACACTTATATGTACGTCGTATGCTAATCATATATTCCTATGTAAACAATAAATAAATGTTCAACCATTTTACAAAATTATAGTAAGAAAATGAATTATAGATAACTTCCATTAATATTGTAAAGATTATTTTCTATGTTTATTAATATAATTTTGAATTTTTAAGTATTGAAAATTTGTTAGAAACAAAATCAGTACAATTTTTATTATAACATATTTAACAAATAATGTATATTTTTTACATTATTTAGTTTCATCAATAGCAAAAAACTAGTTTACTATTTCCAAAAAATATCATTTGTAATAAGAAAAATGTTATTTGTTTTTGGAAATAAGAGCAACGATATAATAAATAATTGCACGAACAACATAATATTATTCATGCACATATTATATTATTTAATTATCTTTTAACTAGAAGTAACTAGAAACGTATTCTAAATGTTACAATTATTACATGAAAAGTATTTGTATATCATTTTATGTCCATTTTTTGTACACTGTTTTATTATTGTTTGATTCTACGTATAACAAGGCGCAAGATTAAATTAAAGAGGACAAACAGATAATAAATGAAAAAGAATGAATTAAAAAAAGTATATTTTTTTGTAAATACGACTTCTTATATGTATTAAAAACGTTTCATGCTTTCAAACTTCCATGAATTCAATCATACTAATAAAAATTTTAATGATTGCGTGCAAGTAGAAAATTATTTCAATACATAGATTCATGTTCTGCTTCAATAACAACGATTTTTCATTAAATATTTTTTTGTTTAATAATGTACATATATTTACATTCATATAGACATACATGCGCATGTAAACAATCGTTTTAATATATCTAATTTTTTAATATTGTCAACCAAATGCGACGCATTTGTGTTCTATTAAAAAGAAACAAACGAAACTGTATACATGTTTCCCTATACACATATTTCTTTTTAGTAAAATACAAATCTAGGTGTCACATTTGGATGACCCTATATATATACATATATATATATATATATATATATATATATATATATATATATATATATATATATATATATATATACATAGGGTCATCCAAATATACTCTATGATAGTATATTTGGATATACATTGCAAAATTAATGACATTACTACTCCAATCATGAACGATTATCTTCGAAGATTGCAATTGCAAAGTGATGTAAGTGTTTTGAAATTGTCATATTATTCCACAATGGTAATCGTTAATTTTCGGAAGTAATAATTCACGTTTGGAGTAGCGTGATATAATCTTGACATTACTTGTTATTGTCATGTAATGCGCAACCTGGGAAAAAACATTAATTTTACGATGAAACTATTTTATATTAGAGAAATTTCGTTTCCGAAATTTCCCGAAGATTTCCGAGAAATATAAATTTTATGAAATTAAAATTAACAAAAATGGAAAAAGATAGATTTTCAGGAAGACTTTTAAGGTAAATTTTTGGACAAAGCAATTTTAATTGTATTGGCATTACATCTGAATGCACATCAGGCCACCATTTTGTAAATCTGCTTCATCTATTCGTATGATTCTATAAAAACCTCTTTAAATATATATATATATATATATATATATATATATATATATATATAAACATTTTACATTTGCGACCTCCATACTCAGACTGAAATTTTACGCGATCCATTATCTGTTGTTATCCTATTTTCTGAACATTTAGTTTGAGAATTTCAGCATGAGAATTTCTCAAAATTTTCATGACTCCAACAATTTTTCTGCGACCCACATATTGCTCACCACTGATTTAAATGACACAAATAGAAATAATTTACAACAATGTACAAATAAACAAAAGAAAAGCATACAAATACACAAATTAACTAACGTAACATTTTCATGCTTTCTGATAATAATATTCATCGGAGAAATTGATATACATCTTTTTAAAATGAAGTTAATAAGGTAACAAAAAATGTTTTAATTGAGTTAAGGATGCATAAAATTTGTAGGCATTGACGTAATAAAATACAGCAGAATTATCTATGAGTAATATCATTTATACAACTATGACTCGCATTTATGAAAACTTCACACAGCTAACACGTGTTATCCACAATACTATTCATAACAAATGCAAATATTGTGACAAACGTTTGTAGAGCCATTCGATGAATAGCATGAGGAGCACAATTGCGCTTTTTACTGAAAACAGTATACAAATAAAAAAAATCTATAATATTACAGAAGTAAGTAGATGATGTAAAAGTATTAATTGCAAACTGATGAATACAATAGTAGATTATTATTTTTATTATTCAGCTTAACAATATTTACTGACACTGAGATAAAAAAATATTGAAAATACACAAGCATCTTTTTGTTTACAATATCAATATACACACATGATTATATGTAATTTTTTATTATGTATGTACATTATTTTTTATTTTCAAGTGTCTATTATTACTGCCAGCACAGATCCGCGCGCATATATATATATATATATATATATATATATATATATATATATATATATATATATATATATAATAGCATTGATATTTTTTATCACTACAAGTTTTTATAGAAATTACATTTAAAATAATCGTACCTGATGACTAGTGAATTAAAAATTATATATATATATATATATATATATATATATATATATATATATATATGTATATATAATAAAAATAACCTGCCTAAGAGAATAAAAACTCTATAAAACACTTTCACCAAACCTGCCTGGTCAACATGATGAATAAAGTATCAATGATGAGTAACATTCAATAAGGTTTTCACGTTGTAATGGGTTAATATTAAGTTGATACGATGATGATGATGATGACATATATGTACATACATTATGATGATCAAACAACAAAGACGAATAAACTATAATATTTACTCAATTGTAACAAAAAAAGCATTGTTAATTAAGAGAAGAACGATGTTTCCCAATTTTGTTTTCTATTTATTAAGTACATTAAAAAATAATAAAAAAGCTAGACTTATAATAGTCGCAATGGGCTTTTGCACACAACATACATACAGTATTCACGGCCCATTACCACTCGTCTCACACGCTCTTACTGGAAAATTAATTTTTTTAGTTGGGGGAGTTTGGTGATAAGAGGGTGTGAGACGAGCGGTAATGGGCGTGAATACCGTATGTATGCTGACTAGTGTGCAAAAGCCCAATAATTTCGTCACAATTTTGATTATTTTAAAACTGGTCATATAATAAAAAAAATAAGCGAAATAATCGTTATTAATTTAAAACCCAAAAAAAAATTCGGCAATCGTTACAACCATTATAAATTATTTTTTATATGAAACCTTTAGTAAATACATATGATTTCATTTGTAGTTTTTAACCAGTTTCCATATAATACATTTACATGAACATGTAATACTTTAGTGCTTATTAAACTACAATGTGTATATATTTATATATATATATATATATATATATAATTGTAGGTATCAAAAAATTTGGACCTATGATAACGTAAACGTTGATAAAAATAAATAATCTACAATATTATTTTCAAATTCACTTAAATTACGAAATAAAACTTATTGATTGTGCTTAGAATTTATTACACATTAAGAAAAGAAGATAAGATAATATCGTAACACAAGCATCAAGCATCATACGATCTGTATTAAATAATATTTTAAAAAATTAATTATCGGAAGATATAGATGTAGATTATATGTATAAAAAAATGGATGGAAAATTTCATGATGCTATATATATTTCTAAGATGTTGCACTCGTATTTTTATACGATATCTATATTTAAAAATATAATACCATTATAGGATGTTTCAAAAATTATTTATAAATATGAGTGATTAATATTGCTAAAATAAATCATTATCTTACATTCGACAAACATTTAATTACTTTTGATTGTAAATTTTGATTCTTGAACTCGAAATCATATTTAATTAAAATCACATACTGAATTTATTACTTTATAAATTTATTCATTTTTAACTAAACTTTCTTACAGATAAAAATTAACATTTACATGAAAATAAAATCATTGTGCATAAAAATATTATACATTATTTTTTTAATGATTTTACTCTACTTAATACCATTAAAGAATTAATTTACATTTACGTAAGTACTACAATATGAATATTTCATTTAAAATAAATACATTTAATTATAGTCATTTTAATACATTTTAAAATAACTGTATGAATGTTATTATTAAACCCACTTTATTTGAATTGGAAAATGTAGAATATGAATATTTTTTTTCATTTTATGTACATAACTTTTATGTGTATGTATGTATATGTATATATATATATATATATATATGTGTGTGTGTGTGTGTGTGTGTGTGTGTGTGTGTGTGTGTGTGTGTGCGTATGTACCTATGTACATACATATAAGTATGTATGTATAAGCAAGTATATGTTTAATACATACAGAAAAACTTACAATGATTATTTCTTTCCAAGTAAAAGAAACTTAAATTTATAAAAAAACATAAGAACAATTGCAAAATAAAATATAAACAATAAATATTATTTATAAGATTTTCATGCCAATTAATATATTCAATTACATTAATTACAGTAAAAATGAACAAAATTGTGAAATATACTATAAAAAATGACGAAAGTTTAACGTTAAATTTTCAATGCTTAGAAAGTAACTTGTAATTAAATTATATATTGTGCGCTTATGAAGATTGGAGAAAATATAAAAGATAAGTGTTATAGTATAAGGAAGATATTTTTTTAAAAAAGAAAAAGTTGTCCTAAATTTAAATACGCCAGTTCAGGCCAGTAATAAAAACAAAGCACATAATTTTTATTCATTATTTTCTTAAATACTTTTGAATGCTATATTGAAAATATTAGTTTTATAATACGAAATGCAATTAATTTCAGAGACAAATACCTTTAAAATTCAATTATTTTTTATTTTTAGATTATAATTTTTTTCATAAAAATGATGAATCATAGTGTAATTAAATTTATTGCACGCAGAAGACATACTAAATGATGTGTGTGTGTGTATATATATATATATATATATATATATATATATATATATATATATATATATATATATAATATCTATCTATTAAATGTATACTTAAAGACAAGCATACAGATTCTTTTCTGAAAAAACATGTTGAAAAGTTCAAATAAAGAAAGTAAGACAACTGTCGAAAAATCATATTTAAATGATATCAAAATTCATTCGAATAAAAATGGATTAAAACAACATATGCCAGAAGAAAATGTTGGTATATTTTTTTTATTAATAAATTGTAATTCTTTATATATTTTTATTAGATCTACATAAATAATGTTCAAATTACAATTAATAATTATCAAATTTCACCTACATAAAATATTACATATTTTTGAAAAAGAATTAAACTTCTAACATATTTGTTACATTATTTTAGTTGCGTTTTATTATTATTCTTGCGAATTATTAAAAAAAATCGTATTTTTCAAATTTATAAATGATTTATTGAAAATAATAACGATCTAAAACTAAAAAATAAAAACCTCATTAGGTATTCAATTATTTACTGTTTCTTTAATATCGTTATATTTTTGTAATAAAAAGTATTCAATAATATTTTATTTGGTAACTTCTGACGATTTTTCTATCAAAATACATTATTTTCCGTTAAGAATTAATTTGAACACAATACCTAAATACAATGAATTTGAAAAAAGACATTAAAACCGATATGTAAACGTGTCATATCATTATAGAAGAAAATTTTTTTTTTTTGTATAATATTTATTAATATGTAGTTGTGTTATATTAATTATCTAGCATATGTTCAAAAGGGTATTATCTTTTATAACAAATAATGATTGACAATTAAAAGATTTCATTAAAAAAGTGATGTTCAGTATATATACAAAAAAGGATCACAATAACACATAATTAGATTTCAAGCATGTACATGTTAAAATTCAATCAAAAATTAGATGTTGTACAAATATATATATATATATATATATATATATATATATATATATATATATATATATATATTTATATATTAGGCTGTCACCTAAGTCTTTGCGTTTTTAAAATGCATAACTTTTTGTAAACTAGAGATATTTTCAGTATTCTTTCAGTGTTCACCAGCAGTGCTTGTGTCGGTGGTGCTCTTTCGAAACTCATTATATATATTTTTAATATTTTCAACCCCAAATAAACAATTGCAGTGGAGATAAAAGAAACTCCGTTACGCTACATTATGTTTTATGAGTTCCAACTTGGACATAATGCAACAATGGCAGTCGAAAACATATGTAAAATAATGAGCACGGATGCAATAAAAATGAGAAAGTGCCAAAATAAATGTGATTAAAAAAACTTCGTTGCGGGAATTTAGACATTAAAAACTTACCAAGGTCAGGTCAGGTAAAAACGCAAAGATTTAGGTAACAACCTAATATATGCACCCACCTGTGTTCCAAAAACTAGAAAAAAAGACCAGTATAAAAAGTTAGAAAATATAAATAAAATATTAACGACACTACGTAAAAAACTTTTTATAGCAAAAATGTTACCTGGAATTTATAGATAATAAAAGAATAAAACGAAATGAAAATACATTATTAATAAAAAAAAGCATATCATACTAAAAAGAAACAATTGTATTCATCCATAACCAATTTTAATATTGACATTGAGGAAATATTATACATTGTATTTATAATTGTTTATTAATAATGCAAATATACCTTAGGGAATAATAATGAACAATCTAAATAATGCAAACAAATACCACAAAAGAGATTAAAGTTCAAACGAAGAATAATTTTTGTATTTTTATTATATATCTATATATATATATATATATATATATATATATATATATATATATATATATATATATATATATATATATAACTCATTACTAATGATAGATTATAAAAAGTGTACATATTCACTTGACTTATTAAATAGCAGTCCATTTATGAAGACATTCCGTCGATAGTTATATGAAATGGCACTCCTAATATATTTTTTATAAAATAATCATATTATATTTTATTAATATATTTAGTTTTAATACAAATACGAGTGTCGTTTGATAAGTATGGTAAATTTATTTCTAGTTTAATTTAATTAAATTTTTCAATTTAGTTTCACTTATTTTTTTACCATACTTATCAAACGACCCTCGTACATCTAGTGTAAAGTTAATTTAATATTATTCTAACTCAATATTTAAACAGACTATATTGAATATTTCAAGAAAATATTTTTTTAATTCAATAAAAGACAATATTTCTTATAAAAATAAAATTGACTAATTGATATGTAAACAATTTTTAAAACTATCAAATTGTCAAAGAATATTCTCTCCATTTATGTAGCAACTCGTTTCCAAATACTAATCATCTAAAATAATTTTAATAACACACTAATTATATATATATATATATATATATATATATAACGCAATATCTGATAAACACAAAAGTATTTCAAGGAAAAATATAAAAAACTAGTAAGACAATAACTTTTGAATATACATGAACTAAAATAACATCAAAAATATAAATGATTAAAAATTATTTTCTAACAAAATATAATTAATTTTTTTTTCTACAAGTCATAAAGATATTATTATTACATTTTGTTTTCTATGAAATTCTATTACTACGTCAATTTTGAGATATTTATTTTTAAATTTAATTACCGATAATTGTCATAAACCTTATAATTGAAAATAATTTAAAGAGAATTACAAACCGAATTGAAAAATCAAAAATATAAAAACTCAATTACATAATAGTTAATATTATTAAGTGTTATGTTTTAAGAAGTAATTAGTGTGTATGTAAAAAAATACAAAATTTACATTTAGAAAATTTTGTAACTTACTATGAATATAACTGGTATTATAAAATAAATGTAGAAAGATAATTTATATGAGAAAACAGTAAAAATGTGAAAAAATAAAATTTTGTATAAAATCTAAAACTATTATACACGTACGACTGTGATAGATGTTTTATTTACATAAATAAATTAACAACTCCGAATTCACACAAATAATAATCAGGAAATGATTGTATCTATTTTAAACACTGTTTTTAATGGAATGTTTCGCTTATGATGAAAATGATAAAAATAGACTTTTCTATTAAACCGAGCTTTGGAACTGATACATTTTTTAGGTTATATAATACTTCTTTTGCATTCATATTATTTGATCAGAAATAGAAAATAATCTATTATATAGAGCAATATATAAAAAATAGATCAACGACTAAAAAGTGATTATTGAAGAAACCAAATCAAAATAAATTATACTGCATAAAAAATATAAATTATAACAAAAGTAAAAGATAGTTCTGCTATATCAGAAAACGGTAAAAAAATATTTAATGTAAACCACCCATTTTTTGAAAATATTATTATAAATAAAAAATTAGTAAATTAATATTTATATTTAATCAATAGAAATGAAATTTAAATTTTTAAAAAAATCGAATTCGGTTCTCATTTTACAATTATAGTACGATGTTTGATATTAAAATACATCTTTAAGCACGAATATATTTTTTCACTCAGATATTCAAAAAAATCATGTTGGTAATGAAATTTAACGAATTACACATCAAATAGATTATTTTATTAACAATATACTATTTCTATAGTATTTGTATATTTTAATATATATATATATATATATATATATATATATATATATATATATATATATCTTATATTCTTTGTTTATTTTAATATGTTAAGAATATACATAAGAAATAATTTTTGAATGATCATAAAATATTACAAAATACACTTCAAAATAAATGAAACTGAAAAATCAATGAAATAAGATATAAAATTATTTTTACACTCTAATGTTCAATAGACATATGACAACACTTGACATGCAATCAACAAAAAATTCATAAAAAAAACGTAATTTTAAATGACGGAATATATTAATCAAGTTGTCAAAATTAAACCGTGTGCAATTCATTTTTTATTCAATATAGGATATATGTATATGCATGTGTGTGTGTGTTGTGTGTGTGTGTGTGTATGTATATATATATATATATATAATTTATATACATTATCTCTTTTAGATAATACATAGTTATTACATATTTTATACGTTATTACGTAACGTTAATACTTTTTGTGGAAATAAATAAAAACAAAATTATAAAAATGATTACAAGGTGACACAGTACAAAAAATGCATTTATAAAATACATTTCAGTACAATGGATGTTTTAAATTAATTATGAACAAAAAATGCAAATAAATATTGAGAATACATAATTAATATTGAATATGTATTTTACATAATTTATAACTTTTAAAACATCAATATTATGCACAAGTTTCAAGAACCTCTTACTCATATATTATTATTAAATAAATAAAAAGAACTTATCAATGCTTTTTATAATACATATATCATATCAATAACTAAAAACCTGTGATTAACATGTAATTTAAATAATTTAATTAAATAATAAAAGAATTATTTTAACATTAATATTATATATATATATATATATATATATATATATATATATATATATATATATATATATATATAAGGATAATCTGATAAGTATGATAAAAAAGTAAGAAAAACTAAATTCAAAAAATTAATTAAATTAAACAATAAATAAATACACACACACACACACACACACACACATATATATATATATATATATATATATATATATATATATATATATATATATATATATATATATATATATATATATATATATATATATATATATATATATATATATATATATATATATATATATATATATATATATATATATATATATATATATATATATATATATATATATATATATATATATATATATATATATATATATATATATATATATATATATATATATATATATATATATATACACATATATGAGATCAACTGGTAGTGTAGTAGCTATCATGCAGGTAAGTGCTTTCGATTTCCGGTTGAAGATAAAGAACAGGTAGTGTTTTTTAAGCTTAATAAAGGCAACTTGCATAAGGGAGTAAATCCCAAATAAAAATCCTCACCAACCCACCTTGTTAGTGTGGTGGGTATAACTAAGTACCAATGAATAATAACATTCATTGAGTCTTTCAGCCAGCAGTGAGTTGATGTAAACTGACATAATGATGATATATGGGTGAACATATTTAAAATATAATAAGAAAAACATATAAAACCCTAAATTTTATAAAAAGGACAATTAGGAGAAATAGTAAAGTTGTTAAAGAACAAGTATACTTTGTTAGAGTAGTGTGGGCATGTATGAGATCTGCAATCAATAAGAAAATCGCGAAACATACAAATAATCCAAAGAAAGGCTATT
Source organism: Neoneuromus ignobilis (assembly GCA_029203775.1). NCBI lineage: Eukaryota > Metazoa > Arthropoda > Insecta > Megaloptera > Corydalidae > Neoneuromus > Neoneuromus ignobilis. The sequence goes on from CP092087.1 coordinate 29,000,900, forward strand.
CATTTCATACTAAAGAGACACTTTAGGATAAAGTATTAGTGAAATGATTGAGAGCTTGAGTGAGCGAGTTGGAAAAGCAGACAAAAACTTGCAATTTTAGTCTGCATATTTAAAGCTTTTATGGAGTATTCGGCCTGAGAAAATTTTAACTAAAGTATAGAAGAAATAATTATGCGTTGAAAATTAAACTGGAAAATTACAAATTAAGTAAAATTCAATCTTTCACAGAGATGCTCAGGCTTAGAATGTTCTTTATTCCAGCATTTTCAAAAGACGGCCTTCTCAGTAAAGATTTTTAAAAATCAAATTAAAAGAGATAAAATGTATTCATGTGAATATTATTCTTTATTTGGAATCGCTAATACTTATTGAACATAAAATTGATAACTTATTTCAATTTCATGTTCAATTCGTTCAATCATCGTAATCTGTTATTATCAGATGTACTAAAAAATTAGGAGAAACTAATAATCGTATCGAATACAGACGTAATGATTAATACGAAAAAATTAATTAAATGCTCATGTGCTTTTGAAATATATTTATAATTTCCAATGTTCTCGACCCAAATTACATGTTAATATTTAAACATAGCTCTATAAATAAAATAAATAATTTTATGTTACAAATATCTTTTTAGATTTGACATTAATAAATATGTACTTTCAATCTTTAACTTTCATAAAAATTAAATCATTTGTATTTTTAAATATACAAGTATTAAATATTTTAAATGCTACATTAAATTATACAAGAGATACATACATTTACACGCGTGGAACTATATGTGAGCATATATAGATGTTTTTTTTAAGCATGATAGAATTTTAAATTGAATCCCTATCGAAAGTTCTATCTAACCTAAAAAAACAAGTATAATATATATAAAAAAGGAATGTTTTTTTAGGTTAGATAGAACTATCGATAGGGATTCAATATCTATAATATATAGTACAGTGGTTAGCATCATCATGCGGGAATTTTCGAAGTCGGAGTTCTATCAAGTCGAGGGTTGAGCATTAATAAACTGTCGAGAAGGAGTAAACCCCGAATATCTTCATATATATATATATATATATATATATTGTGGCTTTATATATATATATATATATATATATATATATATATATATATATATATATAACATATAAACAACATACATGTAAATTATATTCAAATAAATTAGAATCTAAAAACATTTATAACAATAAATAATAGTTCTAAAAAATACAATTATAATTTAAGAAATACAGTATTTTAATAACTCTTTTATTGACACCTTAATGTCAATCTTTGTTAATGGTATCATGCGTCAACCATTTTCGACAGACAACATATGCCATCTTCAGGTAGTTGACCGACACTGTAATGTTATTTAAATAAGTACCAATCATCTATTTGAAAATGGCACACGTTGTCGAAACCAATTGTAGCATGATGCTGACAAAGAATTCTAAAGTCTCAATAAAACAGTTTTTACAGAACGAGATCACAAGAAAAGATACAGAAGGTACTTCACAGTAATTTATGCAGCATGGATCTTTATCTACATAGACATAGCAATTAAAATCGAAAGTATCTATTAAAAAATCAAACATTTAAAATATAAAAATAATATGATCTGTATTATTAACGTCTCCCATTAGACGATTACATATAAAAACAATATAAAAATAGTATAAAACAGAATATTTTCCGGTTTATTTATATGTAAGAATATACAAAAATGACGTAATTAAAAATATATTTGAATTAAAAATATAAACGCATTAAAAGAAAGACGAACACATAAATATGAAAATATTCCTACAAAAAAATAGTATATAAGTAAGATGTACGAATACGTGTGTGTATGTATGTATATATTTATATATAAAAATAAAATATGTATCAACATGATTGTGTGTAAATTCATAAATATACGTATGTATATGATTATTATGTATATTGTAAAAGAAAACTTACGTTATGGAAATAATCTAATACTAATATAAATTAAAGGTGACTCAAAAACTTTCCACTGCATGAGTATAATATAAAAAATACATATTTTAATTTTATTAATATTTTTTAAAAAATACTACTGCATTGCATGCTTCTACATAACTTTTATTTATATTACTTATTATTCACTTCTGTCTTTAATTTTAAATTTTAATACTTAAATTGATTGTGATAGTGATATTTACACGAGTAAGTAAGTAACATAATGCACATTGAATGACTTATGAAAGATCAAACATTGAGAAAGTAATTTAAAATAGTTACGAACTATAAAAGACATATATACATACACGTATTTATATATGCATCACACATGCACAAATATATATATATATATATATATATATGTATGTATATATGTACATATACATACAAGGCAGATAGTCAAACGTGTCTGATTAAATGAAAAGAAATTTTGACACTGCGAATGACAAAAAGGTATAAAACGATATAACAAAAGGCGTGAACAACAAATAGTAAGTACCACTGCCTTTTTAAATTAAGAAAGTATTCGTCATGTTGCATACGAAATATGATTTATTATTAAGTAAATACAAAACAAATTAAAAAATGTTTACTGAAATAATCCGAAAATTAATCAGCAAAGTGCAACAAGGAAATCCTGGTTTAAAACGTAAATTTAATTACAATAGAAAATGTGGATAACGAAAATTAAGAAATATTTCAATATTGTGTATGTGCGAGTGTATATAAGGATTTTTTCAATTAAGTTTTTCTGAGTGTGAATTTTGTATGTGTATATTTCATATAAGTTTGTAAAAATAAAATATTTTCAGTGAGAATATATAAGTTAATAAAAAATTTTGTGTGTGTGCAGGCGAGAAAATATAATTTTATTGAATATTTCAAAAAAAAAAAAAAAAAAAAAAACTAGATTTACAAAATACTATATATATATATATATATATATACATCAGTTTATATCGGCCAACTAATAAGCGAAAACATCGTTGAAAGTTACTATTCATTGATCTTGGTCATATTTGCCGACTAGACGAATCAGTGAGAATTTTTCAATCAGGATTTACTCCTTTAGGCCGGTTTCCTTTACCATATATACATATGTCAGGTTTAGTGAACACTCAGAGCGATGGGGTCACGTTAACAATTTTTTTTTTAAAAAAACAACAAAAAAATAGTTTTCTTTTTTCAAAATAATAGAATAAATCGTCTATTCATATTCAACATTTTAAAAATAAAAAATGATTATCATTGAGTAAAAAATAAATGCCAATAAAAAGATTGCATAATTTGTAGAATCACTCGCACTATCGTACATAATTAAGAATATACACTGATCGTTAAAAAATGTGCACCAAGGTTAGACTTGAAAAATATTTATTATGGAACCTTCAACGAATGGCCTTAAATAAAGTAGGTACATGACAATAAACATATTCTTTCATAAAAAAGAATTTCGAATTTTGCAACAAAAATTTGAAAAAGGGAAATAAATAATACATTTCTTGCAAATTATATGGTGTGTTTAATAAATTGAGGGCTCAATAATCTAATCTGTGAAAACTAACAGCTCCAAATACATACATACATACATACATACATACATACATATATATATATATATATATATATATAGAGAGAGAGAGAGAGAGAGAGAGAGAGAGAGAGAGAGTCGAATATTTCTCTACGTTTAAAAAGAAAAGTTTTCGATCAATGCATCCTACCTGTTTTCACCTATGGCAGTGAAACATGAGTCTTGAATGCTAAAATAATTTTGCGGAAATACAAAAAGGCATAGAAAGATGTATAATGGGAATAACAAGAAAAGATAAAAAGAGACATGAATGGATCTGAGAAAACAAAAGTTACGAATGTTATAGCAAAAGTGAAAAGTTTGGAATGGAAATGGGCCAGTTATATAATGGGAAGAGGGGCCCACCGATATATACAAGGCAAGTTATTGATTAAGAACTTTGATATATAAAAAGGCCCAGAAACAAATCCATTGATAGATGGACAGAGAGGTAATGAAATTTGTTTGACTGGAAGAGGAAGACATTTGATTGGTTTAAATAGATAATTTTGGAAGAGATTTTCATCCAACAATGAATTGAGAGAGATTGATGATGATATATACATATACATAAATGACATACGTGCATGCATATAAACGCATACATTTATTAATATTGTCTATTCTAATTACAGATTAACATAAAATTATATCTACAAATGATTATACTAAATATAAGTTTAGTATAATAAAAAGTAAACATAAAAATGTTGCTACTCATTTCCTTTATGCACTGAAGGTCTTCAATAAATATTATTAAAAAAAAAACTGTGAAAACGGCAAAAAATACAGTTACTGACTATTTTTTAATACATATATATTTGCTAT